>CM031243.1:18213568-18279814 GCA_018340775.1 Taxus wallichiana var. yunnanensis
AATTTGCATGCATCCTGGGATTAGTCACACATCATAACAATTTCAACCCTACCAAAGTATCAGTCAAGGAGAAGAAAGTAAGGATTTATCCACTAACTACTCACCCTACAAATCTATCAACGTAATACTAACCGAACAAGTCAAGATCCTTAAACAAGAGCAATGTAGATGAGAGAATAGTTGAAAAAAAAAGATAAAGGATCAATCTATATCTCGCCTTCCAAGTTAAAAAAAAATAAAGTACGGTATTGAAAATATTTAACTCAGAAAAAGAGAGAAAGGATGACAACAACTAAAGATGAGATAAGATCTCATTATTCCTTCTTATAAAGAGGTATACATACTAGAATATAAAGGACTAAGATAAATCTGACCAAGAAAAACATTCAACTCCAACAACCACCAAGAACTATTTGATATTACAATTGGTATCTTCGACTAACATGAAAGTCAAAAACCCGAAAGATGGAGTTTTCCCAACATATAAACGAGAACATAAACAAGAATAACGCAGGCTACTAAACTGAAAATTTTATTCCAATGACTTCAGTTAAAATAGTATCTGAAACCAACAAACCAATAACATAACATAAAAATTCATTCCAAATGTTAGTAGCATCAACTGAGAAGTTCTTCTAGTTTTCCCAAATAAAAGGAGACAGAGTAACATTTGAAATAGATTACCCTTATGCGGCCACAATTTCCTTTCAAGTTCAACTCACACAAGCTTACCCATCCCTTGATGGAAAAATGGGAAAGAAAGTGAAAACAAGATTTAACAGTCAAAATATACATTCAAACCAAACTAGGAATAGGCTACTTGTTTTTGAAGGAAATAACCCAACCTAATTCGACCACAAGGAGAACAACAAACATCAACAATACCCCCAAGTCAGGTGCTCAAATCAAGCTCAAAAGAATAATAGAAAAACTAAAACATTCCAGTCCATTTCCTCAAGATTGACAAGACTAAACTAATCCATAGTTCAACCTAGATACCTCATTCCTACAATATCATCTAAACATCAAAATTCAAAAGGAAAGAACCAGTAAATCCAATAAGATAATCCGATAAGGTAACTTCTGTAGCATGAAATATCACTTCAGAAAAAACTACATATAAATTTGATAAGCCTTTCACAAATCATAACAGCAGAATAACTATCAACCCTACTATCGTAGGACAGTTGTAATAACAAGATTCGCTTAAGACCCAAAATAATATAAGTCATTAACAAATCTTCTCACAACTTATAGGTGTAAGAAACAAAAATCAACTTCATTTAAGTTTAAGAAGAAGCTAAACATGATTTTATCAAATTTCAAGCAAGGGAGAACAAAACCCGAAACATAATTCTTCCATAGCAGTGAATTCTACTATTTAGCTTCAGAACAATCCAACAGAATTTCTTAGATTCAAAATATCTCAAGCTCAGCAAAAAGTAGAACATGGTTACTATTATTTTTCCAACAAGAACGAATCCCAAAACATTGAATCCACTATCCATTTTAGCATAGTTCAATAGACATAACAAGATTCGATAACATCTCAAGCTCAACAAAAGTAAAACATATTTCATACCTTCACCCAACAAAGGAAACAAACCCAACTCATATTTTTATCAAACAATAAATCCAAGCAGGTGTACATAACAAAAATACAAGCATGAATGCAAGATAAACATCACATAAAAACCCACTTGTTCCCCAAGAGAAAAGTTGTTTTAATGAAAACAATTAGGAAAAATCGTAACAACTTAATGGGTAGAGCCTATCATGCCTGATAGATATTCTTATCGATTTGCAGAAGATTTCTAGCCGAGCCTCCATAATCTCTTCTTTTTCCAAGTGACGTCAACAACTCCAACCTTTCTACTTCTTCTTCATATACTTCCACAGGATCCAAAAATAGCTCAAGTATGCCAAAAATACAACAAGATCAAAAATAGAACTGTTGGTTCAAAGAATCAAAACCCCATGTAGAGAAAAAATCAAAATAAACCAAAGATCAAACAACCTTTCCAAAATCCGCCATGCCTTTCTCCTAGGTGGTTTCTTCGCCATAACCGAGACCAATTAATGCGAGGAATATCCATTTTCCTCCTAATTCTCCATGCCACTGCCATCCAAGTTTGGTGAGCCTCTTAATTCAAAATATGCATACAATTTCCATTTAGTGGTGATGCCAACTAGGCATCCCCTAAATCCCCATGCCTCCACCAAAACTGGCAGTTCAAAAGTCATTAAAACCAAAAATCAATTCTCATTAATGCCTTGAAAACCAATGCCACCATCCTTACCACTTGCCAAGTAGTCCATAGGTACCCCTTAGGTTAGTAATAGTTTAGGTTAGATTATCATTAGGTTAGAAATCAACCTTAGTTCCTAGGTAGGTCTTAATTACCTTAGGTTAAAATCCAAATAGTATAGAACATTCCATCTTAGGTTAAGGTATTTACCTTAATAGTTTAGTAATAGGTCCTAGGTTCTCTCATGCTATTCAATGTTTTTAAGAAGACTCGAGCCTATTAATTACAGCAGGATGTAAAGCAAGGACACCTAAAGTAGGGTCCTTCAAATTTATAAACAAAACAAGACTCAGTCCCACTTCACCTTCCATTTCAGAATGCCAAGTTGACAAGACGAATAGGTAAGGAGAACTGTAGCATACCTTGGATCAATGGAATTGATCCAAGGTCTTGCTGTCAACACATAATGGGTTAAGACAACAATAATACAAGTTCATAACCCCTTTTTTAAAAAATGAATATAAGTTGAACAAAGAGATGAATGGTCTCATTTTTAAGTACATAGAAATCACAACAAAGTGAACCTTTTCATAGTAATGAATTATCCATTGCAAACATGATTTCCAAAATTCATAAGAGTACACCTTCCTAAGACAAATCACATGTCAACGTTTGCAATGTCAAGAGGGAAAGTAATCACAGTAATAGTTTTGTCAAAGATGTTACACAATCGAATGCACACACATGTATAGACTAAAAATGGTACCAGTTGAAGAGATTGCAAAATATACATCATCCAAGGTCAATAGGTTTATTTAAACAAGGTTGAAGTGATTCAGAATCCAAGGCATAGGATATTATCAGGAATCACAACAAGGTCGGGTGTAGGAATGTTTAAGTATTTTCCAGTACACCAAAGGTTTGGTCGGGATAAATGACACGAAAATAGGAAAGGTATGGTTATTAGGCTAAAACAACATGGGTAATGACATCACAAGGTATAATGAGTACACAAGGTCAATGGTCACACAAAGTAGGTCAAGTCTAGGTAAATAGGTCATGACATAGGTAAGGGCAAGGTATAGGTAAAATAACAAATCCCTAAATGCAATTAAGGAAATGTAGGGGTAGTTTAGGTTGGTGGGTAGGGTACAATGGGTGGGGTTATAGTGAAGACCAAATATAGATTATGATAAGGTACCAGGATGAAGAGTGTGTAAACTCTACATTGGTAAAGGCCGGTAGGTTTATCTAAAGGGTGAAGTGATTCAGGTATCCAAGGCATAGGATATGGTCAGGAATCACAACAAGGTTAGGTGCAGGATGTTAGGTATGATCCGGTACACCAAAGGTATGGGTTGGTTTGGATAAATGACATGAAATTTAGGCAAGGTAAGGGAATTGAGCTAAACAACCTGAGTATCATTATTGTAAGGGATAATGAGTACATGAATGTGAGGGTCATGAGGGTCAAGGTTGGGTTGGGTGAGCTAGGAAAGCCCGTAGGTAAGGCCATGTTAGGGGCCAAAATATGCCCCAACAGAAAATGAGGGCGGGTGGAAGGTAAAAATGTCCCGGTTGGGGGTTCAAGCCAAAATTTGGTGGTGGAGAGGTCAAGAGGTGAGAGCGTGGGTAGGGATGAATGTTGCGTGGTGTGGAGGTTGGGAGGTAAGGCTATGGGTAAGGCTAATATAGAGAGAAAGAGGTGGAAGGGAAAAATATGAGAGGTACCAGTTGGGTGGTTAGGTGGTAGAAAATACCTTGGGGTTAGTGGTGAAGGCGGTGAAGGGTAAAAGTGTATGAAGGTGGTTAAATTGATGAGAAGGGGCCAAATGGGGTATAAGGAATATGATATCAGTCATGAAAACTGATATCTGTCATCATCGCAAACCGATATCATGAGAATTTGGAACGTGACCGGCTTTATCGGTATGGGAAACCCGTGTCATTCGGTCGATCATGATTAAAAAGTAAAAATCTATATAGTTACAGATTCATTTTACATTTCATATTGTTGGAAAGTGACAAGTGAGGAGTGTGTGGTGTTTTGAGGAGAAGAGGACAAGGTGATTATACAAGACTAAGGTGGAGGGAGTTGAGTGGTTGTTGGAGTGAGGAAGACAGGTCCACGTGATCGGGTGGAATGAGTTGATTCACCGGAGGATTGGGAGATCGATTTTATACATGTCGGCATCGGGAGGGAGCGAAAGAGGTCCACCATTGCAGAGACTGAAGGTGCTAGTAATGAGGAGGCAGAAGGATAAGGTAGGTTCCAACTCCTATTGCATATTTTGAATTGAATTTTGTGGTAAAATGAACAAATGGGGATTAAAAATTTAAAATGTGGGTAAAATGAACCAATTTGGGTATGGGGAGGGTGTAATGTAGGCTAATTAGGTTAGGAAATGAATTTGGGTGAGGTGTGGGTAGAATGGGGTATTTATGCTTAGTTTGGTCAATTTTATAATTTCAAGGCCATGGGGGTTTGGCATTGGGCCAAACTAGAGATCGATGGCGGTTTAGGGTCGATTGACGTCGGTTATGTATTACCAGTGTCGGTGGGGGAAAATATGACCATGGAGGGTCATAGGGGACCGACATCGATTGTTAGGGTGACCGATGGTGGTCATGGGTGACCAGCATCGATCGTCACCGTGTAAAAGGTGACAAGGGCTAAAATATGTTAGATGGAGAGGCAAAGATGGGGTGGAAAAGAGAGGGTAGGATAAATAGATAAAAATGAAGGGAATAGGGATCAAGGAGGGAGAAAAGTAGGTGGGAAAAGGAAAGGGTAGGTAAACATAGGTAGGGGATAGGTGGGACTTAGGTCATGGTGGGTATGGGGTTCGGGTAAGTGGGAATGGGATAAATAAGTGGTTGAGGATAAAGTAGGAACATGATAAATGTGTATGGGGTAGTAGGGTGTAGAATTATGTTGTTGATAAAAAATGAATTCAGGCCTTGACATTGTTGAGTTGATTGGTTACAGCACAGCAGATTGACACTATGAGATAGAGTACCACCCCTACTAGGGGAGTTGAGGCATAGTGTGATGGAGGAGGAGTGGGCCCACATGTAGGAGGTAGGGCTGATTAGGATCAAGTGGTATAGATGGATCCGACGGGATCCTAGTCTCATGGTCACTCTCATTGATAGATGGGATGTAGTGACCAACACATTCCACCTTCCTACTGGAAATATGATGATCACACTTAGAGGATGTCTATAGGATTCTATGTCTCCCAATTTTGGGGAGTTAGTTTATAGTGTATCTCATGGATGGCACCTTTGAGGTGATGATTGGAGTGTTCGGGAGATGGCTAGTGAGCTGACCGAGCATAACATGAGCTTGGTGTATGGGGTGATGTATGTCACACACCCACATGAGACGTGGCTAGCCATGTTGATGATGGTGATAGTGGGGTGCTATGCACTACCTGATTCAGAGGTGGTTATTTTCCCAGGGGTCTGATGGGAGTATTATGAGACATGATCGAGGAGTGGTCTACTTTTACATGGGCACCAGCTTATTTGGTACAATTATACAGGAGTTGTGGGGCTATCAGAGGATGTGTTGATATGGCATGTGTTGTACCTTCCTTTTACATTGTTGGGCCTATGAGCACATTGTGGTAGTGCATCCACAAGGACTATTAGCATACTGGACATCGAGGGGGTATAGGGTAGGATTCTAAGTGATGGATGGTCCTGGAGGTCATCCATGAGTAGTAGAGGTGTTATATGATGTGGCACATTACATGTGGGAGAGCTGGAGGGGCTATATGTGAGAGACATAGTATGGCAGCCTTATGTCAGCTTTCTAGCATTCAGAGGCATGAGGTGAGAGCTATAGGGGCTGCAGCTGGTGTGATGGATACATGGGAGATGTGTCGGCGAGCACGAGATGATCCTAGTAGATAGAGTCTGACACAAATTTAGACTAGTGCAGGATGTGTCACCGCCATTTCCACAATATTATCAAGAGGATGTGGAGAGGCCTTTATCTCCACCTCACCCCACGAGAGACATCACATCGGGAGGAGTTATCATTGGATGGAAGGATAGATGATGTAGGGGTATCGATGGATATAGACACAAGTGGGCGGGCAACAAGAGTTATAGAAAGCACCACCATGGCTAGGGTAGCCCACTTTGGTGACTATGATAGTGCAGAGAGATGCACTACATGGACAAATGGCAGCACTTGGTAGTGTGCAAATTGACACCATCACAAGTAGAGGTAGCCACCTTGACTAGGTAGGTGACTACACTACTGATAGGGAATTGACTACTACCCAGAATAAGGTTAGGCTCATGTACGGCTCCTATATAGGATGGAGGATAGATAGTCACCTTGCAGGCACATGTCACAGGGTTGTAGGGGTAGCTAGCCACATCCCAGGCATAGGTGGTGGCTTTATAGGCTCAGGTGGCAGTAGGGAGACCAACACAGCATTGGGATAGGTCCCATCATATAAGGGGTCATAGGGATAGGGTCCCATGTAGGTAAGTAGCATAGGGACATGTGGCCGTGAGGCCGATGGTAGTAGGGAAAAGTGGACAAGTGGTCATGAGGTGATGGCACCACCTCAGATAGTTTCTATGGAAAGGTTCAAGGATGCCCTAAATGAGGCATTACCTGGATCATCTAAGAACCGGGCAGGGATAGACGTACCCTCCTATGATGAGTACAAGGCACAATGGGTAGTGAGTGAGAGGACTAGCTCTTACACTCATAGCTCAGAGAGCACAAGGGGACGGAGAGCCCAGAGACAAGGTCAAGGTGATGCTACAAGTTCATGGAGTCGAGACCCAGTAATGCAGGCTAGGTGAGACTAGACCATGACCCATGCCAGGTGGGGAGATGTTAGCGGGGCACTGCAGATAGGAGAAAGAGGAGGAGTAATTTGAGACTGGACCTAAGGGTCTCGGGTGGGTGATGATTAGTCACTTGGTATGATTATTTTTTTGATTTTTGATATATATACCGGCCTACGAGCCAAGATAGTGAGGATGTACATGAGAGTTTTGATATTTTGATCTTATACCATCCTACATGCTGAAGATGGTGAGGATGTATCTGAGAGATTTTGAGATACTTGGTATTTATTTGTATTTGTATATATGTATTGATACATAGACTCTCCCATTTATATAGTTGATGATGTTTATTGGATGGATGATGTACTTATGTTTTTAATTTCCATTGTTATTGTGTATTGATGGAAACTAGGTGAATTAGGCATGATTGAGTCAAGGTCATGTAGGCATGATTGATTTTAGGTCACTTAGGCATGGTTAAGTTTAGGTCATTTAGGCATGGTTGAGTTTAGGTCATTTAGGCATGGTTGAGTCAGGTATAGGCATGGTGGAGTCTAGGTGGGTTAGGCATGGTGGGGTCTAGGTGAGTTAGGCATGGTTGAGTCTAGGTCAGTTAGGCATGGTGGAGTTTAGGTCACTTAGGCATGGTTGAGTTTAGGTCATTTAGGATGGTTGAGTTTAGGTCATTTAGGCATGGTTGAGTCAGGTATAGGCATGGTGGAGTCTAGGTGATTTAAGCATGGTTTGGTCATGGTGTTGTATTTGATTTAATTTCCAAGTTATTTTTATGGAAAATAAATGATGATGTATGATATGGTGATGTTATAAAATGGTAGGTATGTATGTTTTTATGATTTTTAATTTCCAAGTGTTGTGTAAAATGGAAACTAACTAAGGTAGAATGTGAATAGAAAAATGGGGGAAATTGGTTAGGGTAAAGAGTGGCTGAGCTAACCTCCAAGGGCCCCATGCCCTCGAGTGCTGCCTACATAGCCCTAGCAAAAAGGGGCCTCAGGATGATGTAGTTCTCTCATAAGCTAGGGAAGAATAAGATGAGGATAGATGAATGGGTTGGTAGGTTTTAGGAATGTTTTAAGTCTAGGTCATTTAGGCATGGTTACGTTTAGGTGATTTTAGGCATGGTTGAGTTTAGGTCATTTAGGCATGGTGATGTTTGTGAAAGAGGAATTCTTAAAGTGTAGGTGTGTCAATGGTCTAATCCTGTATAGAAAAATCAACAAGTAATGAAGAAGGTGAATGGTAAGAGGTGACCAAAAGATCCACCTAATTGGAAGAACCATAACAAGTCTACCATACCAAAGGTGGGCTTATGAACATAAGACCCTAAAGGCATTGCATGATTGACTATGCTAAGGGTGAAGAAAGTCACATGATCACAAAATGTCATTTTTGTGGAAAGTCCCTTGAGAAGGTAGGAAATTAGGGTGAAAAGGCAATGAGGTGAAAATGGTTGGTTTTAGCATAACTTGGTGTGAGACAACAGCCTACTTGGAAAGATACCCAAGATCAAAATAGGCAAGTCCATGACAAAAAGGTTATCTTTTTCTCTTTTTTTCTTTTTTTTAGATAGACTGATCGATGTGGGAAGTCTATATGGGATGAGTATATTATCTCCTTGAGGTCTTCATGAAGTTGATTGATGCGGGAAGCTTCTAAATATTTTATTTTGTTTTTGCAAGGATAGTCCTTTTTATGATAGACTATGTGTAGTATGGCTAGCTTTGTATAGCTTTCCTTCAAGGGAGCAGTCTATTTATAATGGCGAGATAGAGAGAAGAGATGTCCCTTTTGAGGGAGTCATCTCTTTTCTATAAGTTTGACTCAAGGAGTTGAATCCCATTTTTCTTTTGAAATTATTTTTCTTTTGGACGTTTAAGTCATGGACAAGACTATAGAGGAAGATTAGGCTCTTGTTTAGAAGACAAAACCATAACACACAGAGGTTAACTATGAAATATATGGTTTCAAGTGATGAATGACCATGGGATTCCATATTGAAAAAGATGAAAAATTATCCATGAAAATCATGCCATGAGTAGAGTCATGGTACTCATATTGAAGATAAGGCTAAAAGGTGATGGGTAATCACATGATTCTTGTTTAGTCATTGACCCCAAGAATAGGTAATATGAAAGGTGAAGGGTGCTCAAGGGATGAGCTTGAAATAGACAGAAGGTGATATAGGACTTGATTCAACAATAGAATGGTTGAAGATGTAAGGCATTGAGGGTTCATATTCAGGTTTACCTTTGAGTGAATAAAAAATGATAAGAACCTAATCCATAGGTATGAGTAACGATATAGGGTCCAAGCCAATTAGGAGAAAATTTTCCCATTTACTTTTCTCTTCTTTGGTTACATGTTGATTTTCCTTCAGGATGAAGGTCATAACCTAGAAGGTTCACTCATGGACACATTTTTCATAGGCACATTTGATACATTTTTGGTAGATTTGGAGATGATCAAGAGCATTAAGATGACGTTCATCTAATAACTCAAGTTGTGCCAAACAATCCTAGCAAAAGTCATCATCGTTGAGCATGTCTTGGAGTGAGATACGAGAGATGGAATATGGACTTTGAGAGGCAAGAAAACCTTGGTACCGTAGACTAGAGAGAAAGGTGTGGTAGCAGTTGAGGTGCGAATACTAGTACGATAAGCCCATAAGGCAAAAGGAATGTGAGTATGCCAATCATGTGTAGTATCCTCAACTACTTTCATAAGAATTTTGTTCAATGTTTTATTGGTTGATTCCTCTTGGCCATTTGTTTGTGGGTAGTAAGGTGAAGAGAAATTGAGTTAAATTCTAAAGGCATCACAGAGTTTTCTTAGGGTTTTTTTTAACTATTTTCCATTATCAGTGATGAGACAATGAGGAATACTGAAGTGACAAATGATGTGATGATTAATGAAGTCACAAATATTATCGACTTTTGTAGAGATGAGGGGGATATCTTCTACCCATTTAGTGTAGTATTCAGTAGTGTTTATAATCCATTGATGGTATTGTGAAGAATGAGGATTGATCTCTCCGATAAGATCCAAACCCCATTAAGAGAAAAGCCAAAGGTATCGTGTGACTTGTAAGGTGTGATTAGGTGTGTGATGAAGATTAGTATGCTCTAGAATTTCACACAAAGTTTTACATAGTCATAGTAGTCATGGTTGAGGGTGGGACAATAATATCCTAGGTGAAGGATGTGTTTAGCGACAGCTAGGCCAATGAAGTGACCTCCACAAATTCCATTGTGAACTTCCTTGATGGTATAAGGAATCTCAGAACTTGTAAGGAATCGTAAGATAATACCGTCAAAGCCATGTTTATAAAGAAGACCACCCATGACTACATAGCAAGAGACACTTTTTGAAAGGTGTGTTTTCCATTATGAGTAAGATCGAAAGCGAGAATGGAAAGGGAAAGGTAGTCTAAATACATATACCAAAGGTCATGTGGGTCAGGTGCAACGGTTCCGACGAAGTTGACATCTTGAAATAGATAGGAAGGTTATTACAACCTTTTTACTATGATAAATATTTTCATTGAGAAAGAAAGACTATAATCGAGAAGCAAGGCGAGGCCATGGTATCCACAAATTTGTTAGTGGAACATGGAGTGGTGTGAAGTTCGTAATGGTCAAAGGTAGTCAAAAGTATGTCGACATGGTGTTTATACTTTTGAATTATTTCATTACAACACTGGTATATACCATTGACTTGGTTTACAACCAGTTGGGAATCACCAAAGATATTAATTGATTTAACATCTAATGCGATGGCAGTTTGAAGGCCTAACACGAGTGCTTCATATTTGGTGATATTGTTAGTATAATCAAAATCTAGTTTGAAAGATAAAGGCATAGGTTCACCATCAAGAGGAATGAGAATAACACCCTCGCACCCACCTCCATGATGACATTTGGAAACATCGAAGAATAATGTCATTTGGTAAACGGTATCGTCCAAAGAGAGGGTACCAATGGACTCATTCGAGAAATCGAAGTTAGAGGATTGATTTAGAGAGAGGGATGCGTATGCAAGTTGGTTAGCGATGGTTTTTCCTTTGATATATTTTTTGATGGAGGAATTCAAGGTCAAGGTCGGTGAGAATAATGAGCCAATGCGTAGCACTTGGACTGATGTTGGTAGGGTTTGGTACATGTACATGTAATGGGGGTTCGATGTTGGTGATGATGAAAATGGTTTTGTGATTGAGTAGGTAATGACAAAGTTTAGTGGTGAAAAAAACTAAGGCTAAGTAGAGGTTTTCGTGGTGTACTAGGTTTCATAGTCTAGAAGTGTACAACTTATATAATAGACTATCCGAATTCCTTGTGGTTTTCATCATGATGAGCGAGCATGGCACCTAAGGAATGATCGGTAGCAGAAATTTACAAGTAAAATGGTTTGTCCCTCTTAGGAGGAATGAGCACTAACTGTTGGAGAAGGTATTGTTTTAAGGCGTCAAAGGTTTTTGGCATTCATCATTCCATTTGAAGGAGATGTCCTTTTTGAGGAGATGTAACACCCTAAACTGTTGTTTACTTCCTCCCGAGCATACAAGTGTTGATATGTGATTTCTTTTGTAAAAAGGATGTGTTCCTTTGATTGAGAAGTCATGCTTGATATGGATCGTATCTTCTTTGAGATTGCGAGATCTTTGGTCGAGTTGGAATATAATTGGACTCTTTTAATTCTTTCATTTTACGCCTGAGTTTAATCTGATCTCGGAATGAATTATGGAGTTATCCATCTATAAGACCTAGCCTTGGATCAGTGGTATTGATCCAAGTGATGCTTTAAGTTTATTCGGGATGAACTAAAATTATAGACCATACGCGAGTTGCAAGTCTGAATGCATTGACTAAGCTATTAGGAGTCTAACTTAGGCTGATCGTGTTAAATGAATTGGTTCCCGATATCGTAATATCGGAAGGTCTTGATTGTGCGCTGTAATAAATTCAGATGCATTTATTTAACTAGCCTATTGGCAAGTGCAGAGTGAACCCATTCGTGAATGTATGTTGTTAGAGGTTCTTTTTCCGAGCATTTGAAATGTTAGACCTAAACTGGATTTATTAAGGTTAGTAACCTAAAACTAAACTATGATCTATGGGTTAGATTAGTGTTAATCTAACCTAGGCCTAAGCTATAATCTAAATGTTCTAAGTTAGTAACTTGTGCTATGGAGGTTAGATTAAGTCGCATCTTAAATCCTAACCTATGTTACTAACCTAACTATTAAACAAGGCAGAAAGGGGACCTATGAAAGGGTGTGAGCCATGGGCGCAGCTTTCTATGGCATTAAATGGACGGATAAGTATGAAGGACAGGTAATTTGGTAGAAGTTTTAAATGGCTAGCAAGAGCCGACGTGGCAGGTCGCCAAAGTTAGAAATGGTCTTCGAACTGTTTTTATCCATCGCCAACTATGGCGGTCGGTGGCAATGGAAATTGAGGGGAAATTTGGAGTAAATGAAATTAATGAACTCGGTCTTTGAGCTCGGGTTTCACGGGAAGGCATGCAAGATGGAAAACTGGTAGTTTGTTTGGTTTTTCATGCGCTCCGGTTTTCCCTCTGTCTGATCACTGGTTCTTCGTACCAGTCTTCTTGGAGTTACATGGAAAATATGAGTGTAACTCGCTCTTTTCTCTGGCAAGGAAAATTTATAAGTCATGGAAATAACAAATTTTTGTTGGTGAATCTAACTTGGAAAAAGAGGAGAAGGCTCGAGCTCTTTCAGTGGTCTTCTTCAGATTTTTAAGCAAATAACCAGGCATGTTAGGCCCTAACCTTTAAAAATCTTGCTCTCTTTCAAATGATTTCATTAGAACAACTCTGTTCGAATGATTTTGGGTTCGAGATGGTTATTATGGTAGCTTTGTGTGATTTTGTTACTGTATCTTCTTCTGGTTCGATTTTTCAATTTAACCCTTGACGGGTGTGCATTGTGTTTCGAACTGTTGCTCTATTTTGTTGTGTTTTGCATTCCGGCTAAAGTTTGTGAAATGCATGCAAGAAAGTATACTAAACCTGCTCTTTGGGAGCCCATGAATTGTTTCCTTGTTGGGTTCAGGCTACTGATTGATACTTGTTGTTGATACTTGTCGGAAAGGATACTGATGGACTTTTGTTTGAATGTTCAGTTTAATTGGACTTCTTTGTAAGTTCCGTCGTGGTTATTATAGGTGGTGGTTACTGAATCTTGTTGGGTTTCGCTATGATACTTAGGTTATGTTGAACGGATAACCTTTGTGTTTACGTATTTTAATGCGACCTGTAGAAGTTGTTTTTCCCTCCCTTGTGTTGCAATTACGGGATTTAACCCGTTGATGGTTTGCATTATATTTATTTATTTACAAGATGACTCTGTGGAGTCCTTGGATTGGTTCGTATATTATGGACTACTGTATAAGTCATGTATGTGAATACTGGTAGCATGATTCTGTCGGAGTCCTGGAGGGGTAACTAGTAATACGAATTCTGTTATCTTGTAATGAATACCTTCATTTAAGTAATGAATTTTTGGTACAGACTCAGTTGGTGTACTTTTTACGTTTCCTATCTATGTAAGCTTGAGCGAATAATGTTGTAGAGGCTCAGTTGGATTCCTTGTTACAAAATCAGTATTTAACTTCTGTATAAGCCGGATTTTGAATATTTACCATTGTTGGCACGGTTGGAATCCTTAACTTATGTTTATCTTGTATATCAGCTTCGGTAGAAGCTTTATCGCAGTATATCTTGTTGTTGGATTTAGTTGAAATCCTTGATAGGTAACAGTGTATCTCGCTTCATATAAGCACGATTATGAACACTTATTGTTTTTGGCTCTGTTGGGTTCCTTAAGTATAGATAGATATCTTGTATCTTGGCCTCTGTAAAAGTGGGTCGTGATTACCATACTTTTCAACCTCTGAATGAGTTCAGATGTGAATACGGTATGTTATGTTTCCTTTCTGAATAATTGCAGTTAATTGAGGCTGTGCATGTTGCGTGGATTTCGTATGAATATCTCTGCATAGTCTTAGGGAAACATCATTTGCTTTAATGTTAATGAGTCTCTTGTTGACTGAGATAAAAGGGAAAGTTCTTTTGATTTCGACCTTGGATCTAAAACCTTACAGTGTTTAGTAGGGATTAGAATGAGTTGTATGTTGCTGAGAGGGATTGTTGTCGTGTTTGAGCATGATTACATCTTCTGTTGCATGGATATCTAGTCTTGAGCTTGACTGAACTAAGGAGCTGTCGACTGCACCTCGACAGGTGATGGCATTGAATATCTTCTTGTTTGTCGCTTCGTGTGGAAGGTCATGTGGAGTCGGTTTGGTTGATATTCATCACTGTTTTGGTGTGAGAGCTACTTTGTACTATCTACATCGCATTTTCATATAAATTAGGATCATTTTGTCCACTTGTTCTTACACACATTGTGATCAAGGAATCTATTCTCAAAGCAATTTATTACAAACTCGTGATGTTTCTGGCATGAAGTTCTTTAATCATACTTCTCCGTCTTCGATATCACCAATCATCCTGGAATCTTTTATCTAATAAAATCAGACATGACGAAGTCCTAATGGTAACCATACCAAGCTCTGCAAGTTTGTTCTCACTTTGGTTTCTTCTTAGGATAGGTGTCTTGCCTATGGTCTGTTCTAGAAGCTTCATGGTGTCACATCTGTCCCATATGCACATCTCTTTGGAAATAAGAATATACTGACATCTTACTCAAACAGACAAGTCAAGAAGTGATTAAACAGAAAATTTTATTTTACACATTTCCTTGCCCCACCAACCTTCGGTGATGAGCTTGCGTCTCTTACTAGTGACGTAGGGTTGGGAAAGGATGGAAATGCCCTTACTCGCCTATGCCTTGCCCACGGTGATAAACCCATGCTTCTTACAAAGCATGGGGCAAAGTGTAGGGGTCCTCTAAACAAAGTAAAAGTTAAAAGGTCATAAACAATCAATTCAAACTTTGAGTCAATAACGAATGAATCGGATATTCAAAATTCCAAAAAGAGTTAAAATCCTAAAAACCTAGATTTTGTCTATGTGGCCATCTACGGGTCTAAGTCTCGGATAAACCGCAAAGCAAGTTGCATCCAAAACTATGAAGTCATTCGAGTAGAATAAACTTGTAGTTTTCATTTGGTTCCACCAAAGCTTCAATCTGTCTTTCATCACTATCATTTCACCATATTTCATAACTTGCGCCCTTCGCTCTTGGTGATGAGCCCTCGCATCTTACTAAGTTACGTGGAGTTAGGAGTGGGGCAAGTTAATCACATCATTTTCATCACTTTGCCAAAACAAATCATGAGGTATCCAAATTGCTAAACAAAAGTTAAGATTCTAGATCACAATATATCTACAATATCATGTATCGGCATCATGAAACACAAAAAGAAAGCAAACATTTGCATCATCTGTTTTCCATTTGCATACATTCTAGAAAGCATATAAAACATACATCGTAGTATACACGCAAAAGCTGGAACAGAAAGGGAAGACACAAGTGACAAAGTTTTGATCCAAAATCGGCGCATATATATAAATAATCAATATTTATATGAATGCCATCATGCACTAGGCATGGTCAAAACGCTCAAAGAGCCCGTAATACACAAAAGAATCCATAATACAAAAAATGCATAGGAGCCAAGTAGCCTCTCAACCCCTACGCGATCCCGCTGAAGGTGCGCGCCCTCGCCTAGGACTACGACTACGCTGGTGCTCTGAATGGACGGAAGGCTCAGGGTCTCGAGGGGCGGTCATGGTCTCGCCATGAGAACGGCTCCTCATAAGGCGCTCGGCTGTCCTATAGCCTGCCAACTCTGTACGGAGAGTAGACACCATCTTGGCCACATGCCAAACGGGAGCAAAGACGTCGGTATGCTGCCACGGCTGGCCGAGGGCTCCCCGGCATCTACGGATAGCTCCGCACGGGTCTTATCCATAGGGATCATCAGAGAATCAGTACATACCCTACGGATTAGATCCCGCCACTCATCAACAGTCTCTGCAAAACAAAGAGGAAAGACGAATTAGAAATTAGGCAAGAGGCTAAAATATACAATACAAATATAAGGAGAGATAGCAGTTAAAACAAGTCCTAAATCAAATTAACACTGAAAGGGAGAAAGGATAACTTACTCGGGTCACCGGGCCTCCAAGATGGGTCACTAGGGCCAAGCACCATTGTGAGATGCCGCCGCCGACCGAGGAGCTGCTCCACGTAGTTGGGGCAACATGACGCCACAACGGACTCATCATCTCCACCGTGGCCCCGGAGAGTGGCTCTTGGAAACCGTGAGTCTCTCTCTCTGCGCTCTGCTCCGCCCTCTCCGCCTGCATGATATCCTGAGTATCATGCCACTCAGGATCACTCTCGTCCGTCTGCTCCTCCGACCCTCCCTCTGTGGACTCCTCAGAATCGGAGTCAATATCTATAGGGTCATCACTACTATGAGCAGGACCCGCGGTAATCCGAAGTAAAGGTGCCCGAGGCGCACCAGCTCTCCCTCTGGCCCGAACTATCCCCCTGGCTGCAATAGGAATGCCAGGGGTAACCACTGTCCAACCATGGCCTCTAGGCCCCCCTCTAGCCTCCCGAATCGATCACAAAAGGTGCTACTTCTTGGAGGAAGCATACCCACATATGGGAGGCCGAACTGCTGAGGAACCCTGCCAAAAGGATGTACCTCCACCCGTCCCACACGGTCAATAAGCTGCCCTGTGGTGGAGCAAGAGATCAATGTAAGAGCCTCCTCTCCCCAAATGCCGGCCATGAGCTGGTACGGTATGGCCTCCATATCTGCTGTAGTGAGGGAAGCTACTGGCTGGTGAGGTGCTCTAAGCACCGACATATCTGACCACCTGGCTGCCCTCACAGCCCTAGGATCTGCCACCTCCACGCCTCGCCATAGGGAATGAAGCGCCATACACCCAACTCATAACTAGAGTAGGGTGACTCAAAGACTGTCCTATGCAAAATCGGACCACCCTGTATAAGTCGTGATAGGTGGTCCCCAAAATGTCTGCCCCCCAGGCGTATATCCGGCCATGCCCCTCTATCTGTGCAATGATGGGGGCCCAACAATATAACAAAGTGTCCCCTCCTCTTGTCCCCGATCAGTCTCGAGGCAAGGATCCCCATGATGGCCTGTCGAAATATGGGGATGGGCAAAGAAGGAATGGATCTGACTCTCACTCCCTTCTTCGGCCCCGTGGAGATAGCTGCATCCCCCATGTAGCCTGCCCACTGTACAATCTGTGCTCTGGACCCAGCTGTCTCCAGTGTGAGTCTCCTCCCGATGATCGGGACCCCCAGGATACGGTAAACATCCTCTAGAGTAATAGTCCACTCACCGCGGACCCCTGGCAATCGGAAAGTGTTCCGATCTGCATCCCAGTAGGAGAATAAGTCACAGAGTATGTGACTAGATGGAGCAACGTGAGGCACACGCGATATCCGCAATATGCCGGCCCTCTGCAATGTGTCCTCCTCATCTGCTGAGAGGGCATCCAATACCCCGGGCAGCCAATCACACTCTCTCTCCCGGCTCCATCTAATGTACTCCTCCCTCGCCTGCATACACCCAAAAACACACAAAACAGAGCAAGTTAGTATCTAAACAATGTCAAGAGAGTCATAAAAACATACACAAATGCTAAAAAATACAAGTGAAAGTTTTTAAGTGAGGTTCTTTTGCATTCTGTGCAAAACCGCCGCCCTGGGCAGAGGGGCGGTTTTGTAACCGCCGCCTTGAAGGCGGCGGTCTCGTAACCGCCGCCCTAGACAGGGCGGCGGTCATGTAACCGCCGCCCTGGCCGTGGCTATCGCGATCGCGATCCGAAAACCCGCGGGTTTTAACCCTAAAAGTCCAAAAAACGCAAAAACGACCGCTTTTAGCTAAAAACAGAGCTACCCAAAGGTGCCCCCTAGATGGACCTTTTAAACCTAACATTTTCAAAAATGACCCCCGTTACAACAAATTTAGCATTTTAAAATTGAAGAGGAAAAGCACAAAATTGAAGAAAAACCAACTTTGTGATCTTGCGGGGTGGCGTTCCCGCACGTGGAGGCATGATCACTATCTCGGCCGCGGACGTTTTGACTCTACTCGCGTGAGAAACCGTTATCAGTGGGCCCTAGAGCTCAAAATCTACCAAATCGACTGCAAATGAATAGTAAAATGGGCCCACTTTCATATATATATTGTTCTCTATTTCGTCTTAAAATGACTTTTTCGCGAGGTTTGGGCGCCCTGATGGAGGTAAGTTTCTATCCCCGCATACGAATGGTATGTTCTCCTTCCCTATTATTTTAGCATTTATCGTCCAAGTTATTGCATCTATCTCGCACTTGAGTTCTCTTTTCATTTTGCAGTGGCAGGAATTTTGGATGGCGTCATTTCGACACACCTGGACGTGTAAGTTATAACTTCTAACTCCCCATTTGGGATGCGGATCGCCATACTCGGACCCACCGTTTTATGCCTCTTCATGGCTAAAACGCTTCTCCGAGGGGGCAATATGTACGTACCCAAAATTGTAAGGTACTGTACTGCGGAACGGTGTAATAAGTGCCCCAATGATGATACAGGTCTCTTCGCAAGGTGTTCGGGATCCAGAGAAGCTTTACAGATATGCGTTAACATCCCGCATGCCCCGCTTAGCCCCCGCGTGCTTTGTTTTCCCTATTTTTCCCTCTTTTCTTGGCTTTTTGGTCTTCAGTGACGAAACCGCCGCCTTTAAGGGCGGCGGTCAAAGGACTCGCCGCCCGAACAGGCGGCGCGCGATCCTGCTAACCGCCGCCACTGAGCGGGGGCGGTCTGTGCGCATTTTCCAGAATGCTCTTTTGACGCGACCCACGTGAAATATCACGACTCACCAGCTTTTCTTGCCGACTTGAGCATGCATTAATGTTTTTGGTCCCCTGGAATAGTGTTTTTCTTTTGTTTAATGTTTAGGAGTTCAGTTTGGATTTGATTTTTGGATGTTTGGATTCCTATAAATGCATGGTTTGTGCACATGCAAATGGCCTCTGAATTTTGCTCCAAAGTTTGCTCTTGAATTTCTTATTCTGATTTTAGTTTTCCTTTGCTTAGAATTCTTAGTTTTCTCATTGAGTGCTTTGGTTAGTATTGTGTTGCAGCTGGTAAGCCACATATCCAACTTGTGCAAGTGCAAACATTATTTGGGCCACCATTTTTCACTCCAACTTTCATGTTTTCAGTGTTGTGGTCTTTTTAGTTTGCTTAGGATTGGTAGCATAGTTTGTTGCAGGTTTGTTTTAGCTTTGTGTTGCTGTTGGTAAGCCACAGATCCAACTTGTGCAAACAGTATTATTGTTTTGGAGTAGAATAGTCTAGGCAGCCATTAAAGTTGTAGGTTTTTCTCTTCATACAAACTAGTTTCAGGTTCTGGATGCTTTTGTTGCATGATTCGCAGAGACCCGCTAGGAATTGCATAGGCCAAGCTCTGTACTCTTGCGCTATCCCTCTCCTATCCGCATTCTATTATGTCTCGTATTCAAGGCTGTCCATTGATCCAAATATCTATTCTGTTGATGCAAGCATTCCACGTTTTTACGGATTCACGTGAGCACAAAGAACGAAGAGATCATACTTGAGGGGACAAGAACACACACACCGTCGATTCGCCACCGTGCTCGCGAAATCCGTGTTTCATCTTTCAAAGTTTTAGTTAGAACTTATCAAATAAAGTAGTTAATCGCTTTATTACGGTTATTTCCATTCTCGATATTGCCAGGGAAGTTGTGGGGATTGATAGTTTCTGAGAAACTATGATTCATTCCTCACTTCTAAGGTAGGATCGAGAATCTCGCAAATAGATTAGTTATTTCGTTGTTTAGAATAGATATACAAAATTACACAGACAAATAGCTACACTCGGTTATTTTGTTTGTTTTACGTTATTAGTTTAGTTGTCAATTCTAAATATTTTAGATAGCTGCTTTCTTATAAATTGCCAGAAAATACAAAAAAAGGAATTATATATGCTAGAAGTGTACTTAGATTTTACTTTATTATAGTTTGTTTCATTACTGCTTTTGCATGACAATTACGGACTTAGGGAGCCCAGGGAATACATTTTCGAGCCAATTGTGCTCCCAACCCAATATCGTAGTGGCAAGAATCGACATTGACCAAAACCTTAGGATACAAGTCTTCCAAACAACAATGTACTTCCAATGGATCGTGTCACAGCTTGAGAGGGTTAAACGTAGAAGACGCGACCACAAGCACACACATTTTGGTCAAATCAACCAAACTACAGGTTATCCTAGAAAACATCCACATGATCAGAGGGATTTGAAAGAGAACAAATATTCGGGTGCGATCCTTTAGTTCCACAAATGTGACCAGCTGAGACACCCTCGTAGATATAGATACCAGTTTAAGAATTCAAGTTGCTAGAACACCTGTGAGGTATTATGAGAAAATCACACAATTACTGATTCTAAACGTAGAGGCTGAGAAAGCTTACGACTACTGGATACTAGGGATTAGAACTTGATCTCACGTATGACCATAACAGGACCGCAACAACCAAGAGTCTACGGTTGTGATCCACAAATCCCACAGCCTAACGAATCCATAAAAGAATTAGACATAGACACTGGCCTACGTAAATTAATATTTCAGTCTACTCCGATTCCACCTCTCATCATTCAACAGTTATCCCTACTAGACACAACAGCTAACGAAGCTAGAGAATTTTGGACTAGGCCAGAGAATCGTCCATAGAGTTGACTATATTCACCATATGACCCTATCAGGAGAAATACACGAAACCATCCCGGGTCATTTTCCACGCATCCCACAACCCATAGATCGAATCACGCCAGAGCTCGATATTGATTGGAGCCTTCGAGCAGTCATCCTCGCTGATCGATCTATCACACCAGTCCAAGTTAGAAGGGCCTTCTTTGCCTTAGATTCGCAAATACCATTAGTGCGTGTCGAAGACATTAGACTCCCCAACTAGTTTGTCTGCATATTCTACCCCCACCGGTCATTCTCGCACGACTCGGGAGGTCGGGTACGCGTGGAAGAGTCACTTGTTGATTCTCACACTACTTTGTTGCTTTTCCGACGTAAA
Source organism: Taxus wallichiana var. yunnanensis (assembly GCA_018340775.1). Lineage (NCBI taxonomy): Eukaryota > Viridiplantae > Streptophyta > Pinopsida > Cupressales > Taxaceae > Taxus > Taxus wallichiana. The sequence goes on from CM031243.1 coordinate 18,234,790, forward strand.
AAATTGGTGAACCCAACGTGAATCAAACAATTATTTCACCTTCTCTTTGAGAAGTTTCATCTTCTCTCTTTCACCTTCGCTTCTTTCCCATTATTCTCGCGGTATTCATATACCCCGAATATGTCGGGATTCGATGCATATGGGAACCCCTCTTGGTCTCTGAGGCATACTACGCCCAATAGAATAGGGAATCATCACCCTCGCTCTCAGTATGGGGTGACAATTATTCAACTAATCAGTTGTCAACACAAACCCCAGGAATCAGATATAGTTCATCTTTTCAAACTGAGGAGTTAGATCAACTCGCTCAAACACAAACAAAGCCTTCAGGCTCAAACAATATGACATTGACTGGAGAATCTGCTTCATCACCTCAGGTGTTACTTAGACCACATATTAGCAGACAATCAGATCCATACTCAGTTCTAGATGACGAATACTCAATACATTATCCTAGGAATGAACAACGCTCTCAAGGCATGTACCCACCTGTAGGAATTTTGCAAATACAGCCCGAGTTCTCTCCTCAAGAAAATACCTCTATGCCATCACATATAGAAAATACTCTCAGAAATGCTTGGCAGGATAGTGATCAGTTCATAGCAGGATATCACATACCTCCGCAAAGCCATGTTATACAACAAACGCCACCAAGGCACGATATCGTGACTTCACCAAACGAAGTCATTTCAACTCTAATAGAAAAGGTTAGAGGATTAGAACTTGCCCAAGCAAGTCAAAATTCAAAATTCATACAAACAGGGAGTTCCAATCCTCCGCACCATCCTCGCCAAGTAGATCTCCTCACAGGAGTAGGCACGTTAGGTATGACTCCTCAGTATTCACAACAAGTACCAACTAGACCCACTATCGCTAAAGACAGCCTCCTCAGTCCTGGTGACAGAGTAGCAATCCATTCCTGGATAGTACCCCTTCGTACTTAAACATGTACTCCAAATCGCCACAAGGGGATATGTACTCATCCCCCGGCATGTTTGCTCCAACGCAGGGACCTCCTTATGCCCCTGCCAACGCGTACGTTATGCCATATCAACAACCCGTTCCGCCACCACCTCCTCAACAGGCACCATCAATGGTTGAGACGTATGCAATAGGGACTTATTCAGAATATTTAAAGGAGCCCTTAGATTTCGCCATAAGAAGCGTTATGCTTCCAAGGCCTCTTCCCGATTTGCCCAAATTCAAGGGTGAAGGAGATCCAAACGCGCACATCAAAGCCTACGCTACAGCCATACGAGAATTACTCCCTTGGGACGGGGTTGTTGCTAAAATATTTCCCAAAACCTTGGAAGGCATCGCTCTCGATTGGTATTATAGAATACCTGAAGCTTCCATACATTCATTCAAACAACTTGTGTCTGAGTTCATCAAGGCCTTCGACATGAACAAACTATTAAGAACAGGAATCAGGGAATTCTTGCATATCAAACAAGAACACAACGAATCTGTCGCCCATTTCATCCAGAGGTGGCGTACAGTTCTTTATTCATCAGCAAGTGCTCCAAACATGGATCAGATGGAACTATGCGATTTATTCCTTCATTCTCTCGGAGAAGTGAAGGAAGAAGTCCGTAAGTTCCCACTAAGGACTTATGATGAGGTACTTGAGAGCGCTCTGCGAATTGACCAGCAAAATAGATAGTGGTGTAAGATGTATGGAGCAAATGGGAGGTTAGTCACCTCCACTCAAAATACTACAACTACCACAAATGTCAATCAAGGACCCAAAATCCTTAACAAAAATCGTGGGGTAACAACAGATGGGGTAACCGACCAGCCCAAGAGGGTAAATGTCGCAATACTCCGTCACAAACAAACAACCAAAGAAACAACAATTTTACCCCCGACGGTCAATACGGTGGATTTTAATAATCCACAACAACAACAACGGTGAAATCCCATACGAAGGGCCAAGCCAAAACTCATTTGGTTACCAAAACCAAAGTCAAAACCAAAAACAACAATTCCAAAACTTTGGTCCTAATAGCAATAGTTTGATCGAATTTTAGGCCACAATACACACCAAACCAACAAAACGGGAATTATAATCCCAATTCTTATTGCGGTTTCCATAAAATTCGGGGTCATGACACTGTAACGTGTCGTGACTACAACAAATTCATGCAACGCTTGCCAAATGAACAAAAACAATTGTTTATGGATATGTTCTTAAGCAGATCCTACGTCACCAACGGCAAGTACCTCTCAGGGGCGCTTCCCCTCGAATGCCCCTCTCAAGATCTTTAATGATCCACTCCCAAATCATGATAACGATGGGTTGAAACCAACCTGAACAAACAAAGGCGCAATAACAGAAACAATGATCACGAGGCCTCAACTTTGCTAAATCCGTTAGTCGCGCCACAACTAGAAGTCACCATGACCTAAGGTACTTGGATTAGTGGAGTTAGACTCCGAATTACCCGTTGAAGCAATTACGAGGACACGAGAGTATTTCTCTCAACCAAGTCTCAAGCCATCTCACGGAGCGATAACATCCAAAGAAACCGTAGCAAAACCTATGGGTGCTTACGATCTAATTAATGATCTAACAAAAACCTTCTCGCATATTTCATTCCTTGATTTACTAAAGAATTCCCATGCTCACGGGGCTGCTCTTTTAGAGGCGTTAGGTTTGGGTCATTTAATTAGTATCACTCCACCACCGAAGCACAAGTAAATCATATAGACTTTGATGTTTATCCTCCGGACAAAGCGGATAGGGATGTCGAATTCATATTCGAAATAAGTAAAATGCCTACGAATGCCGAGATCGCACGCCAAGGCGATCCAAATTTCTACACTGCAAGTACAAAGTTTATAATAATTATGTAAAACGGCAATGGTTGACGATGGAGCTGCAAGTTAACATAGTCCCTTTCTCTTTTCTCCAAAATTGGGATATGGTGAAACAAACTGCTCCACTACTCGAAATACCTTGAGAGGCTACGATAGCCTTAAAGCCACGTCGATAGGAACCATAATACTACCGGTCACTTTGGGACCTAAAACAATCTGACCGAGTTTTATATTATAGATCGAAACTAACTATAATATGATCCTCTACCGACCATGGATACATCGAATGAAGGCAATCCCTTCCACGCTATTTCAAGAAGTAAGATTCTTACATCTGGGAAAGGTATTTGTAGCCAAAGGTGATCCAAAGCCGTTTGACGTACACCTAGCTGATTTAAAGAAAAGACCAGTGTACACTCAGAATTCGAACTTCCAACAAACCAACTTAATAAACCCACTGACTCAAAGTCAAAAGAAAAGTTGGTACCTACGATGGATCTTGAAACCATCAGCGTAACCAAAACAACCCCAATTCCTGGCGGTAAAGCTAAAGAAACTGTATCATTAGGGACTACTGCGAAAATCGTTGAATTAATAGAACAAGATTTACCAATGTTCTTACCATTTGATTCGACAGGCATGGGATTTTCCCTAGGTGTTGGTTCCTTGCCAGCAGAAGATCTCTGTATGGTAGAAGTAGAGTGTGCAAACACAGTAGATACACCTACATCCATACTCCCGGCTAAGTATTGGACTCTCCATTTCGATGGAGCTAAATGCCGCTATGGAGCGGGGCAGGTATAATTCTTACCTCGCCCGAGGAAAAGGTCCTCCCATTCTCTTTTAAGTTGAACTTTGAATGCACAAACAACGGCGCTGAGTACGAAGCTCTCCTCCTTGGCCTTACCTTAGCCAAAAGAATCGGTATTGATAACATCAGAGTCCTCGGAGACTCGCAGTTAGTAACAAACCAAGTTTCTGAAATATATGAAACTTGTGCTATGGAGGTTAGATTAAGTCGCATCTTAAATCCTAACCTATGTTACTAACCTAACTATTAAACAAGGCAGAAAGGGGACCTATGAAAGGGTGTGAGCCATGGGCGCTTTCTATGGCATTAAATGGACGGATAAGTATGAAGACGAGTAATTTGGTAGAAGTTTTAAATGGCTAGCAAGAGCCGACGCGTGCAGTGTCGCCAAAGTTAGAAATGGTCTTCGAATCGCTTTTATCCATCGCCAACTATGGCGGTCGGGCAATGGAAATTGAGTGGGAAATTTGGAGTAAATGAAATTAATGAACTCGGTCTTTGAGCTCGAGTTTCACGGGAAGGCATGCAAGATGGAAAACTGTAGTTTGTTTGGTTTTTCATGCGCTCTGGTTTTCCTCTGTCTCGATCACCGGTTCTTCGTACAGTCTTCTTGGAGTTACATGGCAAATATGAGTGTAACTCGCTCTTTTCTCTGGCAAGGAAAATTTATAAGTCATGGAAATAACAAATTTTTGTTGGTGAATCTAACTTGGAAAAAGAGGAGAAGGCTCTCGAGCTCTTTCAAAGGGTCTTCTTCGATTTTTAAGCAAATAACTGTGCATGTTAGGCCCTAACCTTTAAAAATCTTGCTCTCTTTCAAATGATTTCATTAGAACAACTCTGTTCAGATGATTTTTGGGTTCAGATGGTTTTTATGGTAGCTTTGTGTGATTTTGTTACTGTATCTTCTTACTGGTTCGATTTTTCAATTTAACCCTTGACGGGTGTGCATTGTGTTTCGAACTGTTGCTCTATTTAGTTGTGTTTTGCATTCCGGCTAAAGTTTGTGAAATGCATGCAAGAAAGTATACTAAACCTGCTCTTTGGGAGCCCATGAATTGTTTCCTTGTTGGGTTCAGGTTACAGTTGATACTTGTTGTTGATACTTGTCGGAAAGGATACTGTTGGACTTTTGTTTGAATGTTCAGTTTAATTCAACTTCTTTGTAAGTTCTGTCGTGGTTATTATAGGTGGTGGTTCCTGAATCTTGTTGGGTTTCGCTATGATACTTAGGTTATGTTGAACGGATAACCGGCATTTGTGTTTACGATTTTAATGCGACCACCGTAGAAGTTGTTTTCCCTCCTTGTGTTGCATTTACGGATTTAACCCGCTGATGGTTTGCATTATATTTATTTATTTACAAGATGACTCTGTGGAGTCCTTGGATTTGTTGGTATATTATGGACTCATCGTATAAGTCATGTATGTGAATACTGGTAGCATGATTCTCGTTTTTAGTCCTGGAGGGGTAACCGTAATAATACGAATTCATTATCTTGTAATGAATATCTTCATTTAGTAATGAATTTTTGGTACAAACTCGGTTGGTGTACTTTTTTACGCTTCTTATCTATGTAAGCTTGAGCAAATAATGTTGTAGAGGCTCGGTTGGATTCCTTGTTACAAAATCGGTATTTAACTTCACGTATAAGACGGATTTTGAATATTTACCATTGTTGCACGGCTGGAATCCTTAACTTATGTTTATCTGGTATATCGGCTTCGTAGAAGCTTTATCGTGTATCATTGTTCGGATTTAGTTGAAATCCTTGATAGGTAACCATTAAGCAGTATCCGCTTCTATATAAGCCTGATTATGAACACTTATTATTTTTGGCTCTTTTGGGTTCCTTAAGTATAGAAAGATATCTTGTATCTTGGCCATGTAAAAAGTGGGTCGTGATTACCATACTTTTCAACCTCTCGAATGAGTTCGAGATGTGAATACGGTATGTTATGTTTCCTTTCTCGAATAATTCCAAGTTAATTGAGGTTGTGCATGTTGCGTGGATTTCGTATGAATATCTCCCGCATAGTCTTAGGGAAACATCATTTTCTTTAATGTTAATGAGTCTCTTATTGATCGAGATAAAAAGGAAAGTTCTTTTGATTTAGACCTTGATCTAAAACCTTACAAAGGTGTTTAGTAGGGATTAGAATGAGTCAGTATGTTCTTGCCGAGAGGGATTGTTGTCGTGTTTGAGCATGATTACGTCTTCTATTGCATGAGTATCTAGTCTTGAGCTTGGTGAACTAAGGAGCTATCGATGCACTCACCTCGACAGTGATGGCATGGAATATCTTCTTGTTTGTCGCTTCGTGTGGAAGGTCATGTGGAGTCGGTTTGGTTGATATTCATCACTGTTTTGGTGTGAGAGCTACTCGCATGCTATCTACATCGCATTTTCATATAAATTAGGATCATTTTGTCCACTTGTTCTTACACACATTGTGATCAAGAATCTATTCTCAAAGCAATTTATTACAAACTCGTGATGTTTCGCATGAATTTCTTTAATCATACTTCTCCGTCTTCAATATCATCAATCAACTCAGAATCTTTTATCAAATAAAATCAGACATGACGAAGTCCTAATGGTAACCATACCAAGCTCTGCAAGTTTGTTCTCACTTTGGTTTCTTCTTAGGATAGGTGTCTTGCCTATGGTCTGTTCTAGAAGCTTCATGGTGTCACATCTGTCCCATATGCACATCTCTTTGGAAATAAGAATATACTGACATTTTACTCAAATAGACAAGTCAAGAAGTGATTAAACAGAAAATTTTATTTTTACACATTTCCTTGCCCCACCAACCTTCGGTGATGAGCTTGCGTCTCTTACTAGTGACGTAGGGTTGGGAAAGGATGGAAATGCCCTTACTCGCCTATGCCTTGCCCACGGTGATAAACCCATGTTTCTTACAGGTAGCATGGGGCAAAGTGTAGGGTCCTCTAAACAAAGTAAAAGTTAAAAGGTCATAAACAATCAATTCAAACTTTGAGTCAATAACGAATGAATCGATATTCAAAATTCCAAAAAGAGTTAAAAATCCTAAAACCCGATTTTGTCGCTATGTGGCCATCTACGGGTCTAAGTCTGGATAAACCGCAAAGCAAGTTGCATCCAAAACTATGAAGTCATTCGTAGAATAAACTTGTAGTTTTCATTTGGTTCCACCAAAGCTTCGTCATCTTTCATCACTATCATTTCACCATATTTCATAACTTGCGCCCTTCTTGGCTCTTGGTGATGAGCCCTCGCATCTTACTAAGTTGCGGGAGTTAGGAGTGGGGCAAGTTAATCTGGTCATTTTCATCACTTTGCCAAAACAAATCATGAGGTATCCAAATTGCTAAACAAAAGTTAAGATTCTAGATCACAATATATCTACAATATCATGTATCAATCATGAAACACAAAAGAAAGCAAACATTTGCATCATCTGCTTTCCATTGCATACATTCTAGAAAGCATATAAAACATACATCGTAGTATACACGAAAAAGCTGGAAACAGAAAGGGAAGACACAAGTGACAAAGTTTTGATCCAAAATCGGCGCATATATATAAATAGTCAATATTTGTATACAATGCCATCATGCACTAGGCATGGTCAAAATGCTCAAAGAGCCCGTAATACACAAAAGAATCCATAATACAAAAAGTGCATAGGAGCCAAGTGGCCTCTCAACCCCTACGCGATCCCGCTGAAGGTGCGCGCCCTCGCCTAGGACTACGACTACGCTGGCGCTCTGAATGGATGGAAGGCTCAGGGTCTCGAGGGGCGGTCATGGTCTCGCCATGAGAACGGCTCCTCATAAGGCGCTCGGCTGTCCTATAGCCTGCCAACTCTCAGCACGCGGAGAGTAGACACCATCTTGCCACATGCCAAACGGGAGCAAAGACGCGTCGCATGCTGCCGGGCCGCCGAGGGCTCCCGGCATCTACGGATAGCTCCTTGCACGGGTCTTATCCATAGGGATCATCGAGAATCGCACATACCCTACGGATTAGATCCCGCCACTCGTCAACAGTCTCTGCAAAACAAAGAGGAAAGACGAATTAGAAATTAGGCAAGAGGCTAAAATGTACAAGATACAAATATAAGGAGAGATAGCAGTTAAAACAAGTCCTAAATCAAATTAACACTGAAAGGGAGAAAGGATAACTTACTCGGGTCACCGGCCTCCAAGATGGGTCACTAGGGCCAGCACCCGCTGCAGATGCCGCCGCCGACTGAGGAGCTGCTCCTGTAGTTGGGGCAACATGACGCCCCGCAACGGACTCATCATCTCCACCATGGCCCCGGGAGAGTGGCTCTTGAAACCGTAGTCTCTCTCTCGCGCTCTGCTCCGCCCTCTCCACCCGCATGATATCCCGAGTATCATGCCACTCGATCATCACTCTCCGTCTCTCCTCGACCCTCCTCTCCATGGACTCCTCAGAATCGAGTCAATATCTATAGGGTCATCACTACTATGAGCAGGACCCGCGGTAATCCGAAGTAAAGGTGCCCGAGGCGCACCAGCTCTCCCTCTGGCCCGAACTATCCCCCTGGCTGCAATAGGAATGCCAGGGGTAACCACTGTCCAACCATGGCCTCTAGGCCCCCCTCTAGCCTCCCGAACTGATCTGTAAACTGGTGCTACTGGAGGAAGCATACCCACATATGGGAGGCCGAACTGCTGAGGAACCCTGCCAAAAGGATGTACCTCCACCCGTCCCACACGGTCAATAAGTTGCCCTGTGGTGGAGCAAGAGATCAATGTAAGAGCCTCCTCTCCCCAAATGCCGGCCATGAGCTGGTACGGTATGGCCTCCATATCTGCTGTAGTGAGGGAAGCTACTGGCTGGTGAGGTGCTCTAAGCACCGACATATCTGACCACCTGGCTGCCCTCACAGCCCCAGGATCTGCCACCTCCACGCCTCGCCATGGGAATGAAGCGCTCATACACCCAACTCATAACTAGAGTAGGGTGACTCAAAGACTGTCCTGCGCAAACGGACCACCCTCAGTATAAGTCGTGATAGGTGGTCCCCAAAATGTCTCGCCCCCTGTGCGTATATCCGGCCATGCCCTCTATCTCGTGCAATGATGGGGGCCCAACAAAAGATAACAAAGTGTCCCCTCCCTCGTCCCCGATCAGTCTCAAGGCAAGGATCCCCATGATGGCCTGGGTCGAAATATGGGGATGGGCAAAGAAGGAATGGATCTCGACTCTCACTCCTTCTTCGGCCCCGTGGAGATAAACTGCATCCCCATGTAGCTCCGCCCACCGTGCACAACTCGTGCTCTGACCCACTGCTCGGAAGGTGAGTCTCCTCCCGATGATCGGGACCCCAGATACTTGGTAAACGCCCTCTAGAGTAATAGTCCACTCACCGCGGACTTCCCGACAATCGGAAAGTGTTCCGATCTCGCATCCCAAGAGAGAATAAGTCACAGTATGTGACTGGCGAGCAACGTGAGGCACACGCGCGATATCCGTAATATGCCGGCCCTCTGCAATGTGTCCTCCTCATCTGCTGAGAGGGCATCCAATACCCCGGGCAGCCAATCACACTCTCTCTCCCGGCTCCATCTAATGTACTCCTCCCTCGCCTGCATACACCCAAAAACACACAAAACAGAGCAAGTTAGTATCTAAACAATGTCAAGAGAGTCATAAAAACATACACAAATGCTAAAAAATACAAGTGAAAGTTTTTAAGTGAGGTTCTTTTGCATTCTGTGCAAAACCGCCGCCCTGGGCAGAGGGGCGGTTTTGTAACCGCCGCCTCAAGGCGACGGTCTCATAACCACCGCCCTGACAGACCAGGGGCGGCGGTCATGTAACCGCCGCCGCCACTGGCCAGGCAAGGGCGCTGATCGCGTCACAAAAACCCGCAGGTTTTTAACCCTAAAAGTCCAAAAACGCAAAAACAACCGCTTTAGCTAAAAACAGAGCCTACCCAGAGGTGCCCCCTAGATGGACCTTTTAAACATAACATTTTCAAAAATGACTCCTCGTTACAACAAATTTAGCATTTTAAAATCAAGAGGGAAAAGCACAAAATTGAAGAAAACCAACCCGTGATCTCACGGGTAGTGGCGTTCCGCACGTGGAGGCATGATCACTATCTCGTTGTGGACGTTTTGACTCTACTCGCGTGAGAAACCGCTACCATGGGCCCCAGCTCAAAATCTACCAAATCGACTCGCGCAAATGAATAGTAAAATGGGCCCACTTTCATATATATATTGTTCTATTTCGTCTTAAAATGAATTTTCGCAGTTTGGGCGCCTGATGGAGGTAAGTTTCTATCCCCGCACAAATGGTACATTCTCCTTCCCTATTATTTTAGCGTTTATCGTCCAAGTTATCAGATCTATCTCGCACTTGAGTTCTCTTTTCATTTCTGCAGTGGCGGGAATTTTGGATGGCGTCATTTCGACACACCTGACGTGTAAGGTATAACTTCTAACTCCCCATTTCGGGATCGCCATACTGACCCACCGTTTATGCCTCTTCATGCCTAAAACGCTTCTCCGAGGGGGCAATATGTACACGTCAAAATTGTAAGAGACTCATGATCAAGCTGGAACGGTGTAATAAGTGCCCCAATGATGATACAGGTCTCTTCGCAAGGTGTTCGGGATCCAGAGAAGCTTTACGATATGCGTTAACATCCCGCATGCCCCGCTTAGCCCCCGCGTGCTTTGTTTTCCCTATTTTTCCTCTTTTCTTGGCTTTTGGTCTTCAATGGAAAACCGCCGCCTATAAGGGCGGCGGTCAGGACCGCCGCCCCGAATAGGCGGCAATCCTGTAACCGCCGCCCTGAGCAGGGCGGCGGTCCTGTGCGCATTTTCCAGAATGCTCTTTTGACGCGACCCGCGTGAAATATCACGACTCACCAGCTTTTCTTGCCGACTTGAGCATGCATTAATGTTTTTGGTCCCCTGGAATAGTGTTTTTCTTTTGTTTAATGTTTAGGAGTTCAGTTTGGATTTGATTTTTGGATGTTTGAATTCCTATAAATGCATGGTTTGTGCACATGCAAATGGCCTCTAATTTTGCTCCAAAGTTTGCTCTTGAATTTCTTATTCTGACAGATTTAGTTTTCCTTTGCTTAGAATTCTTAGTTTTCTCATTGAGTGCTTTGGTTAGTATTGTGGTCAGTTGCATTGGTAAGCCACATATCCAACTTGTGCAAGTGCAAACATTATTTGGGCCACCATTTTCACTCCAACTTTCATGTTTTCAAAGGTCTTGTGGTCTTTTAGTTTGCTTAGGATTGGTAGCATAGTTTGTTGCAGGGTTGTTTTGGTTTGTCATGCTGTTGGTAAGCCACGATCCAACTTGTGCAGGCAAATAGTATTATTGTTTTGGAGTAGAATAGTCTAGCAGCAATGCCATTAAAGTTGCAGTTTTTCTCTTCATACAAACTAGTTTCGTGTTCCTGGACGCTTTTGTTGCATGATTCGCAGAGACCCCACTAGGAATCGTGCATAGCCAAGCTCAGTACTCTTGCGCTTATCCCTCTCCTATCCGCATTCTATTCATCTCGCATTCTAAAGGCAGTCCATTGATCCAAATATCTATTCCTGCTGATGCAAGCATTCCACGTTTTTCTCGGATTCACGTGAGCACAAAGAACGAAGAGATCATACCGAGGGGACAAGAACACACACACCGCCGGATTCGCCACAATGTTCTACGAAATCCGTGTTTCATCTTTCAAAGTTTTAGTTAGAACTTATCAAATAAAGTAGTTAATCGCTTTATTACGCTTATTTCCATTCTCGATATCGCTAGGAAGTCATGGGGATTGATAGTTTCGAGAAACTATGATTCATTCCTCACTTCTAAGGTAGGATCGAGAATCTCGCAAATAGATTAGTTATTTCGTTGTTTAGAATAGATATACAAAATTGCACGCACAAAATAGCTACACTCGGCTATTTTGTTTATTTTACGTTATTAGTTTAGTTGTCAATTCTAAATATTCTAGATAGTCGCTTTCTTATAAATTGCCGTAAAAATACAAAAAAAGGAATTATATATGCTAAAGTGTACTTAGATTTTACTTTATTATAGTTTGTTTCATTATCTTTTGATGACAATTACGGGACCTAGGGAGCCCAGGAATACATTTTCGATCCAATTGTGCCCAACCCAATATCGTAGTAGTGGCAAAGAATCGACATCGACCAAAACCTTAGGATACAAGTCTTCCAAACAACAATGCACTTCCAACAGATCGAGTCACAGCTGAGAGGGTTAAACGTAGAAGACGACCAAGCACACACATTTTGGTCAAATCAACCAAACTACAAAGTTATCCTAGAAAACATCCGCATGATCAGTAGAGGGATTTGAAAGAGAACAAATATTCGGGTGCGATCCTTTAGTTCCACAAATGACAGTCTTTGGAGACACCCTCGTAGATATAGATACCAGTTTAAGAATTCAAGTTCTTTAGAACACCCGTGAGGTATTCCCGAGAAAATCACACAATTATCGATTCTAAACGTAGAGGCCGAGAAAGCTTACGACTCACCGGATACTAGGATTAGAACTTGATCTCACGTATGACCATAACAGACCGCAACAACCAAGAGTCTATGGTTGTGATCCACAAATCCCACACCTAACGAATCCATAAAAGAATTAGACATGACAACGGCCTACGTAAATTAATATTTCGCCTACTCGATTCCACCTCTCATCATTCAACAGCTTATCCCTACTAGACACAAATGTACACTAACGAAGCTAGAGAATTTTGGACTAGGCCGCAGAATCGTCCATAGAGTTGACTATATTCACCATATGACCCTATCGGGAGAAATACACGAAACCATCCCGGTCATTTTCCACGCATCCCACAACCCATAGATCGAATCACGCAGAGCTCGATATTTATTGGAGCCTTGAGCAGTCATCCTCACTAATCGATCTATCACACCGTCCAAGTTAGAAGGGCCTTCTTTGCCTTAGATTCGCAAATACCATTAGTGCATGTCGAAGACATTAGACTCCCAACTAGTTTGTCTCAGCATATTCTACCCCACCATCATGTTCTCGGCACGACCTCGGGAGGTCGGGTACGTGGAAGAGTCACTTGTTGATTTTCACACTACTTTGTTTCTTTTCCGACGCACAGACCCTCTAGTCTTAATAACTTCTCTTGTGTAATGGGTTTTATTAAGAAAGGTCATTCTAAGGTGAGGATCCTAGGGATTGGGAAAGGCTAACCTTAGGGGAACGTCTTTTAGTATAATTTTAACTCAACATGCGTAACACTTATTAATAAGTAGATATTTTCGAGGCGGATTTAAAGGTTGACGGCACAAGTCAATGCGAGGGTTGTACCTTCGAGAAGATTAGGATCTTCTCGAAGATACAACAATACAGTGACTTATGACAACACCCTTTCGCATTGATCGTTAAGATTTACACCTTTAACTCGAACAAGTTACTCTGGGACTGATTAGGAATGTGGTCTTGTTATAAGGCTGCCCAGCGACTGGGTATCTTGACACACTAGTTTAACTAGGGTTGACCCATGTCATCGTATCCCTAGTCCCTGGGAGCATCCATATAACGTTGTCACCTTACTAATCCGTTTCCGAGTGAATAACTTGGGATAGGTGAGACTGACAAAAGTCAGTATAAGACATTCTACATAACATAGGAATGGGGTGAAGGACATATTCCAAATTGACGAGTATGCCGTCAAGGAATACGAGACATAAGCAGTATGTTTCAAATCTTTGGCCAAAGTATCGCAAGCTGCTAATTGCGTTGTCCTAAGTCACCTAGTCTAAGGGATGAGATGTCGATGAATAATGGTAACAATTATTCAGATAGGTTCCTTGGATAGAGCATTCTGAATCCCAGAATAGGGAAGAGAACCGCAAGAGTGATGTGTTAAATAAAAACTCCAACTCTTATTACTCATGAATAGATCGGTAGATTACCGAGTCATGGAATGAATAGATCGGAGGTACTCCAAGTCATTACAGCTGCATATGGTTATCTGTTATAAGAATGGTTGTTTGATTTGTGAGTTCTAAATTATGTATTTAGAACCAGGAAGCATTTATCAAAAAAAAAAATTACTTGTTCTAATGTATAAAAATGAGGATGTTACAGGAGATGGTAAAATGGTTGGCGGCCGGTTGGAAAGATGCAAAATAAAATGATGAATAGATTGCAACTTTCCTTGCAAACTACAAATTTGGCAAAGGTTAGTAGGTGGAGGAATTTTGAGAATATCCTTGATTTTAGTGGGATCGACTTCTATGACATGTAAATAAATGATGAAACCAAGGATCTTTCATGAGAGAACAATGAAGAAACACTTCTTTGGTTGAAGGCAAACACAATACTTGATGAAATGGTCAAAGATAACTTTCAAGACCGTAATATGTTTCACCCGATGTTTAGATTTTGAAAGAAGGTCATCTACATACTCTTTCAATATATGATGCATGATGTCATGAAAGATATAGGTCATAGCCCACTGATATGTAGCACCAGCATTCTTAAGGCAAAAAGGCATGACACGATAACAGAAGGTCCCCCAAGGATTGATGAAGGCAATTTTGTGTTGATCTTCCAGTGTGAGTAATATTTGGTTATAACCTGAGAAACCATCCATGATTGATAGCATCTCTTGACCAACACTAAGATCAACCAATTGGTCAATACTAGGTAGAGGAAATTCATCTTTGGGGAAAGCTAGGTTGAGGTCACAGAAATATCTACAAATGCAGATTCCCCCTGTCACTTTGTGACAGAAATATGTTAGAAATCCACTAGGAATAATCAATGAGCAGGATGAAGGAAACAGAGAGAAGGCACTGGAGTTCTTATTTTATAAGAAGGGAAATGTGAGGATGTATTTTCCACAACTTTTGTTTCATGGGTTTGGCTTCAGGGATGGTGACGATATTGTGGACCACAATTTTTTGATCAATACCGAGTATATCAGCATAGGACCAAGCAAAAGTGTTGTTATGATCCCGAGAGAAAGAAGTAAAAGCTTCTTGTTTAGTAGCATCTAAATATTTTCCTATCTTTAGAATGTGCGGGTCATCCTGAGTGTTAATATTGACTTCGATGGTTGATTCATTTAACATGGTTTATGTCTCAAAAGGAAATGACCGTGTGAATATAATAATCTTCCGCACCAAGGTAGGTGAGGATAGACTCATCGTCCTGACATTTAATGATGTTAATGGATGGTGTATCATCATCGATCATGTCGGGATACGGGAGGGAAGAGAAGAGGAGCCTCACCATAACATTGATAAGCCGAGGTCCCAGGAAATGGTGTTCACGAAAGAAAAAAAGTTAGGAGGAATAGATTTGAGATCTATAGACTGTGGGTGAAGGTGGTGACATGGGTGAATGGGGTGGAGAAGGTTTGGCACCCTTGATGAGGTTGACGTGGGCCTTCTTAGAGGATAGTTTAGAAAAGTTGATACCACTGCGGTCTTTGTGTTTATGGGTGGTACACAAGATGATGATATGATGAACTTGTTTGTAAAAACCAAAGCCAAAGCCTTTCCATGCACAGTGGTGAAGGAAAGTGTGGGAAAAGTGACAGTTGGTGAGAGATTGGAGGTCGATGAAAATGGTCGTGTTTGGGAAGGTGGCTCGGGTGAATAGGTGGAAGTATCAAGTCCCCCATATGTTAAGTTGGTGTGAAGGTGGGGAGGACCATAAGGGAAGACCTCTCCTATGCGATGGTCATAATGAGGATGTTGGTGTAGGTTACCATACTCTTGTGGAGTAAGGAATGTGTTTATATTGTAGAGGTGGTATTCCCTAGAGTGATTCATTGAAAAATGCCTTCTAAGGGGTCGGTAGTAGATATGTGTGTAGTCGGAATAGATGAATTAATAGGTGATTGGGAAGAAGAAGGATTAGTTGGTTGGGAACTAAACTGGTAATAGGATAGGTCGATTGCAAAGAAAGCCATGACAACAAGTGGGAATAGAAGAGGTAGGTATGGGTGAGGTAGTGGCAACATCGGTGGATGAGGTTGTTGGTGAAGGATAAGTGGAAGCAGTGGTAGATGCCTTAACTAGTACAAGAACATCATTAGGTTGGTACAACATGTTACAGGTTTTTACTTGGTGATGAGTCACCGGATGGTGTAGTTATGTCCTTCATGTTCAAATTTTACATAGTGGTGTAGAGTCAAAGGAACACAACCCATGATGTAAATCCAAGGTCAACCAAGCAAAGGTTATCTTTGGAACTCCCCCTCTAATACGTAGAACAATTTCGGGATAGTACGGTGGCCCACGAACAGGGGAGAATGATGGTACCAAGGGTGGAAGTGATGGCATCATTGAAGGAGCATAGCATAACTAGTTTATTATGCATGTAATTAGCATGTATGCACATTTGGTTGTATGCATGGGAGGAGATGATGTTGATGTTGGTGCCACCATCGATCATAATGCATTGACGCGCGTATATTATCGATATAGACAGAGATGAAAAGGGAGGGATCAGGGTCATCTGATTGAGAGGTACAATTTCATTGTCAGAAAAGTTGAGAGCAGCCACTTGGTGAGTAGGTGGAGGTGTAAAGGAAGGGGATGAGTTGGTGAGAGAGGTCGATAATGAGGGGTAATAATGGAGGCCACAGTGTAGGGTCGTTAGGTAAAACCTCAATGGATTGGAGGACCTCCATGAGGGCCTGTTGGTGAGATTCAAAGGTTTGGACGAGGTCATACAAAGACATTTTAAAAGGGGATTGGTGTAATTGTTTTATCATTGTACGATGGGTGACCCTATCAAAAATAGGGTATGTGGGACCTCGAATGGTGATTTTTGGTGCGGGTGCAATCGGTATGTTAGGAACATGATTAGCAGATGGGTTGGTTACTTTTTCTTTTCCTTTGTCTTTTTGGGTGCGAGTGGAAACTTGGATCATGTTAATCTAAGGGAAAGAGGTGGATGGAGAAGGTATGTCATGAGTAGTATAACAACATGATGGACAAAATCCTAATGCGAGGTAAGAACCTTGTGAAATAAGTAGGGCACACTAGCATTTAGGCGGTGGTTTGGCCAACTCTCAAATATGGACCATGTTGATCTCGAATGTTGGAGGTGGATAAAATGGTTGTGGAGATGTGGGTGCATTTGAAATAGGTAGTGGTGAAGATAAGTGGTGATTGGTGAAGGTGGAATAGAGTCCTCATCTAGAAGATCATCTTCGTCAAAATTTTCTTCAGGGGCAATAATTGGAGGAGAGCAGGTTTTAAGAGCCTTATAACCCTCTACATCATGTCCTGGCACACGATGGTAGGCACAAATTTTAGTTTCATCAAGAGGTTAGTGGTAATGTGATGACCGAGGTCTCTAAGAGGTTGGATAAAATGATGGCGTAGGACCCTACTAATGGATCATAGTGTGAAGTGAGTGTGGGTTTAGGTAAAGGTGTGAATTATTATGGTGGAAGAGGTGTTATAAGAGGTGGAATAGGTTTAATCGCTGGTTTGGTAAGTGGTATTGTCTTAGGTTTTGATGGTACTGTTTGGGTAAAGGTATGGTAGATGAACTAGCAATGGAAAGTGTAAGCTAGGAAAAATGCACTACTAACAAGGAAGTAAAATACTAACAATAATACCTCCTCCTTTGTGTTCCAGTAGCAAACCTTAGAATGGGCTAGGAAACATGGATGAGCTTTGATTGCGTGATATGTAGGTTCTTTTCTCGAAATGGAGAAAAACCTTCTTGCAAAAATGATCCACTTACTTTACACCAAATGGATAAAAATATTATGGATTTGGGGTGCTTCAAGATGAGGATATTTGGGAATTAGGATGAGGTGGAGGGATGTTCTTTTCTCAAAGGATGTAAGAACTTAGACAGGGCATTCAAGCTTATTCTCTATGTCTTAGAGGGAGGGGTAAGGCTGTATTTATAGCCTAGGGAAGTGATTAACTTAGAGTAATTTAAGTAATCATGGTTTGAAAATTTGGGAAAGATTAGGTGAGCGGGGACCATGAAGAATTGGTGAGGATTTGAATTGAGTTTTAATTCATAAGTGGAGGATTTTAGGTGAGTGGGGACCACGAAGAGTGGGTGAGGATTTGATTTCTGAATTTTTGATTCAATAGTAGAAAAACATGGATAATAATGACATGTGGTAAGGATTAGGCTATTTTTATATTTGAAATAGATAATTAATCAAATTATATTTAATTAATTTGAAGTGTATTTTTGTGGGAAATGAGGTAGGGGAATTAATTGATTTAAGACAGATGTGAAATTACGGTGTCTACATTTTTCCCTCTTTGGAAGGGTACTATGAAAGTAGTGTCCTTTCAAAGAAAGTAGACGAGATGGAGGAATATGGCCTCAGGGGGTAGGATTGAAGATTTTTGAAGAGATTCTTCTTGAAGGAGGTGTTCCTTCGATAAGAAGTTATCAAAGGAAGAAAAGAGAAATCTTTCTTAATAATTTGAACAAACTTTCACTTGTGAGAATGGGGGAAGAATTCAATCTAATTTTCCTAAGTAAAAATTAGAGTGAATGTTTGTTGGAGAGAATAGAAGGTGGTGAGTGACGGATTTCATGGTATCCTCCAAGACAAAAATGTCATAAGAAGATGTGATTATGGATAGGTGTGATGATGCCCCCTCGAGAGGGCTACGAGAATGGAATATATGACAGAGCTCTCGAAAAGAGGAGAGATTAATTATGTGGAGAGGAGGATGATAATGGGGTGGAAGATAATGGAATGACCGCATGATGCAAATGGAGAAAGGATTCAATCGGCCTTGAATGCTAGGTGTGAGGGTGTGTGGATGATGATACGGTGGGAAAGAGAAAAGGGAATGGGAATGATTGGTGGTTGATTATGAGAAGAGAAATAAAGGTGAAGGGTTATGGAGATAGAGAAGGGGCAAAAAAGGAATGAAAGGGTTAGAAGAGAATAAGAGAGAGGGATGATAGGGAAGAAGGGAATGATGAAGACAAACAAGAAGAAGATAGCAAAATGACAGAGCAGAGGGTGAAGTTATGAAATGGAGAGATGTCACAAATGAAGGAATCAAAAGAGATAATAAATAGGGATGTATGAAATTGAAAGAGATGATAGAGATGAGAAAAGAAAGAATCAAGGAAATATAAATAAGAAGGAGATGACGAGGTGAGATTAGGGGGTAAAATCGAAAAAAAATTGAAAGAGGATGAAAGAAGAGGTAGAACAAAGAAAAAAAAAGAAACTATGAGGGGCAAGGAAAGTGTGAAAATATTAGAGAAAAGAAGAGAAACGAGTACATAATGGATGAAAAGGTAGGGGTGGTAGAGAAAAGGAGGTTTGGTCAAAAAACGTGAAAATGATGGGAGAGGAAAGGAGGATAGAGTGAATACAGGGAGAATATTGAAGGAACTGGGTCTTCGTGAGGAATACCAAGGCAAATAATATGGAATAGACCGTATGGAGATGCATGTGGAGGGTGGGATGATAAAAATATGGGACAATGCTTTGAAGAGCCAGGTTATCGATGGGGAATTAAGGAGGAAACGTGAGGTAAAAAGGGGAAGAAGATGATACAGAGGAAGTGAAATAAGACGAGGGGTGGGAGAGAGAAGAGGATAACAGAGAAAATGATGTAGAAGGAAGGGAATACATAATGGGGATAATAAGTGTAGAGTGAACAATATGAGGAATGTAAAGAGAAGAAAGAGGGGAGGAATGACACAAATTGGAAAAGATGCAAAGATGCATAAAATGAGGATACTAGGATTACGAGAAAATAGACAAAGGATGTATGATGAAGATAGTAAAGATATTGAAGAGGGTGAAGGGAAGATGGAGAGGTGGGGAAGAAGCGACAAGAAAGGGTGGGAGTGGGGGAAAAAGAATGGGAGAGAAAAGAGAATGGGGGATAGAAGAGGCAATTCCAGTGAGGGGACATTAGGGAAATTCCACTAACAATGAGTGGTGGGGAAGGATGAGAGAAAAAATGAAGAAAGGGAGAAAGGTAACAAGGAATGGAAAGGGTAACGCCAATGAAGGGACGTTAGGGAAAGCCCACTAACAATGAGTGGTGGGCCCAGAGGAAGGAAGGAATGAAGGGAAAATGGAGAAGGTCCAAGGGAGTGAACGAGGTCATGTGGAATGAGGATTGATGATTTTTAGGGAAAGTCCACTAACAATTATTAGTGTGGGAATAGAAGATGATGATGAAATAATGTTAGAGGAATGTTAACAACAATGACGAGTAAGTGTGGGTAGATATGTGGGATAATTTGAGAAGATGAAGTGAAAAGAGTAAAGAAAATGTGAGGGATTAGTTGTGATAAGGTGAAAGTGAGGAGAGGATGTGAAGGATGAGGATGAACGAGGTGGGGATGAACAAACAAGAAATGAAAAGAATGGGAAGAAATTGTATGAAGGATGATCGATCAAGAAGGGGAATATGGGGGAAAATAACATGATTATAGGTGGAAGATATTAGATATATGTTGTGAGATGATATGTGGAGAAAGGATAATGGTAGGAGGAAAATTTGGTTAGTAGGAGAGACCAGGGTGGAAGAATCGATCAACAAAGTGAATGAATAATGAGATGAGGTAGAAGTTTAGAATGACGAGTTTAGTGTAGGGAGAACCCTAACATAAGACTGTCATGCGACATAAGTGGTTAAGTAAGACTACTAAGAGTGAGACACTGGAGATGAAAATTAGGAAAGCGAGAAGTGGTGTTTGCAAGAATGGAAGAGGAGGTGAGAGGATGTGATAATGGGGAATGCCAAGAAAAAGTGAAGGGTTAGGATGTGTGGTGATGGGGAAAATCAGAAGACATGATCATCCTTAAGAGAGACTCTTAAGTGAGATCACCATGCCACCCGAGTGGTTAAGTAAGATTGCCAAATAGAGGATGGTGATAGTGGTGATAAGGATATGTGATGATGGGGAATGAAGAGAAAATATGGATGGTGAGAATGTAGAGTGATGGGTGAGTCCAAGATGATAGGTCATCCTTAAGAGAGACTCTTAAGTAAGATCGCTAAACCGATAAGGATGATATGTAAGGAGAAATAAAAAATTGTATTGGGTATAGGGGTGGAATGGTTGGTGAAAGAATATGATCACGATGAGAGGTAGGATAGATAATATGGGGAAATATGATGGGATGGGGAAGGCCATAGGAAGATAAACTTTAAGAGGGACTATTAAGTAATATTTCCATGTGGCGGGGATGGTTAAGTAGGATCGCCAAGTGAAGAAGAAGATGAAGGATTATGGTAGAGTTGGTGGGAATAGGGTATGACAAAATGGACTGAAGCGGAACCCTCAAGTGAATTTTTATACTACGAGAGCATATAAGTAGGACAACTAGGCAGAAGATGGATTCGGGAAGGATGAGAAAAGAGTGAGTGATGTCTACCAGAGTGGAAGAGGAGGTGATAACAAGGAAGAAAGGAAAAAAAGGAGTGTGACATGAATGGATGAAGGAATATATGTAGTGGAGAGTAGAGAGTGTGAGGGGAATCCTTAATTGGGATGCTCGCATGGTGAGAGTAATGATGCAAGAATGAGAAGCAGAAGAGGTGGAATGGGAATATGTGTGTGGTGGTGATTGTTGTTTGATGAGAGGGGATATGGTGGAGAAGCTTATACAACGGGAAGATCTTAGGAGAGGGTAGACCTCACCGAGGATCCCATATAAAAGGTGTTATTAAGTAAGATTGTTAAGCGAAAGCATAAGATTGAAAGGAAAGAATACAAATGGGTGAGAGGGACAGAAATGGTGAGAAGCATAATATGGGGATAAGTGGCGGAGGAGTAGAAATGAGGAGCGAGAATGAATGGATCAAATACATGGTGATCATGGTGGGGGAGGAGGAGTTACTAGATAGTGAATGCTACTTGAGAAATATCTTCAAGTAGGATTCACAAACTATAATGGTGATCAAGTAATATTCCCAAATCGGGAATGTATTAGTATGGGTGAATGGATGGGGTGCAAAGTAATATGTTGATCATGTAGGAAGATACTCAGTGAAAAAAAAGTATCTTGATTTTAATATAGCACATAACAGATGCATCATGATATAAAATATCGGGATGACTAGACAGTAATATACGTGATAGCATAGATAGGGGCCAAAAAAGGTTTGATGCCCCAATGATGATATGCAATTAGATAACACAAGTATATTAGAGAGAACACCAAGATACATAAAATCAAGACGCCCCCTATAATATATCAAGATATAAGAAAGTAATTGATAACTTGTAACTAATAATGCAAGACAAGAACTAATAAACATGTCCCTAACATGTTCCACAGTGAGGATTGATCGGATGTTCCCCAAGAGAGGTACAAGGACATTAAAAGCATTGGGTCATTGTCCTCAAACAAGGAAACAATGAGAGCCAGATTTTCCCCAAGTGAGGATTCATGTGAGGAGAAGTGGTTTGAATTTGATAGTCATAAGGTGATTGGATCATTTGTTGGGGATAATAGTTCAAAGGATGAATTGTGTTGATTATTTTAGAGTTTTGCAATTTTGTGGAGTTTACAAATTTTTTAGAATTTTTTTAATTTATTTTATGATTTTTTTTTAATTTTGAATTTTATTCAAATGTTTTCATATTTTGGATATTTTCTAATGTTTTTAGATTTTTGTATTGTTTCTAATGTTTTTGGATTTTTGACGATTTTCTAATTTTTTTGGATTTTTGATGATTTTGAATGTTTTTGGAGTTTTAGATTTTTACACTATTTTGGACAATTTATGGACCAGAATGCAGACTTATTTTGAGAGGTGATAAACCAAGATATTGTTTGTATGTACCATGTTCCTTGTGGTAACTCATGCTCAAATAACACAAAAATTCTCATTCCATTGGCAGGATATGTTGGTGATGATATGATGAAAATAAGTCCAGCTCCATTCTTGACTCCACACAACTAGTAAGATGTGAGGGCTCATCACCGAGAATCAAGAAGGACGCATGAGGTAGATAATGAATATAGAGACAAATGCTAACAATAATCCCTTTGGGAAATTGTGACTCAATTCTTCTTAACGTCACTGAACTAGTTTCAAAAATGGATTTCACTCTATGAGTCACATGCTAGACTTAGATAGTTATGTGACCTACTGATTGGTAAGATATGAGGTGAAGGGATAGTTCTCTCTTCACTTAGGCATATAAACTACTTCTTTGGGGATTCTATAATTGTAAGCACTGTCAGATTTATAAGATTTTGTATTCTTGAAATGAATCCCTATGCCTTGCCCCATCTACTAGTAAGAAGCAAGGGCTCATCACGAAGGTAAAACATAAAGCGAGTAAATTCCTTTGTTTGTTTGTTTTTAATGTTTTTTTTTTTTTTGAATTTTTGAATTTTTGAATATTTTTGCAATATTTTTATGCTTTTATGAGAATGACCCTCTACATGTTGCCCCATCCCACCTGTAAGAGGCAAGGGTTTATCACCGAAGATAAGACGTAGATGAGTAAGGGAACCTTCCTCCATTTCCGAGTCTCACACTACCAAGAAAAGTGTGGGATCAACACCAAAGACTATGAAGGATGAGAAGATGTGACAATAAATTATTCATAATTTATTGGATTGATGGAATTTTACAATAGTGGTTTTTTTGGGGGTGAAGGATGCGAGGTTCAACATCGAAGACCGAGATAGATGATCAAACGAACTTTGAGTACAAAAAATTTGAGCTTTGTTATTAAGGAGAGAATGTCTTTGAAGGGAATATATTGCCATCAGTAAGCTTCTAGGTATGATCATAGGTGAAAGCGACTGAAAATGGGAGATATTATAAGAAGTATGATGCTCACAAACTTAATAGGATCTATATTAAGCACTTGTCTCATGATGATAAATATGAAGATGTGATTTTGATAATGAAAATATCTGCCAATGGAAATGAATAACTTTAAATTATTCAGAGATAAGCTAGAAAGAAGGAATAATGTACACGTTGTTATTTCCTAGAATAGTGAATGCATCAAGGATAAAATTTCTTTAAATGAACTACATTCATTGGTTCATCAAGTTCTTGACCATCTTCAGTGGCCAACTTATAGGCTCCAGAGAAAAAATTGGTTGTAATTACATAGGGTCCTAACCAATTAGGCTCAAATTTTCCTTGTTTTCTCACTCTTTATTGGTATTCTTTTGATTTTATTTTAAAACAAGGTCACAAATTTCAAATTCTCTGGGTCTTACCTTTTTATGGTAATCACTGCGTTGTAATTAGTTTTGATAAACTTGAAGATGATTGAGGGCATTAAGTCATTTTCATTGAGAATCTCAAGCTCTTGAAGTCGTGGATCTGTCGGTATTCATCCTCATTAATTACATCTTTAAGGGAGATTCTCAAGGATGGGAGTTCTATCTTAATAGGTAAAATGGCTTCACAACCATAAACGAGGAAAATGGGGTGGCTCTCGTAGGCGTGCAGTAAGATGTATGGTAAGCCCAAAGAGGGGTAAATTTGAGTATGCCAATTGCATCCATGGGTGTTGACGATTTTTTCATGATGGATTTTAAAGTCTTGTTGGTTACATTTTCTTATTTCATTACCACGAGGGTAGTGTGGAGTGGACCAATTAAGTTTGATGCAAAAATGTTTGGTGAGGTCTTTTACATCCTGGTTTTTAAAATATTTTCCATTATCTGCGACAAGAGCGAGATGGAATACCAAATCAACAGATGAGATTATTAAAAATGAATTTCAATATTTGGCTACCGATAACATAGGTGAGAGGTATAGCTTCCACCCATTTAGTGAAGTAATCGGTAGGAGTAATGATGAACTTATGTCCATCGATGATGTTGGTTTGATTTTACCAATGAGGTCAACTCTACATTGAGAGAAGGAAATGGTGTGCTTATTGATTAGAACGCTTGGGAAGGTGCATGGATAAAATTTCCATGATTTTGACATGCTTCTTATCGCTTGACAAAATGGCATGCATCACTTTCCATGGTGGGCCAATAATATCCAACTCACGAGGATTTTCTTGGATAAAGCTATACCATTCATGTGCACTCCACAGATACCATAATGGACTTCAATTAGTAAACTTGAGGCTTCTTCCTGATTAAGACATCGGAGCAGAGTGCCATCATATCCTCGTTTATAAAGAGTTTTGATAAATGGTGTAACGAGAAGCATGTTGTGCTAAAGCACGTTTATGCATTTGTTTCATGTCGGTAGGGAAATTTTTATCACAGATGAAGGTGTAAAGATCATGGTACCAAGGGTTATTCATGCCCACAATTTCACATACCATAGTGTTTTCACGAAGATCATAGGTAGGCATTAAGAGATTTTCTACGAGAAAATGTCCCAGGGTTGACTTAGATTTGATGTCTAACATGGATCCATAGTTGTCATCATGTAGCACCGATAGATTTATTACAAATTATGGGAATTTGATCAAAGATAATTAATCAAGAATAGCTTTGAAGGCTATCCACCATGCACTTATATGGGATAATTTGTTCATCCTTGACCTGGTATTCATCAATAACTTGTTTAAAGATAAGTAAAGAATCACCAAATACTTTTAACTCCGTAAGATTCCAAGATATAGCTAGTTTTAATCATGCGATTAGAGATTCATATTTTACGATATTGTTGGTACATGGGAATGCTAATCGAAATGATTTGGGGATGATGTGTCCACTAGGTGTGATAAGCAAAATACCAGCTCCGAGAAATGGAGATTACAAGATCCATCAATAAATAGAGTCCAAGTTGGCGTGATGTCTATGTGCGAGAAGATCTTCATCGAAAAAAACAAAATGGAGTGGTTATGTTCCGGAAGAGGTGCCTTGACAAGTTGGTCTGCAAAGGCCTATCCTTTAATTGTTATCTGCAAAACAAACTCAATGCCAAATTCACTAAGTAGTACGACCCAACTAGACATTCTTCTGTGAGAATGGGTCGGGACAAGAGATACTTGAGTGGATAAATCTTGGTGATCAACTTACTTGTGTGATTGAGCAAGTAATGATGTAACTTATGGAATGCAAAGGTGACCGCCAAGAATAATTTTTTAATTTGGGAATAACGTACTTCATGCTCAATAAGTGTTTGAATAAGGTAGTATACAACCTGTTCTTTTGCTTGATCGTTGTGTTGTGCTAATAGAGCCCATATGGCTTGTTCAGTTGCAAATGTATAAAGAAACATGGGTTTATCTGGAGCTGGTGACATAATAATAGGTGGGATAGAGAGGTATTCTTTTAACTTAGAAAAATAATCTTGACAATCATGGTTCCAGTGAAATTGTGCATCTTTCTTGAGTAATTAGTTGAAGTGATGACACTTATCAGCCAACTTTGATATGAAACGCTCGAATACATTGGATTTTTCCCCGAATCTGCGTAATTTTTTTAGGTTTTGAGGAGGAGGCATTTCCATTATAGCTTTGACATTTGTAGGATCCACTTCTATGCCTCTTCGTGAGAGACAAGAAACCCTAATAATTTACAAGAGGCCACCTTGAACACACATTTTTTTGGGTTAAGATGAACCTTATTCTCACGTAATCATCAAAAAAAGCATCTCAACACACCCGCATGACCTATTCTTGTTTTTTATTTTGCTAATATATCATCAACATAATCTTCCACGATATCATGTAACATATCATGGAAGATGACAGTCATTTCTCGTTGATAGGTGGCACCGCATTTTTCAAGCCGAAAGGCATGACCTTATAACAGAAGGTGCCCATGGTGTAGCAAATGCCATTTTATGTTGATCCCCTTCAACAATACGTATTTGATTGTAACTAGAAAATCCATCCATTAAGGAGAGAATTTCATGGCCTGTTGTAGAATCAACAATCATGTCTATATTTGGCAAGGGAAAGTCATCTTTGGGACAAGCCTTGTTAATGTCTCGGAAGTCTATGCATATCCTAATGTCGGGGTTTTCTTTACTACATGAACTATGTTATATATCCATGTCGAATAATCAATAGGTCGGATAAAGTCAGCTTCCAAGAGTTTCTCGAGTTCAGCTTTGACAAGCAATGCTACTTGGGGATGCATTTTGCGTAGTTTTGTTTCACAGGATTTACATCTGGATGCACCACAAGGTGGTGTACTACAAGAGATGGATCCAGGCCTGACATGTCCTTATAGGTCCATGAAAAGATATCTTGGAATTCAATAAGGAGTGTTGTGAATTCTATGCATTCTTAGTCGAGACAGGACTAATGCCAAGTTGTAAAATTTTTGGTTGTTTGATGGTTCAAATGTTTATTTCTTTAGTTTCTTCTACAAGCATTTTAGATGTATCCTTTTGAAAAATGATTCTAATGTTTGATGTAGTCATCAGTTTTGGGTGATTTGGGGAGTTGGTACAAGATATTTGTGTGTGTGATGTTGAGACTTTTTATTGACATGTTTGTTTGATAGGGTGGCGATGAGATTTTGACTATGGGAAATTTTCTGTTTGCGCTTCTGATCCAAATTTTCCGAAGGTGAAGGATCTGAATATTTTATTTCTTTGCCAAAATAGGCCGATTCATCTAGATTGATTTCAAATCCTTTTCTATGGTCAGAAGTAGGGATTTGATCGCAAGTTCCAAGGAATTCTTCAATGGATTCATCATTTTTGGAACATGTTCATGGCCACATGATGTGATTGGGCATGGTCTATGAGAGTCGAATGCATAGGCATGGTCTATGTGATGACGTGTTTTAGTGAGGTCCTCGAAAAGGCTACGTGTAGACCTAGTGTCATTATCAAAGTCTGGTGTTGTTGTTATCACTTGAAATTAATATAAGAGCAACATCGAATACCTTGAAACCCGACCATCTTTACCATGATGTTGTGTGCAATTGATTGGGTCTAAACTACCTTGTTTATTTGGGACCGAGACCTTTACCCTTCCATCGCATATTTTCATTATTTGATGAGCTTTGATAAATATAGGGAACTCATAACAGGAGAAAAGTCATCATTATATAACCAAGATCCTAAAGAACTTGGAATATGTTCGTTGTCGAGATAACCAATTTTTTTCCAAACTAACTATCCCATTTGCTAAGTGGGATGGATTCTCAAATGAGGAGTGTTGGGTTTGCCGTACTTGTGTGGGGATTTGTTGATGTAAAAGGAATCTTCCATCTTTTGAAATTGATATTCACAACATCCTTTGTCAATGATTTTGAATGTGTGGGATGGGGACCAATAGGTCCCTCATGTGGCGGGAAGTCGGTTTGGTAGTTCTAAAAGATGAAGATAATAGGTTATAATAATAAGGGGGTGGATTGGAGGATGAATTTTTGTTATTTGAAGGAGAAATTATCTTAATAGAAGAGGTATGGTTGGATGAAGAAGGTTGAATAGGCGAGGAAGAAGATGGTGTGGTGGAAGAATAATTATTGTTGGAAGAAGAAAATGTATTAGT
Organism: Taxus wallichiana var. yunnanensis; assembly: GCA_018340775.1. Taxonomy (NCBI): domain Eukaryota; kingdom Viridiplantae; phylum Streptophyta; class Pinopsida; order Cupressales; family Taxaceae; genus Taxus; species Taxus wallichiana. The sequence goes on from CM031243.1 coordinate 18,262,861, forward strand.
GGAAGAATATGATTTATTAGTGGGAGGAGGAATGGTTGAAGATGGTTTATTAGTGGAAGAGAATGGATTGGAAAATGTGATTTGGCAAGAAGATGATGGTTTGGAGTCATATTTAGGGAGTGTATCCAGATCGCGTGTGTTTCCTAAGGGATTATGCGAGTGGAACATACTTATTTGTTGATGGACAATAGTGATCATGTCAATACCATCCTTTGAGGAATCTACAATACTCGAAGGGTTAAGGATCCACACGGCGCATAAATTCCTTGTCCAAATGAGGAAATTTAATACATTGGTGGAATGTTGATGGGATGGCTTTAATGGCATGAATCCATGGTCAACCGAAGCGAGAATGTTATATGTAACTTCTACATCCACCACATGACATACCATTTCTAAGGTGATGGGTCCAAATTGGAGAGGTAACGTGATTGTTCCTTCAGACTTTCTTTCACTATTATCATACCCACAAATGGTTATGATATTGTTTTGTAAATCATTTTCAGTGTAACCTAGGCAACGTAAGAGTTTCATGGAACAAATATTCAATGCAGATCCATTGTCGATTAATACGTGTTTGATCTTACGATGAGTTATATAACCCTCAACGTATAAAGAATGATTATTAGCAATGTTGGGATTAAGAAGGTGAACGGGACCAAAGGATAAAATAGGATTGGGGACCTAAGATGTACAATTAAAGCCCGGAATTTTTTTGAATTGAGGTCCTTAGGGATACGAGCATTATTCAATGTTTACATAAGGATGCATTGTAGTGCGGAGAAGAATTAAGTAATTCCATGATGGAAATTTGTGTTGCATTCTTCTCCAAGTTTTTGATAATATTGAATGATGGTGCAGGTTGTGGAGTGGAATTGGTGGTGGAATTAGATGGTGGATTAGGAGGTGGTGCGGGAGACAAAGTGGCAGATTTTTTTCGTTGTAGGGACCCACATTTTTTCTATCTAGTGGTGATCGCATAGTTAGTTATGATCTTTATAGTTGCCACTAAGTCTTGGTCATAGTCTATGGTCGAGATGACTGAGTCATACTCGACATTGCTTGATGATTGACCCTTATCTTTTGAATTATCATCGTGGTTAGGGAAGGGGTTTTGAAAATGTTAATTTTTTCATTAGGTTTTTTCTTCTCGAAGTATTTTCAAGTTCTATGTCTCCACATTCAATCGTGTCTTGGATGTAATGGCAGAGTTGCATGCATCGATCTAGTAGAGTGCCCTTTTATGTGATGGTAATCACAATATTCATTTTCCTTATACCAATTTGGTTTGGGTTGTCCTTCTTCAAAGGGTTTGATGATGGGATATGTAATCATGTTGGAATTTTACAAGTGACGAAAGACACTAGATAGGATTTCTCTTAGAGGAGTGAATTGTCTTCTCTGTCCCAAGAAGGAGCTTCCTTTCTAGGGATTATGATTGGTTGTTTGGATTTTAATGTGTTGATTGGATTGTTTTGAACGCTTTGAGACATTACCGAATCGGTAATGCCACCGTTGACTATATTTTGGTTTCAGTTAAAGAATTTGGATTTATCTTGGTTCTGAGGGGTGTCTCTATAAGGTTGGTCCCTAAAGGGTGCTTTAAGTAAGCCCTTATAAATGATTTCTTTTTTGATTTGTGTTCCCTTTTCAATGACTTCTTCGAAACTATTCGAGACAGTGTATTTGCGTGTCGAATGATAATTCGGCATTGATATTTGGAACAAAATGCTAACCAATTATCTTAGGGTATTGAGCAAGGAAATCTACTTACAATTCCTTGCCATCATTGTAAAAAGTAGGTGATTTTTTTGTTGGGCCTTTGTCTAGTGTTACAGAGATCAAGCATGGTTATTTATGAGTCTAAGTTGAAGGAAAAATGTTTGACAAATTTTTCTGATAAGTCTGTGAATGTCATGACCGACCCTTTGGGAATATGGAAAACCAGTCTAAATCCTATCCTCCTAAACTTTGGGGGAATAATCGTAAAAGATACATGTCATGATAAGAAACTTCCTGACATTGCATGTAAAATTCCTTGACATGTTCACAGGGGTCACCTTTGCTTTTGTATTTATCAATTTTCGAGGATTTCAAGGATGACGGAAATGGTAAAGCGTGATATTTTGTAACAAATGGATAAGGACATAGTTCTTTAAAGTTGAACTTTTTTTTATTTTTGTAGTCCTGAATGTCTTTTATATGTTTCCATTCTTGTGCGAATGGAGAGGTAGGGACGGGTTATCAAGAATTTTGTGAGTATTGGGCTCTGGATTAGAGTCTTTTAACCTTTCATCTCTAGCAGTTACTTCCTCAAGTTTCTTTGTTAATTCTTGGATTTTAGTGAATAACTCATCGGCCGAAGAGTTATTTGTATTGTTTGGTATTTCATTGTGATAATTTGACTCACCGTTTTCGATAAGTTTGTTTAAATTTTCAATCCCAAATTCAGGGGTAATTTTTCCCCATGGCTAAGATGTGTAATAGATATTCATTCTTGTTTTGTTCTATCACCCTATTTACTTGTTCTTGTTCTTCATTAGTGAGTTTTGGTTGCGTGACTTTTTTAGTGCAAAATCACACCCCGAATGGCCAAAGATGTGAAGTGGTTAAAATGGGGCATTCGGTGTGATTGCATAACATTGGATCATCTCTCAAGTTGTGGGACTTGCAAACCTGAGATGATCCTCCAAAGAAATTTGGTTCTTGTTCCTAAACTACCTACCATGAGCTACTCTAATGTAGGAAAAAAATAAACTATCCTAATCTAACCATTCCAAGGAACCAGAGAGAAAGAGAGGGTGAAAGAAAATCCTACACTAAAGCGGTGATACACCAGAGAAGGAAAGGGGTGAGATGATCTATTGAGGGAGGATGAAACAAGGGAGAAAGGAAGATGGGAAGGTCGACATAAAGTGACACAAACCCATATCCAATCCATGATCAAAACTCCATGAAACATAATGCCCTGCACCTGTAAATGTGAAATACATGCACAAAAATAGATTTGGAAGGGAGAGGCATGGGGAGATAAAAAAATTCAAAGGGTTTAAGAAACACCACAAAACACATTTTATTGCTCTATATAGTGCACATACCATTACATTTCTACTTAGAGGCACAAAAATTCTTGCAAGGCATAGGAGAAGGTTTTTAACTCCAACTCATAAGCCTCGATCTCCTCAATCCATTGTGTAAGTTTCCTAAAGAATTTCAACCATGAATCTAGCTTCTCCCGAGGGTTTACGATGTCTTGAAAAGAGGGCCTTCCCATGGACAAGTCGAATGCCCCGTAACTACCAATCTTGAATGCCTTCATTTTTCTATGCCCTTGATCAACCATGCCCTCCATTTTTTAATTTTCTCAATAAAACAAATTCTCCACATAGTTGTCACCATTATATGTGTCCCATTGTTCTTGATAATCCATGGCAAAATGACTTTTGACCTTTCTCATATGGGTAAGCATAATGGTCCCGAATCGAATCTAATTATAATGCTGATTTGGAGGAGTTGGGAAATGCATTGGAGGTGGACTACATTTTATGCTATAAGTGTGAGTTCCATGAAGGGAATGAAGTCATGTTGATAACTTCATGGAATGGGAGAAAATGAAAGAGATGGAAGAATAAAATGGATAAAATGAGTGGAAGTGGATGGAAAAGGTCGACAACTCGGAGAATGGGTTTTTGACCAGATGTGCTTTCCTGTGCCTCAAAAGGCTAAATCCCACATGAACACATAAAATGGCATCTATGGAATAAAGTGAAGACCTCTTATCCCACCAAGTCTTGCCAAAACTATTAGTGTGGTCACACGGTGGCTTATGATTTGCTTTGATGTAACTTTAGACACCTTAGAAAGATTGAAGATCTAACTCTCGGTCCCAGTGTGCGCATGCCAAAACTATTAGTGTAGTCACACGGTGGCTTATGATTTGTTGTTGTAATGACTCACCTTAGAAAGATAGAAGATCTAACCTCATTCCCACTTTGGGTGTGCTAAAGCTGTTAGTTCAAAATCATAACACCCCCAGAATGGTAAAAGATGTGAAGTGGTTAAAATGGGGCATTTGGTGTGATTTAGCATAACATCGATCATCTCTCAAGTTTGGGACTTGCAAACCCGAGATGATCCTCTAAAGAAAGATGGTTTTGTTCCTAAACTACCTGCCATGAGCTACTCTAATGTAGGAAAAACTAAACTATCCTAATCTAACCATTCCAAGGAACCAGAGAGAAAGAGAGGGTGAAAGAAAATCCTACACTAAAGCGGTGATACACCAGAGAAGGAAAGGGGTGAGATGCTCTGTTGAGGGAGGATGAAACAGGGGAGAAAGGAAGATGGGAAGGTTAGATAGAAGTGACACAAACCCAAATCCTAATCCATGATCAAAACTCCATGAAACACAACGCCCTACACTTGCAAATGTGAAATACATGCACAAAAATAGATTTGAAAGGGAGAGGCATGGGGAGACAACAAAACAATGCAAAGGGTTGAAGAAACACCACAAAACACATTTTATTGCTCTATATGGGTGCACAAACCATTACGTTTCTACTTAGAGGCACAAAAATGCTTGCCAGTGTAGGAGAAGGTTTTCAACTCAAAATGGAGTTGGGAAACAAATTTTGACAGAGTTTCCTACGCCCAAATAATCTCTCCTTCTCAAATGAGAAGTGTTACAATATATAGAAAGAATAAGAGAGAGAAGAGGGAAAAGTTGAATCCTATTTCAACTACCACGGGATATGCATTGAATCCTTCCTTGAAGACTCAACCGCTATCAATCAATGCCTCTTTCAAATCCACCCCAAATCTGTCAATTCTAGCTCCCTCTGTCTGTCAACGTATTGAAAGAAGAATGATGGATCAATCAATCAGATCTAGTAGTAGTTGGAGAAATCAAGCTCTATATTAATGTCCTGGAAGACATTTTCCCATTTTTCACCCACCAACACCTACAAAAAATGATATTTTATGTTTCCAAGGCATAGAGGGTATCGAGACGTTTCCAAAAAATCTTCTCCCGCCCAAATCTGAGTTCTCAGTCAAAAGATATGGCCATTTGAATTTTTGGGTCATGCGCATAATATTTAAATGAGTCTATCTGTACTGGGTCCATGTGGCAGCTCCACTTGCTCATTTGAGATTTTCCTCTTTCCTTCGCTCTTGAAATAGAGCCCATGTGACACGTGGTAGCATCCACAGGTTTCCCTATTTCCTTTTTATTCTTCCTGAGTCTTTTCCATGGCGGAGGCACTGTATCCGACCCAAGACACGTGGAGGCTTTGTGCATGTTTAGAAACTTCCCCTAGACTTTACCTTTAGAGTAGCGGATACGACACGTGGAGACCTCCGTGGGCCTTTGGAATTTTCAATGGTTGCCCTCACCTTTTCGAGCTCTGGGACATGTGGAAGGCTTGCGCTCATTTGATTCTCTCCCGTGGCCCTACTTTTGAATGTGCGATGTTTGGACACCTGGCACCTTCCACCTACATTCATTACTTAGCAAACTTTGGACCCATGTTCTCCTTTTGACCTCTGACTGACCATTGGCTACCAGTTGAACACTGTTTCTTGGCACAAGTTTGAGTCTTCACTTTTGGATTTACCTCAATTTACCTTCGCATCTGGGATTGCAAACTGGCAGTTTCCGACACTCCTGGCACCTTTGGCTGACCATCACCTAGGGATTTCTATTTTGAGCCTTTTTTAGGCCCCATTTAAAATCATCATTTGACTTTTGCTTTGACTTTGCCTCCGCTTTGGGCTCAACTGGGACACGTGGAGGCTTGGAAATTTTGGAGCCTTCCTTTTTAGATTCAACTTTGGAGATGCACCACTTGGACACTTGGCATCGCAAACTTCACTGTCTCCTCCATACTTAGTCAATTTTGGACTCATTTAACTTTTCCCAGAGCTTTGAATACCTCAAACCTTCACCATGCTTTTCTCTTTGAACCTTCGAACTGGCCTCTTTGACACTACTCCTCCTTCCCCGACCCTATTGTTCCATTTCCGAGCCTGCCTATAATCTATTTAATGGATTTAAGGCATGGATTCACTCGACAGAGACATTTTTTGAATTTCTCTTGCACAGGTCATTTGATCTTTCGCAGCCCCGCCACTTCCATTGTAGAGTCTCCTCTATAACCTATTTGTCATCCTTCGAATGTGATTTCTCTAGTTATTTCCTGCATAATTTCGTGGCTGATCCAATATTTTTTCCAAATTTTCGGGGTAAATATGGATAACATTTTGGTGACTCACAGGGTATTTACCTACTAGATGAAGAGACCAGTAGCCTTGAAGCATCCATTGGGCATGGAGTCACAATTAATGGCTTGGTACTGACCCTTCCTTCAAAATGGACTCCCGACTACCTACACTTTCTATGTTCTACCTATCCCTAGAGCCTGCCTTGCAGCGTCTACACTCTCAATTTTCATAAGAAAATATTGAAATGGAGTTTCTGAGAGTAGAAAATTATATTGACCTGGGGCTTTCATTTGTCCTTGAATGGACTGACTAAAAACATGTCCTTTGGTTTCTCTACATTTGTTTCATTTTTTGGAACTAGCAACTGCTACAGATAGCTATGGATCTTTCTACCGTGAATACTGAAGAGCTTGGCCTTGGTCTATCCCGAGAATGGATTGTTACAATGTTTACTCGGGGCACATTGAACTTCGTAATGACATAACCTTGGAGCAAAAAACACAACAACAATGCTATGTACAAAGAATCAAATCATACATGCCTCAAATGAGACATGCAGAGTGTGCACAAGCACTTTTTCTACTGAAAACAAAATCTACTCCTACTCCTATACTAACCAGAAAGAAAGAAAAGCTTAAACAAATCCCACTACATAGCAGGAGAAATAGCTTCCCTTTCTCAAAAGGGGCAGCCATGCAAATGATTTGACACTGAATATGGCTTCTTGGATGAGTGAAAAACTAACTATAAGCTGGTCCTCCACCCAAATCATCAAGGTATCTACATCAACAAAAATACCTCCTCAAGTTGATTGGTATTGGACTCCTGAGGTGTTGATGATGACCCTTGGTACTTTGATACTCATCCTCATGCCCTGAAGTAGGCATGACTATTTTTGGCTTCTCTCTTGGCTCCAATGAAGCCAAGTATCTGATTGGGCATGGTCTGATCCTTTGAATGTGCCCATGGTTCTGAATTTCAACTCCAAAAATGGAGTCTTTTGTGGACCTTCTTGGATGGATGGTGAGAGAGAGATGATGACATCTCCTTCCTTTTTCTCTTCCTTCTCTTGTGAAGAACATGGAAGACCATGATCTTCCAACCCTAGTTCCAGAGGGATGTTGTGAGACACAGGTTGTTGTCTTTGAGTGCCCTCCTTTATGGCAAAGCAGGCTCATGTGCTTGGAAGATGGATGATGGAAGAGAAAATGATGTGATCTCCATGGGATTTTCTCCATCAAATAAATCCTCCAAGTCAGACAGATAATCTACCTCGTTGTTTTCCTGTTGCATGTGCTCAACCTCCTCCATGGTGTCCTCCTGATCTATAACTTGATCACCATGGATCCCTTCATCCTCAAACATGAAGTTTGAAAGATCAAACTCTTCTTCAACATCAGAGCTTGAAGGGGATGAAGTGGAAGGAAGAACTGAAGGTTCTCCTATAGCCTGCTCCACACTTGGAACCTCTAAACTATATGGTCCTCCTCCATCATGGGTTCATCAATCAAATCAGGCCCTTGAAATGAAAGCAAAAAATCTTCAATGATGCCTTCTTCATTGAGTGGCCTCAACTCTGATTCGATCTCTCCCAGTTGCTCCTCTTCAATGGGACTTGGAGCTGGTTGTTCTTCCTCTTCAACTAGTTGTGCAACTTGGATCATCTCAACATCCTCTTCAGACAAAGTGCCATCATGGACACTACATCTGAGAGTATGCTAGAAATGATCTTCTTCTTCTTGTTTTTGTTCCTTCTCTCTACTAAAACTTAGTCTCAGCCACCACTGGCTCTTCAACTTTGACCTCCTCTATTGGCTTGACCATCAAGGGGATCTTTATAAACCCAAATTTGGTAGCCCAACTCTTCAGATTGTCTATCATTTCTTCTCTGTTGGGCTCCCCTTCTTGTTGTTTTCCTTGACTAGATTCTTGAGTCTCTTCCCAACATGGACTTGGGAAAGCAAGAGGAGTGACAGGTTGGGGTTCAACTAGATTTGCAATTGTTTTGGTGGGGAGGGAGGTGAAACTTGTTTTTTTCGAGGGGATGACTGTTTGGAAGGGAAAGGGGAGAGGAACTGAAATGGGGTGGAAGACTAGGAATGGAGAAATGAAATCAACACTTGGGGCAGCAAATCTGGGAAGCTTGGAAATGGAGCTTGGGTTGAGATGGTGCTGCTTGAGAAAGAGAAAAAGAAAAGCTATGAGATGGTGGACTTACCCATTGACAAGGTTGTCTTGACTCCAACTCATAAGCCTCGATCTCCTCAGTCCATTGTGCAAGTTGGGGCAACATTTCAACCATGAAGTCTAGCTTCTCCTGAGGGTTGTAATGTCTTGGAAAAGGGCCTTCCCATGGACAAGGTGCCCTACAACCAATCTTGAATGCCTTCATTTGTGCTATGCCCCTTAACTGAACCATGCCAGCCTCCATTTTTGAATTTTCCAATAAACCAACATTCTCCACATAGTTGTCACCATTGTATGTGTCCCCTTGTTCTTGATAAGCTCCATGGCCAAACTGACTTTGACCTTGCTCATATGGGTAAGCATAATGGTCCTGATCTGATTATAATGCTGATTTGGAGGAGTTGGGAAATGCATTGGAGGTGGATTGCATTGTTGTAAGTGTGAGTTCCATGAAGGGAATGAAGTCATGATTGCACAACCTCATGGAATGGGAGAAAATGAAAGAGATGGAAGAAGAAAATGGATGAAAATGAGTGGAAATGGATGGAAAAGGTCTGTAACTCAGAGAATGGGTTTTTGACTAGATGGAGTCACTAGATGTGCTTGCATGTGCCTCAAAAGGCTGAATCCCACCAAGAACACATCAACTTGATGGAATAAAGTGAAGACCTCTTGTCCCACCGAGCGTGCCAAAAATGTTAATGAGACACCTCCTAACCTCCCCAAGAACAAAACATCACACTTGATGGATTATGATTTGTTGTTGTATGACACCTCAAAAAGATAGAAGATCCCTCACTCCCACTGGCATGCCAAAACTATTAGTGTAAAATCACAACACCCCCGAATGGCCAAAGATGTGAAGTGGTTAAAATGGGGCATTCAGTGTGATTGCATAACATTGGATCATCTCTCAAGCTGTGGGACTTGCAAACCTGAGATGATCCTCCAAAGAAAGTGGTTCTTGTTCCTAAACTACCTGCCACGAGCTACTCTAATGTAGGCAAAAACTAAACTATCCTAATCTAACCATTCCAAGGAACTAGAGAGAAAGAGAGGGTGAAAGAAAAGCCTACACTAAAGCGGTGATACACCAGAGAAGGAAAGGGGTGAGATGCTCTGTTGAGGGAGGATGAAACAAGGGAGAAAGGAAGATGGGAAGGTCAGACAGAAGTGACACAAACCCATATCCTAATCCATGATCAAAACTCCATGAAACACAATGCCCTGCACCTAAAATGTGAAATACATGCACAAAAAATAGATTTGGAAGGGAGAGGCATGGAGAGACAACAAAACAATGCAAAGGGTTGAAGAAACACCACAAAACATGTTTTATTGCTCTATATGGGTGCACAGACCATTACGTTTCTCTTAGAGGCACAAAAATGCTTGTCCAGGTGTAGGAGAAGGTTTTCAACTCAAAATGGAGTCAGGAAAAAATTTGATAGAGTTTCCCTATGCCCAAATAATCTCTCCTTCTCAAATGAGAAGTGTTACAATATATAGAAAGAATAAGAGAGAGAAGAGGGAAAATTCGAATCCTATTTCAACTACCACGGGATATGCATTAAATCCTTCCTTGAAGACTCAACCGCTATCAATCAATGCCTCTTTCAAATCCACCCCAAATCTATCGATTTTGGCTCCCTCTGTCTGTCTAAGCGTATTGAAGAAGAATGACGGATCAAATCGAATCAGATCTAGTAGTTAGAGAAATTGGGCTCTATATTAATGGCCTAGAAGATGTTTTCCCATTTTCACCCACCAACGCCTACAAAAATGATATTTTATGTTTCCAAGGCATAGAGGGCATCGAGACATTTCCAAAAAATCTTCTCCCGCCCAAATATGAGTTCTTAGTCAAAAGATATGGCCATTTGAATTTTTGGGTCACGGGCACGTAATATTTAAATGAGTCTATCTATATCGGGTCCACATGGAAGCTCTGCTCATTTGAATTTCCTCTTTCCTTCGCTCTTGAAATAGCACCCATGTGACACGTGGCAGGCATCCACAGGTTCCCCTATTTCCTTTGTATTCTTCTGATTCTTTTTTGACGGGTGGAAGCATTGTTTCCGACCCAAGACATGTGGAGGCTTTGTGAATGTTTAGAAATTTCCCCTAGACTTTACCTTTAGAGTAGTGCGGATATGACACGTGGAGACCTCTGTAGGCCTTTAGACTTTTCAATGGTTTCCCTCACCTTTTCAAGCTCTGGGATAAGTGGAAGGCTCGCGCTCATTTGATTCTCCACCTAGGGTCCCACTTTTGAATGTGCATTGTTTTAAGACACTTGGTGCCTTTCGCCTTCATTCATTACTTATCCGTTTTGGACCCATTCTCATTTTGAGCTCTATTGACCATTGGCTATGTGGAGGGCTGGCACAAGTTTGAGTCTCTAGTTTTGGATTTACCCTAAGGGACACGTCGAGCCGCGCGTGGAAGCCTCCACTAACATTTCTATACATAGCCTTTTTCGAGGCCCACCTGTCCACCGTTTGACTTTATGCTTTGACTCTACCTCCGCTTTGGGCTTGGGACACGTGGAGGCCTAGCGCTTGTTTGATCCTTCCTTTTTGGATTCAACTTTGGAGATGCACCACTTGGACACTTGGCAGCATCCACTGTCTCCTCCATACTTAGTCAATTTTGGACTCTTACGAACCTTCTCCAGCTTCCCGAATACCTTGAACCTTCACCACTTCTTCTCTTTGAACTCCCATGGCCTCTTTGACACTCGCTCCTCCTTCCCTGACCCTGTTGTTCCATTTCTGAGCCTTCCTGTAATCTGTTTAATGAATTTAAGGCATAGATTCACTCGATAGAGCCGTTTTTTTAATTTCTCCTATGCAAGGTCATTTGATCTTTCGTAGGCCCCGCCACTTCCATTGTAGAGTCTCCCTATAACCTATTTATAGGATTCAAACGTGATTTCTCTAGTTCTTTTTGCGGGGTCATGGCTGATCCAATATTTTTCCGGGGAAAATATGGATAACAACTTCTTCATCATCATTTTCATGATTGTGACTACATGTGAATACCATGATGAGATAGGTGTGTGCTTGATTAAGCTATAAAAAGTGGTTAGGAATTTTGAGCGGTGTGATTAAATGAGAATTTGATTGCTTTGGATTTGGCTTGAATAAGCTCGTGATTACTAATAAGGAGAGTAACTCAAACAAGTTATCTCAATATGATTGTGATATAACTCAAGATGAGTTATTAGGGAATTTGTTTCACGTTGTGTAGATTTGGATTGAACAAGCTTTGGATTGTTGACAAGGAGAGTAACTCAAACAAGTTAATCTCAATATGGTTGTGATATAACTCAAAACAAGTTATGAAGGGATTTGTGTCGGATGTGATTTTGATAAACTCGATAGTTGAAAAATAAGGAGTGAACTCAAATAAGTCTCCTAATGTCAGTTTGATATAGCTTGAAAACACGCTATGGAGGATTGGCTGAAGCAAGCTAATGAAATCGGTGTGATGTTTGGTCTTCATTGTTTGATTGCTTCATGTTTTGCTTAGTATTAGATTGGTCAAGAATTTTTTTTTCGAACATGACTAGGGTTTGAAGTTTCTGATAATGAACACATTGATATCAACCAAGTTTGATGATAAAAATAATGCTAAACTATTTTGTTGATAATCAACAAGTAGTCGTGTGTATCAAATTGTTTTGGCTCAAGAGGTAAATTCTTCGGGAATGATCACTGTTTCATGCAATCATACAAGTATGTTGAGGAATGATCGATGCAGATCTTATCACTCCAAAAATATGTGTCCTATGATATACCCTATTCCTTATATACCTAATTTTGTACGGGGACAAAATTGGTACATGGAACCCTTAGAGCACTGGAGGAGACTCACCAATTCTTACTTGCCTCATTCTGGAGTGAATCACCACATCAAAACATGTTTTTGAAAAGGTGGAAGGTGATAGGGGATGAATGTGTATGGTGTCCCTATAACTCCCCAAATATTTATAAGGATGATGCCCAGGCTTTGTTATTACAACTATTTAAGCATGACTCGCATGCTCTACACGACAACATTACATGTAAGTGAAGAGCGAGGGCGAGGTAAATACCGAACGATTGTGATGAGACTATGTTTTAAAGTGTAATGCGAGATGTGAATGTTGTTGGTGTGTGGTATTCAAGTCCACGTCACCGGTGTAGCTTTGGTGATGATGAAATCCACCTTTACTACGTGCAAAAACAAGAATGATGTGATTATATGCAAGGTTCTTTCCAACTTGAAATATACCGGTGGAAAATGATAGCATACCCGAGCGTGCTAATTTTATTTTTTTGGTTTCAGCTTTCTCTCTAAATGTTGGTACTTTTGCATGAAAGGTTAAAATTTGTTTTTTTTGTTTTTGTGTTTTTGACAATATTCTAGTGATGCGGTCCTACATAAAAAAATAGTATCTATCTTGCAAATGAAGTGTTAGAAAAGTGATCGTGGTTGTTTTTTATTTTCCAGATCACTCAAGGCATAGGAAAAGAGCATACACAACCAACGAATGAACAAATATTAAGAACGTAAACAACATACAAGAGAATAATAAAATATGACACCACTACATTTCTAGTTTTCAAGGTCACTTTAACAAGTGCGAGAAAAGATCATACGCGCAGGGGAGGGGTTGCGATTAGCAATGAACTTCACAAAAAGAAAAAAAAGAAAATGACAACTAGATGTGCTCAAAAGCGTTAGATAATAGTGCAAGGTATTTAAATAAGGAAAAAATGATGAAAAATGGATTCCAAGGAGTTTCAAAACATTCGGGGACCCTAAATTCGCAACCAATGTAAGTGGCAAAAAGGGCGGAAGAAATCAATGTGTCGTGTATGGAGTTTGAAATTTAGTCTTTGACCACGTAGGAATACATCGTAGAGTCCATCTACAAAATGAAAGATTTTGATTAGTTCATGTGGAAAATAGTATTAATGAAGAAAGTTAATTACTAGACTAAATGTAAAACAAGACGAAAATGAAAAGGTAATGGTCCTAGGTGGAGTAATAAAGTACAACGTTAACAATTGAAGCAAAATAATTATGCAAAAATACTGAATAATCGAAAAAGGCTAAGTTAATCCTAGGTGAATAATTTAACGTGATAGAATAGGAAGTAAGGTAATGAAAGCTAATAATTAAATGAATTCAGATGAAGGGAAACAATTGGAAATGATAAAGAATAAAAACAAATAATGTAAGTGAGAGTCTAAGATGTGAGAAACAAGAAACTATTAATGGGTGAGTTTAAGTCCTATTAGTAAAGACTTACAACATGTGACTGGAATTAATAATATTAGAAACTAGACAAGTAGCTTAATGAAATCAAATTTAAAGTAATCCGATAAGGGAAAAAATGAAAAAGAAAGAAAAGAAAAGAAAAATCGAATTTAGGAGAGGGGCCAATAGGTGAACAAGGTCCAATAGTTGATATGACTATTGATCACACAATACCCAATAGTTGTCATAGTACTATGTAGTAGTAATTTATTTTTGACATAATAATTATGTAGAGTAGCCAATCACATCATGACATATAAGACCTTTCACCCATGTACAAGTACAAAAAAGTCAATGTTCAAGCAATTTCACCTATATTCAAGTATTGGTTTCCACCATGGTTGTAGCATTTTCACATATATTATTTTAAATCAATTCAAAATATGGTTTTCCCTCCAATTGAACATTCCAAACAAAAAATATAAGTTAACACAAATCTAAACTACATATTAGTGAAAAAATCACAATCCCATATCATAAACAATTGATTTTGTGGACCCCTTAACTTAGGGTGTACCACTACTAGCCCCTCTCCCCTAGTCATGAAAATTGTGACTAAAGAAGGGAAAACTTTAATATCTTAATTTGATCAAATATTGCATATTATTATGTGGTTGCGATGCTGGGCTTAGGCGGCCTTGAGGTTGTAATTATACGATGAATGGAGATTGAGATAGGAGCTATGGTGAATTAGAAATGGGGATGTGGGTATAAGGGAGTTTTTAGTTTCGGTGTGGATGGGGAAGACCATGTGGGAAGTGTAGAAGGGAAGAGAGGAGGCAGGATGTGGGGACATGGAGAAGGGTAGAGAGGAGATGTGGGGATGAGAGAGAGGCGGTGGAAGAATGGATGGGAGTGTTGAGGATGGAGTCGAGTGGAAGGAAGGATGAGGGTGAGGAGTTGATATGGAAGGGGTGTGGCCGAGTGGCGAGAAGATGGGTCTGCGGGAGTCGGGTGGAAGAGAGGAAAAGAGGTATGTTAGGTGTCGACAAGTTTAGGTTTTAGTGTTTAGTTATCTAAATAAAAATACATGTTTATAAACTGAGGTCAACGTATTCAAAAGAAACTAGTAACAAAACGTTTAAATAAAATAAGAGCTATATATATTGTTTTGATTTTTGAAAACATAATGTACATTTACCTTAAAAAATGATATTTTAAAATTAAAGATAAACTATGAGATTTTTAAAATTAAGATCTAGATATAGTTGAAAAGGAAGATCAAAAGAAATAAAGATATTGTTTTGTTTTTGTTTTTGGTTTTAAAAGAAGAGCGAAAAGTATGATTTTGAGGAAAACAAGATATATAGTGATTTAAAATGAAGATGGAAAAATTGATTAGTAAATAAGGTCGATTTCCTACAAAACCATTTTTTTAATAAAGAAATAGATTTATTTTCCAGACTAGTTTGCCCATGCCAAATTCGAGTTTCTTCCACGCCAACCCACGAATATCTAGATCGGGTGATGGACCTTCTTCGTCGAGCGCCGAGGAGATCAGAGGTATGATGAGCATCGTAGAGTTGTTGCAACTATAACTTGTATATGTACCATAAGACACTACACAAAAAAAAAACTTCCCATAGCGTGAAGGTTAACCAAAGAAGGCCATAAGGCACGAAAAGGAAATAATAACGAACAATAATAAACAAAGAATGGCTAAAACCACTAATTGGGAAATCAATGGTAACAAATCAAAGGTAATCGGGCGTGCCAGAATGTAAGCTAGGAAAAATGCACTACTAACAAGGATGTAAAATACTAACAATAATACCTCCTCCTTCGTGTTCCGTAGCAAACCTCAGAATGGGCTAGGAAACATGATGGCCCCGATTGCATGATATGATATGTATGTTCTTTTCTCGAAACAGAGAAAAACCTTCCTACTGAACAATGATGATCCACTTACTTTGCACCAAATGGGTAAAAATATTATGGATTTGGGGTGCTTCAAGATGAGGTTATTTAGGCATTAGGACGAGGTGGAAGGATGTTCTTTGCTCAAAGGATGCAATAACTTAGATAGGGCATTCAAGATTATTCTTTGTGTCTTGGAGGGGAGGGGTAAGGTTGTATTTATAGCCTAGGGAAGTGATTAACTTAGAGTAATTTAAGTAATCATGGTTTGAAAATTGGGGAAAGATTAGGTTAGTGGGGACCATGAAGAATTGGTGAGGATTTGAATTGGATTTTTAATTCATAAGTGGAGGATTTTAGGTGAGTGGGGACCATAAAGAGTGGGTGAGGATTTGATTTTGAATTTTTAATTCAATAGTAGAAAAACATGGAGAATAATGACATGTGGTAAGGATTAGGTTATTTTTATATTTGAAATGGATAATTAATCAAATTATATTTAATTAATTTGAAGTGTATTTTTGTGGGAAATGAGGTAGGGGAATTAATTGATTTAAGACAAACATGAAATTAGGGTGTCTACATAAAGGTGTTATTGGTTTAACTACCCTGTAGAGGGTAGTGGGTTCTTGTCCTTGGATTGCACCTTCTTAGGTAAAGGTGAGGTGGGAGTACGTGATGTAGAAGGGAAATAAGATGGTGGAAGAGGATGGGTTATCCATGGGGATAATGGAGGTGCGGTGAAAGTGGTTAGTAGAGGTTGGGTGGAATGTATGGGATGAAGAGAAGAAAGTTTCATAGGTAGTATTGAAATTATGGTAGCTGGTGGGGGTATAGGTGGTAAGAAAGATACAGGTGATGGTGGGATTGTTTGTTGCATAGAAACTTGGGTATAACAAAATATCATGATGAAGAAGCAGGTTGCTTCACTTTTGATTTGCCTTGGGTAGGGGTTGTTTGGCCAAGGTTGATGGGTGAGGTCCTAGGATGGACAAAAGGGGCGAAGGTGACAAAGGCGTGGTGGGTGAGATCGAGTGTATGTGGCCTAGAAGGTTGGGTCTTCTTTCTAGGTGGAGGATAATTTTGGTGTGGGTTTGGGAAGACATGGCTAAATCCAATTTGACGGGTGGATGGGCAAGGCTTGACATTGACATGACACCCAAGGTAGTGATGGGTCTAGATATGGGTGAAGATGTAGGTGTGGGTAGGTTCTTAGGAATAGGAATGGTTTTAGTCATGGGTAAAGGTTCGGATGTAGGCAAGGGTGACAAAGAAGAAGCCATTTCAACAAGCATAGTCATGGTTGATTTAGTCACTTGAAAAACTTTCAGATAGATCGTGGAGGTATCAGTAAGGGACATTTGCATTTGGGTTA
>CM031243.1:18279914-18405931 GCA_018340775.1 Taxus wallichiana var. yunnanensis
TGAATTTGTCATTACATGTGATGTACATTACACATTTCAATTCGTATGAAAAAGGATTGTATTTTGTTAACTTGATAATACGGATTACTAATAAAATCCATAAGAACTTTGTGCATTATAGACCTTGATTTTTTTGCTCATATTCTCAAAGTCAAATATGTAAGTTATATAAAGTAATATAATTACATAAGAAAATTACATATAAGTGCCTATGTTTGATAATAAATAATTATAATATTAAATTATAAAATTTATTTTATTCATACACGAACTAAATTCCCCCTTATTTTTCATACTTTATTTTTTGGTATTGATTTATGTATAATGCAACTCATGCAGTTGAAAAGCTAGCATACCTATTTTTATAAATATATGTAATATATGCGAGAGTATATATTACATATATTTATATATTATATAAATATATAGGTGCCTTGTGAACTTCACCTCTCGGCATATTTTACATACCATATTTTGGTTTATGTTTCATGACATGTAAAATATGCCGAGAGGTGAATTTCACGAGGCACCTATATATTTATATAATATATAAATATATGTAATATATACCTCTCAAATGCATATATTACATATATTTATAAAATATAGGTATGCTAATTATATGCTCTTAGGCATGGAGTTGACCTTCTTACTGATATTCAAATTTCCAATTACTATGGTTCAACACACGATAATGAATTAACATTAATGGATTCAAATTAAGTAGAATGCATATTATTATATTTGAATAGATATTATTAATTGAAAAATAATTTAAATTATTAAAATATTTAATAATTTAATAGAATTTTTAATTATTATATTTTAAATAAATATCATCACACAAAATATATTTATTATAAAAAAATTTACATTAGACAATTTTAAGTTTAGATAAAAGAAATGTGAAATTTACAAAATTAAAAGGTGATATAAGTTTGAGATTTAATGTTTATTATCCCCTACAAGGAAATTGAAATACCTATTATTTATTATTATATTTTGAATCTTAAATATAAATTCATAATGTTTAAAAATGTGGATCATTCACAAAATATTTTTTTGTATTTTTTTTAATTTATAATTAGAAATCTAATTTAATGGTAAAATGTTGTCATGAGACATTTGCAATTAATTTTCTAAATAATGTAGATCAACTATTAATATATGTATGTATTTAAATAAATATTATTTATAATTTTCCAAAATTTTGTAATATTATATTTTTTTATTGACTAAAATATCTTATAGATGTAAATATTTTGACAATAAATTAATAGTGTTGGTGTTTCTTTTAAAAATCATATTTAATTATAATGAAAAGTGTAAAATCTAGATTGTATTTTCCACCATGATATGCAAAAATATATTAAAATTATAATTTAATATGAAATATCAATATTTCATTTTCCTTACAAATGTGGATTTTTCACAATAGAATGTAAATTATCCAAAGTTTTATTAAAATTGTATTTTTTTCCACACATATATGTATAATTTAAAGCTTAGACATTATGTTATTTGTTTAAATTTACACTACATTTTTTTAAGGAAATATGAGTGTAGAATATACAAAATAGTATTTTTCCATTATTTATCAATCAAAGATAATATTATGGGTTTTAGTTAGTAAAAATATTCATTATAAGTCTAGTAAAGTGTTTATTCATGTAGCTTTTCATACACTAAATTTTGTATATAGTAGATCAATTTCAATTTTCTTTTATTATTATGATATTGTAAAATATTCACATTGCATTTTATTAAAATACATGAGTATTGTGGGTATTGCACAAATATTCCACAATATCTATTTTTTGTGGATACACTTGTGGGTAAATGCCATTATTTCTAGTAGTGTTAATTCCTATACCAAATTTACCAATCTAATCAAATTTTTTCCCAATTTATGTTGGATTTTTTCCAAATCAAACTTTTATCAACCTTTTTAGATTCTCACTAGTCTTTGAATGGAACAAAATATTAAAATTTTATGTTTTATTCATCTAGCAATGAAATACATTGGCTTTAAAACTTTAGCCTTTGTATCCTTTTTTTGGTATCTCGTCCACAATAGCCCCTTTATTTCCATAATGTATACATTATTCATAATATTAATCATTTTCTGTGAAATCTTCATTCATCGTGGTCTTTTCTATTAGATTTTTTTTCAATCTGACCTTCTAATACATGCAGAACCCTTTTCCATATAAAGGAATGTTGATCATTTCCAAATAGGGGCATCTCACTCCAAGACATTAGTGACTCCACGAGAGAGCATGTATTCCGCATTTACACTCTTCAAATAGTTAAACGTTTATAACATAATTTGATTATCAATTGGGTGTAGTCATTATTTTTCAAAGCCCTTTCAAATTTCAAAAGCCAATTATTAAAAATTTTAAAAAAAATTAATTGCTCATGGTTTAAATTTTTAATTATATACATATTTATCAAATATTTTAAAAAGTTAGATTTTTCTTTCATTCACAAATTGTACATGAGTTGAACTAAAAAGTATGTTTTTTATCAAAAATCATATAATGTAATGCCCTGCTCATCGTTGCTCCTTTGCTTATGTACGCATTACCGTGCTTAGAGTTGAACGTTGTTACATTTCCTTTGGGAACATTAGTGTTTCGCCTTGTCGAGTTTAACTGTTGGTTGCTAGTAATAATGATAATAATAATAATAATAATGACATTATGATTGTATTATCGATCAACGATTGTATTTTGTTATTATTTTCTTTATGTCGATTGTTATCGACATCATCCTTTGATATCTTTAAACTATCCTTTTAATTTGTTTGTCGCTCCCGCTGATCGAGCCTCGTTGCGCAAACGAGGAAGAGTATGATTGTGGTGGCGCCTTTGAAGGTGGGGACTATTTTTTTTAATGTTGATGGACCCTTGTTAATTTCTAAAATTAATGTTTTATATACCAGCCTTGTTTCTCCTATGGCAGCTGTCCCCAAGCGTGGGCTCCAAAAATAAAATAAAATGAAATGTATTATCCTTGTGATGTGGTTAGTTGGCGGATGGGAGGTATTGCTTGTCAATTCTTTAATGAACTTTTAATTTCATGTTTGGCATGAGACAGTGGGAGACTGTATTTTATTCTTTTTGGTAGGGTCTTGTTTGGTAGTGGGTGGTACTTTAATTTTAGTTGTTTTAGCAAATCTTTCCTAGATTTTCTTGTTGTTAGCTGCGTGGATGGTTGGTGATTACGCAGGAATTTTTGTACTCCTTCTTACCTAGCTTTTCCACATAGAGTTTTGGTTGGATTTATTTCTTTCTTCTCTGATTTCTTCTCCTTGTTGCGTGTGTGCATTTTTTTCTCCTTGCCGCAATATTCTTTTTATCTGGGACTTTTGGTCTGAGTTCTTACCCTGCGTGTGGTTTTAGATGAAGCTTCAGGCTAGTGAAGAAGGCGTGTTACCTCCACTTTCGTTGGGTGCTGCGAGGTGTGTTCTTGTCAGGGATCCACAGCTGCCTTGCATGCGAGTTTAGCCAGGCAAACGAGGCATGTTGCATTTAGTATAGAGAAACCTTTTCTAAGCACTTCAACAAGCGGTTGTCTAACTATGTTGTTATCTTTGTTCGAGTATCGAATGCATCTCATGTCGAGTCTCCTTCAAAAACCCATATTACACCGCCCATGTGTCGCCATAGTGGCACTCTAGAGTTCATTCTGTTAGAGGCCATCTTGTATC
The DNA here is from genome assembly GCA_018340775.1 of Taxus wallichiana var. yunnanensis. Classification (NCBI taxonomy): domain Eukaryota; kingdom Viridiplantae; phylum Streptophyta; class Pinopsida; order Cupressales; family Taxaceae; genus Taxus; species Taxus wallichiana. Next base: position 18,283,630 of record CM031243.1, read on the forward strand.
CATGTCCAGGACTCATAGGGCGCAAGATCAAGTAAGTAGTCCTTTTTTGGATTCTCTTATATGTATGGTTCTACCCCTCCTCCTTTTGAACGAGGATGCCCCTTTCCACCCCCTTGCCCAGGCCATTATGCCGCCTCCCAGAGGGTTACAAGCCCAGCTGCACACTATTAAATACAGGGAAGCCTATGGCCTCTTTGCCTGCAATGGGATCCTCTTCAATCACGAGTCTCCCAGGAGAGGTGAGAATTTCACACCCTAAAAGAAAGTTCACTGTGGCTGGGCGAATCAAAGCTTTTTGAGTTCTTTGAGACAAGCTCTATTTGGGCAATCTCAAGGCCTCCAGGGATTGGGGCTCCTCTGGGGACTATGTGGAAGCAATGTGGCTCATGCTGTAGCAGGATGAACTGATGACTACGTTGTTGCCACCGATGACAAACCCACACCTTCGAGGAATTTCTCGGAAGAAGTGTTTTACGTATGTGGGCTTGAATCGGAAGGATTATGTCAATATAGATCCCAGGTATTTTAGGCCAGAGAGGTTGATAATATTCGAGGGGATTCTCCTTTAAGATATTTTATCAAAATCGACTATGCAGTGAGTGTTGAGAAACTAGAGTTGTTACCGTGAGACTGAAAATTTATTGCAAAAGATTCTCTATTGAGACCTTACTTGTTTTACGATGTAACTCATGGGAAGAGAATCTCATAGGCGTGATCTGCTTTCATATGGACGAGAGAATACTTCATGAAGCAAAAATTGCTTTGCAATATTATGAACTTGCTAATAAATGGCCCGTGGTAGTTGTTTTGTGACCTTTGTTTTGTGAATTTTCCACCTTCATCGGCAAGCTGATAGCAGCCGTGAGACTACAATGTGACTCTTTTAGGCGGTTGTTTCAAACAGCAGTTACTTCCTTGTGGTTTGCTTCCACACCATACAAAACAAAAAAATTGATTTTCCATTGTCTTTGGATGGATAAGGAACCATGTTCAGCTATAGCATTCCCTTTTGACACGCGTTGGGAGGATGTTGGAAGTTTTCCAACCACCTACCTGCGCGTGGACTCGCTTTTGCCTACATGGAGATGATCGATGTTTGGGCAACCCCAATAAGCTTGAAGAAATGGAATTAGGCTTGGGTTGCTGTTGTAGGTCTGTTTCACGTGCGTGTCCTGGTCTTGGGAAGTGCATTAAAGGCATGATAAGCCCTAACCCTCTCTCTTAATGATTTATTTCCTTTAGCATTTAGATAAATCAATATCTGCAATTTTGTTTGAATGTTGTAGATGTGGGTTTCTTTTGGAATGTTGATGTGTTTTTGTTTTACTAAATAAATAGCATTTGGACTCTGGATATTATATAACATGCATTTACATATATTGACTCTTTCTTGAAAGAGATGCCCAAAAAGAGATGGGTTTCAAATGACTTTTAATCATAATTGCATGAACTGATCTCTCCCCTCCTTTACAGTTTATCTTATTTACTATTTGAGTAGAAGAAATCTCTACATCGATTCTTGCCTACTGATCTTATAATGTTGGTTTATCTTTTTGCCTTGATTCTTCCTTTGAATGATGGTTTCTGTAGAAAATATTATGGAGCGTGAATGAGGTTTATAATTTTTCTTGTATTGTTTATATTATGTAGAACATGGCTTGAAAAAGGGAATTTCCGATATGATTGTATTTGGATTTTACTGTGGATTTATAATAATATAAACTCCCATTGGATTGGAGGCTTCTATTTGGGAAGAGTCATACTAGTTTAATTGGTCTTTCTAGATAGCTCCATCTGAGTCATTCGATTATCATTTACCTTGGGGATTATTGAAAACCCCTCACCAGGCCCTCTGCTATTATTATTACTATGAGCTTATTATTAGATTGGAACCCTCCTGAAGCATGCGTTAATGGGTTTTCTATGACCTTTACGAATATGTTATGCACGCAAGTCATTATCCTGTGTGGATAATTCTTTGGCTTAATTTTGAGGCACTACTTGGATCTTTGAATCGGTTAAAGTAATATTGGATACATCGAACTCTCATGAATGTCGACATTCTTCAAGTTTGATTGATATGTGATGTCCTCATGCATATGAATTCAGGCAATGCTTGAAATATGAAATTATAAATATATCTTATACTTTGACCTTGAAGCTTGTCGAAAGACTTTTTGGTAGGAAAATAGATGATTAGGGAAGTTAAGATAACTACCCTAAAATGGAGTCATGCATAGCCTTAAGTAAAGGTGACAGCTACCATAATGGGACTGTGCATATCATGTATACATGATAAGGATATAAGTTCACATGAAATTATTTAACTTCATTTTTTTAGAACAATAATTAATACCCATAAATTGGGGTATGCAAGTGGAGGTTGAATTATATAACAGGGTATATTATGTTATCAGGTAACCAGTAAGGATAAATATGTTATTTCAATACTTGGTTAACGAGTGGAATATTTTCTGGCATTTACGATGATTATTATGTTAGCTAAAAATTGATACTTGCATCTCAATTGGGAGTTGAGATAATGTTGATACTTGTAATTATAGTGGCTTGGACCACACTTACATATCCTAGTTAGTCAAATGTATCTTTGACATATTAGCAAAATATGACAATATTGTTGATCGTAACTCATTCCAATGAGTTGGACCCTTATACTAATAGAAACATATAAAGGCATGGAATAAGCAACCAAAAGGATACCTAATAATATATGAACTTGTGGATTGGTGGAATCTTTGTTAACATAAGTATATTCTTAAAATTGTGAGATAAATATCCAAATTATACTTACATATCACTGATTATCTATGAAGGTTTGATACTTGGGTAATATCGATGAATAATATAAGATTGATACTTGTATTTATTATATAAACTTAATGTCGTTGGTGCTTTTATTTAATTGAAAGATAATATTGTTGGATACTTATATATGTGAAGTAGGTCGAGGGTATTAGGTGAGCGTTATTATTATTACTGTAATTTAAGTATGATTGATTGCATGGTTAAGGTTGTATATCTAGTCACTTGGAATTGTGTTCTTATGTAAGCAGATCTTAAGGAAGTGAACATTAATGAGTATGAAATGTATTATCATGAGATGTGCAGTTAAGTTTTAAATGTATGTTAGAAATTTATTTGATAAGGAGTATTGCAAACTTTCATTTATTTATATGCTAGATGGCATAAATTATTAGGTGAGGTTTATATCTTATCATGCTCGAGCCTAGCGGCCCGACTCTAGTAAATATTTGTGTAGATGGATTATGCGAGTAGATTAAAGGAAAGAGTGTAAAAGTTTCATCACTTCAAATTATGAAGTGCTTTGTAAAAATTAAATTTTGTAACTTTGCTTGCAAGGATTTTAGAAGATCTCTTGTCTTGGTGTAATGCCTTGTTCGGCATCGACTTCATGCGGTTATGTCCTTGTCCTTTTGCATGAGATTAGAAGGAGGAGGTCGTTGTGGCTAGTCTTGTGCGATTAATGCGCTTCCACCCAACTGAATGAAGAAAACATTTATCTTACTTTCTCTAGCCTATGCGCCTTTATATTTTTTTCCTTGCCTAGCTTTGCAATTATATGAGCTTCTTCAACGAGTCACTAAGTTGGTAGGCATAAAGGTTTCGTTGGAATTATCACACCTTACAAGCTACAAACTGAAATGTTTGCAGACCGAGAGTTTATGTTGTCCTCAAATCTGATGAAGGAAAAGGTTTATATATCATTGCGGTAGATGCCTTCGAGCCGGGAGTGTGAGGTAATCATTATGTCTTGTGTCCGAGCTTCAAATCATGGGGTTGGCTTTGTAGCTATCTTCCTAAAAGACAAGATATACTTGAATTGTCAAAGTAGGACCTTTTTCCTAATTGACCGCAAGGGTGATTGGCCTTAATTAGATAATACAATCTTTCTCTCAATGAAAACATAAGCATTGCGTGGCATATCAGGATGGAAATTGAAGTAAGAATGCAGTCAACTAGGTTGTAGCTGGCAGTGGGTGGAAATTTATGTTTTTGTCCTTGCGTGAGGGAGATGGGAGTCGGTGGAGTCCCGTTTTTCCTCACCTGGATCTCATTTGGATCCTTTATTCAATGCGTATGGTTGGGAGGCACGTCTTTCTTGAGCTGCAGGCATTGATGGAGGGAAAACGTGTTTGGAGTGTTGTTTTGGTCCTTTTGCGCAGTTCGCTTCTGTTCTTGCTACCACGAACCTTCTCTGTCATGGCATCTTCTTCCTGTCTCTACGCCTTGCTGCGATTTTCCTTCCTTCCTGTGCGCGTGGGTGTAGATGGAGCTTCAGGCTGGGGCAGCGGGCATGTTGCAGTATAGTAGAAGCCTTCGTGAGCGCCTCCAACAAGCAGGTCGTCCAACTATGTTGTTATCTGTTCAGTATCGACTGCATCCTCAATTCGGGATTCTCCTTCAAGGTTTTTTTAATCAAAATCGACCATGTGACAGTGAGAGTATTACCAGGAGACCTGATGAAATTTATTACTAAGATTCTCTATTGATTTCTTACTTGTTTTACGTTGTAACTCATGGAAGAGCATCTCATAGAGGCGGATCTGTTTTATATCAGAATATTCACGAAGCTAAAATTGTCTTGTTGTTTCATTTCTTCCACTCTGCCCGTAGATGAGTGTCTGCCTCCTTCTTGTGTTCGATTCCGGTGACTTCGGTCACACTTTGGCTCGTTTTTGTTGGCCTATCAAGCTTGGCGGTATCAAGATTTGTTGTGTTGTTGTGAATGGATTGAGAGACACCTATAATTACGCCTAAGCACTTTAAATACTTAAATTGTGCTAATTATCCCATTTCTCGCAAATCAACCACATATCGTCAAAGGCACTCATTTTCCCTCATATCATCATTAATTAATTACACTAAGCTAATTAATTAAGTTGCTATCCAACAAATACCCTAATTAACGACCTTCCGTTAATAAATCACCCTTCTACCTAGGCTATTAATTATTATTAATTAATTAGCTTTCCTTCCATTTAACCAATAAATCAATATTTAATTGATTTAATCTTCTTCTAATAGCCTAAATCACACTAATATTCCTCTAATTGGCTTCTATAAGCTTACACTCTACCTATTAATTAATCACCTTTGATTAATTAAAATACCCCAACTCCCATGACTTGCTAAACATGTATTAAACCCTTCTAAAGTAAGGTTACCTTTAATAAAGCAACCTTATCCATTCCTAATCATGTTTTACCTTTATCCCACATTCATGAGAATGTGTTGAATCCTTTATCCTTTGGGCTATATAAAGAGCCCTCCACCTACCTTTTACTTACACCTAAACTTTCTAAGAGAGTAAATGCAAAGCATATAAAGCAAAGAGACTAAGAGCTTGCACCTTGCCCTTTTGAGAGTTCATCATCTTGAAGAGTTAAGCTTCTTTCTTAAAGTTCTTGGGTCATTATGGGAGGTGTCAAAAGGGTCTTATAGCCTGAACTTTGATTAGCCCCATTCCTGGTTCTCCTGGAGCATTAAGGACAACTATTTTGATAGCCATGGAGCTTACTTAGGTCCATTCATTTATTTGTTGTTAGAGAATAGAGGAGTTTAGATATTTAGCATTGTTAGTTTCAAAGTTTGTATTGATGAATGCTAGCATCTAACCCTTGTTTAATTCTTATCATGATGGTGTTTATGCTTTGTTTTAGCTAAATTGTAGAACTATTTTAGGTGGTAGTTCTTGCTTCATTTGATTTAGCATTAAGCAAAGTATACATGCACACATGGATCACTCGGTTTGCATGTGGAATTAAGTTTGGGTGATCCTGGTTGGCTCGGCCATAGCCCACAGAGTTGGTATATGGTGAGTTAATGTATAAACAATTTGGTTGTAAAATTAACATGAGACCTTCCTAGCTCGGGACCTAGCTTGGCCGTGAAGACGTGCTTAACTCGCGAAGGCTTGATAAATGGTGCATGTTTTTTGTGTTGGTAACTGATGATCACACCCACAGGCATAGGAGATCTATGCAATGTTGGAGAAAATTTCTTAGGAGACGAAGGTAGTAGGATATTTTTCGATTCGAGCATGTCTTTGAGTGAACAAGGAAAGTAAAAGTATTTCTACCTTACAATCGCACTGTGTTTGTCCAAGATTGTTGCAACGCAAATTGTTGTGAGAGAGGAAAAGTGGTTCCATCACTTAAAAAGAAAAAAAAGGGGAAATTTTCTTATAGAGATTAATGGTAATGCCTAGTGAAGCAATCTAGTGATTGGTCAGCCTTAATTGAGGATGCCGAGTCTAGGGACATGCTTTTATGGATATGGAGTCTCTGTGCCTAAGAGATCCTTTTTTTTTTTTGCTTTAAAGCCATCTTCTTTGCCTCGTAAATCAACCATGGCTGCTCCTAATATGAGAGCACCAAGGTTAGGAGGTCCAAATCAGAAAACAATCAGATGCATATGGAGATGGTGGAGGTGTTTAGATGAATGACGAAGGATCAAGTTCAATTACAAAATGGGAGTCTACAGAGTTCTAGGGCTAATTTTTGGAGCGGTGTTAGGAGGATGATGGCAAGTATTTTAGACCACCCACCACGGCCGTGAACTCCTACCTGCGCCAACGTGAAGATGTTCGATGTTTGGGTGCCCAACGAGCTTGAAGAAAATGGAATTTAGGCTTGGATTGCTGTTGCTGATCCAGATGATGTTGAACTGGAGAAAAAGGTAAGATATCCCTACACTTTTCTCTGTTGCTATATTTATTATTATCGTGAAATCGAACCACCATTTCTTTGAATTGGTTGTCTTCTTTTCAGTCAGTCTCTCCTTTCTACTTGCTTTCTTCTTGTTTAACTATTATCATTGCCTATATGTTAGTGGAAAGCATTGCCTTTGGTGTTCTCTTCTTTGGGTGTATGTTTTTCTTCGGCTCGAGTGATCGATCTTCCAGGTAATATGTGTGTGTGTGTGTGTGTGTGTGTGTGTGTGTGTGTGTGTGTGTGTGTGTGTGTGTGTGTGTACTCTTCTCTACGATAGAGTTCCGGTTATTATTTGTTCCACTAGTTTTAGCAAATCATTAATGTAAGCGTGCAATAACTATGAAGTTCCTTCCTATCAACCAAGGTTGTTCCTTCTTTTCTTTTGGACATATATTGTTAATGATCTCTCAAGCCCACCTAACAACCCTTTTGGCATCAAAAAGGAAAGGTTGTAGGACTAGTGTAATCAACGCTTGGACTATTTCGAGTTAGAGTTTCGGTGTTAAAACTTTTAGAATGTTTATGTTTGCGTGCAACGTGTTTCAACCTCGGTGTTTAGACTCCTATGTAGCTTTCAAATGGTTCCTAGGTTCTATAGCCATTCTTAGGAGGTACTTTGATGACCCTTCATCTTGAATCGTAACTTTTTTTTTTATTAGCTATGTTCGAGTTCTTAATTGTGCAACTCAAGTACCCCCGCTATTTCTGGAATTATTTTTGGTCTTCTTCCCTCTCGGAAGATTGTTGGCGAAATAATCTAGTCTTCTAACTTGTGTCTCCTCCCATTTATTATGACTGTGTTGTTAATTAGGATTGGACAGCTTATATGCACATATGTACCTTAATGTTTTGTGATGAAAATTGCCTTGAATGTTGTCCTTTCTTAGATTGGTTAGATTGGTTAGATTGGTTATTTCTCCATTTAGGGCCAAGGGCCTTTCTTTTCTGTTGTTATATTTTCGTTGTCTTTACTCCTAATGGAAGTACATGGTCTTCTTCCTTGTTTGGCAAGGTGGAAACTTATTATAATTCAAGTGTTGATAGTGTTTAGAGGTTTGACCCAAATTCTTGTAATAAAGTGCTTATTTTCATGATATTGATAGATAACTTGCTTATGGTGGGTTTGTGTAGCCTTATCTTGCTCTTCTCGTGAACTCGACTCTTGTAGAAAATTTGCTGCGCAGATGGATTTTTGCGTGTAGATGAGGGATAGATTTGTAGACTTTTGTCATCAACCTCGCTTGAGAATATCCTTTTCTCAAACCTTTTATGTTGTTCAACTATTGTTAACGCCTCTAGTGGAAAGTTTAAAAGAGGATTAATGTCTTAGTATAAAGTATTGTGGACTTTGTCATCTAAACTTTGGAAACCTTGTATTGTTTGACCATCATTGAAATTATAAGAAAATTTGGTTATTGTTGTTGAGTGACTTTGTTGGAGTATCGAAGTATTTTAAGAATTGATGTAATCTTGTTTTGTTCTTGTAAATGAGTGTTGCTACACCTTGCCTTGAGAATAAATTTTGAGTTAAACCTTGACATGACTTAGTAATAAAGGGTCATAAGTAAACTAACATGGGATTGTTTCATACTTCCTAAGTTAAATTAAAAGTTGTATTCAAATAAAGTAACGTAGGGTCACCAACTTGAGAGCAAAAATTCTTTAAGTAAACAAGGGCAGGACTATCATCGGGTATTGCAAGTAAACTTTATATCATGATAACCCTAGCTCCTCTAGTGAACATTATTCCTCTTACAGTGAAATTTGTAAAGTGACCCTAAGGTGTAATGAACTTATTTATTTGAAGATGATAAGATTTAATAAGCCGAAAACAAATTGGAGACCTCACCATCTTTCTCACCGCCATTTGGAAAGTAAATTTTAACTCCTTGTTAATACTTTTAGTGAAGCCTAAGTAAAGTTGTTGATAATTTTGGTTAAGAGCCCTAGCTTCAATTTAATACTGGTAATAACTAATGGGGTCCTAAAGATGTTTCGTCTCGACCTTCTCCCTCTAAACTTTTTCCAAGGTGCATTGTTTTTCTTCTCTTAAGTTTGTTAAATGCAAACCCATGTTGTCATATAGGGCATGAACAAGTTCTAGTAACGTAAGTGTTAATAGATGGCCTTGTGAAATTAAATTACCCCCTTTCTCTAAATAAACGAATTAAGCAAATAAATGTCATAATAGAGAAGATTAAAGGTGATTACTCGAATACAAGAAAAGAATAAAATTAGCTTGGTAAAGATGAATTGTATGAATCATATCTTGAGTCTCCTTGAAAACGTAAGCTAAGAATTGCAAGATGTCTTATTAAAATAAATAACCCTCAAGAATATCTCATTATGGTCGGCCCTACTTGTAAGTGTGTTCTCGTGATTGGACTTCTATGTTGTCTTGTCAAAAGAAAAAAATGTATTGTCCTTTATCGGTGTGAATGTTTCCGTGCTTGCCCTTATGGCCATCCTTGTATCAAGTTGTTCACAAGTGTTAGTTGTATCCTTGGTGATGACATGTTGCGTCATGTTATGTGTCAATAAGTCAAAATATATATATATATATATATATATATATATATATATATCCCGTCTTTTACCGTGTTGTTCAGTGTGTGTGGATTTTCTGGTCGTTACACTTGGTATGTTCGAAAAAACTACGTGGTGAAGTGTTCTTTCCCTTTTGTTGTTAGACTAGTAACTTACCTTGGTGAGAAATGATATTCAATCATTACATTGGCATAAGTATTGTAAAACCTTGATTTTGAGAATAAAGTGTTAAGTCAAAACTCTCTGAGACCTTGTAATGATGTGATATAAGTAAAATTAAATGGAGTGGTTAACCCTTATAGAAGTTAACTAAAATATATATATTCAGATAAATTAATGTAGAGATGACTTACTTGAGAACAAGAGATTCCTGAAGTACTCAAAGGTGAAACTACCCTTGTAAAGTAAATTTTTTATAAATTGATATCCCTAGCTAAACTAGTGAACACTACCCCTTTTGGGTGAACTCTTAAACAAGCTTAAGGAAAATAATGGTTAGTTTTGGAAGATAATAAGATTTAGCAAGTAGGAGAAGACTTTAAGTGAACTACTCTACAGTGTATAAGAAAATAACTCAGTTGGTAAGATGAATTTGTGCGAATCATATATTGAATCTTTCTAAAAACATAAGTCACGAGTTAAAGGGTGTTTTATCAAAATAAATAACCTTCAATCATTTCTTCACGTGGCTTGCCCTAGCTGTGTGAGTGCCATGTGGTTGGACTTCTATGTTGTTCTGTCAAAAGAGAAGTGTATTATCCTTTGAGTGTGAACGTTTCCATGCTGACCTTGTGGTCATCCTCGTAACAAGTGGTTCCCAGAGTTGGTCAGTAACCTTGTGACGACATGCCGTGTCGTGTTATGTGTCGAAGTCAAAAAAAAAAAAAGTTATCCCGTATTTCACTGTGTTGTTTGTATGTGAAATTTTTGGGTCATTACATATAAAGTCTATATTTTCAATTTTTTTGTTTCTTTTCATATTAATATAACATTTTTCAATGTTATATTAAACGGGTGGGGGTGGGGTTGAGGGGGAGGGGGATGGTGAGATTGAGCACCTTGAATTTGGTCTTATGCACTTGGAAACATCATTTTCTGCACCTTTACTAACATTTGGTCCATCAATATATATTTTACCTTATTCATGCATATTTTCCCATTTTAAATTTACTCTGATCCACTAGTTTTTCCCATTCTCTAGTTCAACACTATCAAAACTATGACAATGGGCCATCGTTAGCAAATTTAATACATTGTTTATTGGTTAGTTTGGGTACAAAGTGTTACACCTCCTAACCATTTTCACATGCTTATTTATTTCCCCCTCGTGCATCCAATATATTCATTCGAGACATTTACATTTCTCCCCGATCCAACATTGGTATCAGATCGGTGTGGAAGCAAGAGCGTGGGAGCGTGCAAATAAAGGATGGAGACCTACTTGGAACCACCGCTCCCTTCCTGCGTGGAAATCTACAGACCCAGCAACCAGTGAAAATCTTCCTTCGTGGAGTTTGGTGGAAGAACATTTCCCTGTTGGTGTGCCATGAAGAAGCATTCTGGTTGTGCCAGAAACCGTTTTTCTATTCGGTTGTCTTTGTGAAGATTCCTCTGCTGTCAGCTGTTTTGGCCGTGTGCTTGTCGTGAACTCCACTGCGTGGAAGGAGGTGACTCATTGCTGTTGCTGGTGCGCCTTCTTTGTTCTTTACTATTTGTTGTCTTTGAGGGTGGAGAGGCGACCAAGGAACCCCGCGTGAGATTGCAGTGTGTGGAGGGACAAAGCTTGAGGAATGCCTGGCGCCGGCCAAGAAGAGGTGGGATGTTCAATACGCTGGCCATGCGTGGAAGGAGATCAAAGTTACTTTGAGTCCCGTTTTGCTATGCGTGTAGGAGAGCAATATTCATCCTAACATTGTCTTCCATTCTATTTCTACGTGAAAAGCAAACTATTTTTTTTCGATTTATTTCTTTGTGTGCACAGTGTAGACAAGACAATTCCCATTCTACGATGGAATGGTGAATGAAATTTGGATTTTCATTCATCTCCACAGTTATCTTCGAAGAGAGAGGGGATAACTGTCTTGAAGAAGACAGTTATGAAATATAACCACTTCAAACAAAATGAGAAGACCATACTCGCAAGCGCAACAACAACATGGAGAATTCATTGTTGTATTTCATGTCAGCGAATGTGGCATCGATCATTAAACTGATCCAAGTCCACCTGCGAGTTATCCCATCAACGACCATTTCTCGGCGTGTGAGGAAACAACAGTGACCAGAAGAGTAAATAGTCAGGCGTGTGAGCGTACTCAGAGGAGGATACCCGTGGTACAAGCCCGCAGTTCAAGAATTCAAAAAAAAAAAAAAAAAGAAGAATCACTCACCAAAGAGGGAGAAGAGAGCATGTGGCAAATGACCACTCGACCAACTTATCAGCACTGTGTGGAGTTTGACATGAGTGGCATCGACCACCGAAAACCCAGGTGTGTGTTGGTAGACTCCTTCCCCCAACATCTTCTCAACTGTTGTTCGCAGACCATGCAATACATTAGCAAGCGCATCGTACAAAAGATCAAGAGACATGTGGAATTTGTTTGAATCAAATCGGAACAAAACGAGATTAAGCCCCTTCATTCATTCATCAAATTTGCTATCAAAGATGGACGCGAACAACCAGCCTATGATCCCATGCAACAGTCTGAGAGCATGAAAGTCATGCCCAGAAATGTTAGCAACATTGCAAGCAAGCATAGAGACATGCCGCATTTGAGAGAACCGAAGAGCATCGGTATCTACTCTTAGCCAGTCTCCAAAACTTGCAATCCGAGGACATAATGGACTGAGTCTTGTTCGACATATAGACGGAGAAGAGTTGTGTCGATCCAGATGACAAATGCGAGATTAAATGCCCTCAGGCACATCTGTGGCGCACCACACGAGCTTTCGAGCTCACTTCTTCATCTATTTCTTCTACAAACGAGAGCACATCTGTAAACATCATACATCTTCTAGCTATGAGTGTCATGAGATATTTATGGATTTGTATCCCTCGGATCTAGGTTCACTTTCAATAGTATCAACCTACTATGAACATATCCCTCACTTCCTAATAATTAAATTTTTTAAAGGGTAGCTTTTCTTAGCCATCCCTATCAATATTATAGGGTTGTGTGTATGAAAAAACTAACCCAATTTATTATGTGAATATAAAAAGCGGTCTGATCCATTCAAAACATTTAGAAATTGCTTCAATCGTTAGAGATCACTACATATAACAAAATATCCCTCTAAAATCTTCTAGGAATAGCCCTATATTATGAAATATTATAATTTTGCAGAATGTGAGATCTCAAAGAGTATTGTGGGAGAATTATGTGTGTTTGGTTCCTCTTTGAAGTATTGTTACACAGGGGATGATTAGCCCTCACGGGGTGGTTAGGGCTAGTGCAAGAAAAAATGATAATAATTTTAAGACACCTCATCTTAAAAGTATAATAATTTATGGTATTCCATAAGGAGAAGAAATTTCAACCCCTATCACAATGATCATGGCATCTCAGGTCTACAAAACAAGAGAATAGATTCAAGTGAAATTGTACAAGGAGATTAAACTTCATCCAAATTTCCCTAAACACATTTGTAGATTGTAGACACATTCAGACCTGGTATAGCTTGAGAGTGAAGTGGTTGGGCATGCCTTTTCAAACTCATACTCTACACATCCAAAGATATTGACTTCTCTTGAGCATCTTAATCTATCATTTTCCTACTTTTTCTAGTATATGAGTACATCTATTTATTCTTTGTTACCTTCACTTGGAAACTTTGTTTTATTTTCATAACCTAATCACTATATAGTAATCAATATTAGATGAAATTCAACACACAATTTGGTGTATGCACATGTCTGAACCCTTATTTCTTCAATGAATAATATCAAATTGCAAATAAAATGAAACACTTCAATAAATTATGGTTTATGTAAGGGAAAACTAAAAAATTAAGAGGTTGATGGATTTAATCTTATTGCTTGATGTAGGGAAAAAAGAAAGAATCATAATTCACCTTAGAAAAGGGAAATGAAAATATTAAGGAAATCAACTGGAGACAGATGGAAGTACGCTTTGATAGATGAATGGTGATTGGTTTTTTATTAATCTACATTTATTTGATTTATTATTGCAGTTGCTAAAGTATCCTTCATTATCATGTAAATATGTATGTTTCCCTTAAATATATCTTGTAGACATGTTGTCCTACTAAATCTACTTAAATTTATGACTATAACAAAGGTGATCGGCTCTATATCATAGAAATAGTTAACTATTTATATAGTATTAGCAAACTTACATGTCTCACTTGCATTTGTATTCAATTATTACACAACTAATTGTTATCTAACATCCCTTCTAATGTATTTCGTAACATTTGTTCTGGCTTTAATATAAAATCAGTATTATCAATCACACTCCTTATCAACAACTACAAAACTAATAATTGTCCTTCTAAATCTAATAACATATACCATTTGACGTTCACATTGCATTGTACACATGCAATTGCTAGTAGAAAACCTATAAAGATTATTTTTAGATTTTACAACACAAAAAATTATGTATAAATAACAATTTTTTATTATTTATAATATATTGATGCATTAGAACTAAAAATATTACGTATTACATATAAAAAATTATAAAATAAAATCTTCCTTATTCGTGTACATAAAATCTTCCTCATTCGTGTACTCGAGAATAGAGACGGATTGGAAAACCATTTTCTGTGGAAGGAAGAGGAAAGTAAGTCGCACGATCAATTTCCAGCTGCTCCCATCTACCATTTACATTTATATATTTAAAGAAAAATAATTAGTTTTTGAATTGTAGAAAAAGCCCAACACATAGAAATGTCTTGGAGATAGATAATTTTACCTGAATTTAGTGACAAAGTTGTGAAGAAAGAGAGCAATTTCAAATCTGGCCAAATGAAGTCCTGGACAGAGCCTGCCACCTCTTCCAAATGGCATGTAACATGGTTCATCCAATATTTCCTGCATTAAATTCAAGCTCTAATCAATAATTAGCATTATATGTATCTTTGTTTTTGTTTTTTTAAAACATTTTTCCTTGTCATACTTGTACCTTATTCTTCCAGCGCCAAGGGAGGAATTTGTCAGCTTCATAATGGTATTTTCCATCAACATGCGTGGCGCTCAAGAAAACATAAACGGTCCATCCTTTGGGAATAACAAAATCTGCCTTGTAATACATTAATTGTGTATTAGATTTTTCGGCTCAGTGTGGTTAATAAAATTTTAATGAGGTCCTATAATATCAATTTTAAATCCCAACATCAAATCCTTAGCACAACCTTTCACTTTAATATCTTGTTTGGCTTCCCTGAAAAGAACCACAGTTGCACCACCCAAACGAAGTGTTTCATTTATTACCTGCCATTGTCAAAGATCATTAGCTCCTTCAAATTTCATGAGAAGAACTGCATTAAGGATGGTTATATACTCACACAATGAATGAATTTCATTGATTGGTAGTCATTCCACGTCATCTTTTCATTGCCTTTCCCTTTGGCCTTCAAAAGAGCGTCATGCTCAGCCTTCTCTATCCATAATCATTCAAATTTTATGTATCAGTATTCGCTCAAACTTATGCCTGCTATATTAGAGGGTCTACTAGCAATTGCAAATGAGTTGCAAATTACGCCGGAGATAGTAGCAATATTTAGTTTATTTGAGTTGTATTTCGTGTTGATATTGCCTGGATGTCTATATGTTGTTGCAAAGCTCTTATTTTGCTATTGTCCATATTTTGTAAGACACAATTATGATAGTCGCCAAACTAAATCATGTTTCATCATTTGGTCAAACACCGGACATTTATCTATTAAAACTTTTGAATCTCAAAAATTTTGAACAAGATATATGACCAATATTATTTTCCAAAAAGTAAACTATAGAATTTACTTTATGAAGAATAAAATCAAAATCAGAAAACTTTTGAATCTCAAAAACTTTGAACAAGATATATGACCAATATTATTTTCCAAATAGTAAACTATAGAATTTACTCTATGAAGAATAAAATCAAAATCAAATATCTAGGATAGTAAATATTTAGGACTGTAGAAAAATATATAAAATCCGGCAACCTTTAAAATATTTAAAATCCGGCAAGACAATAAATATTGGAGCCGCCGGAATTTGACACTTTCTAACAAGAACATCTTCAAAATAAACACCTACCGGCGAATTATATGAAATGAAATAGATTCAGGGTAATTTATCTCCCTTTGATATATATATATAACATTGTAAAGTGTATTTTATAGTTATAGCAAAGCACTCACCCTCAACTCCTCCAGTGCTCGTGGATTCTCAGTGAGGTACTTTACAGCAAACGTCATGGCCATTGCTGAAGTTTCGACACCAGCAAACACAAAAAAGATTATTGTATCTGCAATAATTTCGTCCGAAAATGTGCCCTCCCTCACAAGTTTGGTCAACAAGTCATTGCGGAGCACCTCTGGATGTTCTCTCCTCTCCTTTATACACTTGTGAATTCTTTTTAACAGAATTCCCCTGGCCTGCATTCCATAGATTTCATAGTTTAAAGACATGAGCTCCAAATGAAGTCACGTAGAAAAATTAGAAGAAATACATAAGCAACAGAAAAACCCAACGCGGCAGTAATTATTATATTTCATGGCAACCGTACCCGAATTCCTCTCGCATAAGTCGTTCCAGGGATATTGAGGGGGAAAGAGAGGACAGCTCCCACGAAATCGTCGAAAGCTTTATAGATATCTCCCATTTCTTCTGATGGAGGTAAGTCCAGCAATTTCTTCGCCATCAAGTTTAGAACAATCTGCCAGTAAGTAACAGATTCGCAATTGAAGCCAAATCTGATCTAAAACGAAAACTAGCACACTATTTATAGAAAAATAAGAAGTTGGAGAAGGGATAGAAATCTTATGGACGGGGCTGTATAATTGCCTGATTGCACTTGTGTTGAATAGGGATGTCTCCCTCCTCCTCCCATTTTCTCATTCCAGCCTGAAAGATGTCTTGTATATCTTCCATGAAGTCAGAGCTGAGCGTCTCATGCTTCAACAAATTGACAGCAGTTGCATGGAGCTTCCTTTGAAGTTCCCCCTGTACCGCCGACAAACCATATTTGCCGATAAGATTTCTGAAAGGCGAGTACCTTGGATTCGAACAGCCTTCCCTCATTTTGCAAGACGTACTTATTGAACTCGGGATCCACCGACACAACTGCACGTGTTCTTCCAAACAAACTACATCTGAAAATCGGCCCATACCTGCATTTCCATTCCCAATTAAGCCATATATATATAGTTCTCTAATATCGATCTGAAAAATTTAAGGCCACCTGGACTTAATTGCTGGGTAATCAAAGAAGAATTCAATAGAAATGGGTCATTTAAAAACATTGATATTACCTGAGCTCATGTTCATCAAAGAACTTTCGCCGTCCAGGCGATTTAGCATCTCTAAGAAAACGGATAGTCTCTCCAATAAATGGCAATCCAGCTGATCCAGGTGGAAGTTTGGGTTTAATAGCGGATCCATTCCCTTGTCTGTCATTACTCCGTCTTAATAACAGTAAAATTACACAAATAAACAGTCCCAAAACCCATAAATACCAATTGGAATAGACAATACTATATATTAGCTGCTCCATTTCAACTCCTGCACAGCTTGGAATACTTACTAGTACCACGTAGGGAAATATATCTGCTATAAATAGCCTGTGTTTGCCTTGAATTCAAAGCCACGTGATTTTCGTTCAGCTCAACTTTAAGGAGCCGTGTTTGCCTAGAATTGTCAGCCACAAACATCTTTTCATTTTGAATAGGCGGATTCTGAATTTCGGATAGATCTATAGGGCTCCCCTAGGACTAGAGCCATATAGAGATAGGGGGCCCCAACCCCCAAGATCTAGAGGGTAGGCCATATCTCATATTTGGGGCGGGGGAGGAGGGCCCCGGCCAACGACCTATCTAGTTATGGGCCGAGCGGATTAGAACTACGCACTCACTAATGATCGACCGGGCCGAGAGCCCCTATCTGAATGAGAGGGGGGCCTATCTCCCGTCTCCCTCTATAGAGATCTCGGGTTGGGTTGATATCCAGGATGGGGGCCATCTGTGACTACCTACTAACCCCCCCGCAAGGGGAGGGGCTTTCAAGTTGCATTCGTACACAGAGTCATATCATACTCTTAAGCTCTTTTCCCTCCCAATACTTGCCGTTTAGACGCTTTTTGTGATTTTAGTTGTAAAATACTTGCAGATTTTGAAATAACTGTCACAAGCGACTTGTATATTTAAAATCTGACCGTCATTTTTAATATATATGTATGTGTAAGTTATATTAATATATAATAAATATAGATAAATGACTATAAAATAATCTTTTGTATATTTTATTAGTATAGTGTACGTAACTTATTTTAGAATTTTTGAAGGGCAGTATTTGAAAATTACCGTCACAGGGAAATTGTTTGCCAGGCATAGGTGACCGTCAAATTTAACCCCTACATCCAAGTTGTGATTGATTGACTGACCAATTTATTGACACCTTCAAATATCAATTTATTGGCACCTTAAATAAAAGGAAAATTTGAATAATATAAATAAAATGACAAATGCCTTTCAATAATTTGTGTAGATTTTTTAAATCTTAAAAAATAATTTTGATAACTTTTGCAAACAACCATCACATCTAACATTCTAGGATATGTGAGATACATTAGACTAGGCCTATTAAGTAATGAAGCAAAAAATTTATTATAATAGATAAACTACTACTAATCTTAGTAATCTAGCAATTTGGTGATGCCAACACAACAGATAGTTAAGTGCAACTACATAAAAGAGTCGGAGCTCAGGTGTCGCAATGAATGAAACTGTTAAAGCCTATTTGAATGGTTGGTGAAATAGATTTTCTCCTTATTTTTTGAGTTGTGTGTTATATGGAATCTTTTGTTTAGAGACTTAAAACATGCCTAAATAATATGTTCAAAATGAACGAGTCTGGGGATCAAGCATATTAAATTGTCATGTGTATGGCGAGGTTTTTAAATTTCGATTCATTAGTGAAAACAAAGCTTTTAATATTATTATTGTGTGTTTGTCATTTGCATTTTTCTTGGGATTCATTTAGATGTTTGATTTTCTACCTTGTATATTTCTACTATTTCTTTGTTGCACGAGCCACCTTGAGAGATATAGAATGTGGTTAGGATCAACTTGCACATAAATATCTACCCGCTTGGGAGCCTACATAACATGATTTGAAGCAAATCAAGTGTGCAGAGTGGACACAAGCTCAGATGGGAATGCAAAATTAGAGTAAATCTTAGAGAAAAGTGTTGAGCTTATTTCAAAGGGTGAATTCAATTCTTGATTAACAATGTAGGGTGCTGAGCAGAGTTTAGGGGAGCCACATTGGTGCCAAAGGGCAAGATGGGCTCGATCCAGATTGCTTGGATTGTCTCAAGCTCAGTGTGTAAACAAGCAAGTGGCTGAGATGATTGGATTAGTTTGGTTTACATGCAATGGAGGAGCTCAGGGCCAAAGCAGTTTAGGATTGCTTTCAGGAAAAACAAAGGTCAATTCACTTGAGGAGCTCACTCATTATGACCCTTACAAAGAAGAACCAAGCTAAGTGTCGAGTTACTCCCTAATGAAAAGGATGATTGTGAAGGAAGAGGCAGGGGAAGAGAGCTAAAGACTCATAAAATGAACATCAATAATAAAAACAACCTGTAGCAATAAAATAGAAAAAATACACTTGCAATGAACAATGGAGGAGAATACACACAAAACACACACAGAAATAACATCAATAAAAATCAGTAACTTTTATATTTAAATTTCTTAAAATGACATTTAGCAGAGCTTCGCTGCTATGATCTTATTCTTCTTCCCCACTTCTTTATTTTTTCTCTTCTCTATTACATTCAAAATGCAACACCAAAAACAATACATAAAATCATAAATTAATTTATAAATCTGGTGGATGTCAGAGTTAGATACACCTGCACAAAAACATAAATTTATTTCCAGATTTAGGGAGAGTGTAAAAATCAAATATGCACATTCCATTCAATGCATATCTTTTTCTTTTTGTCTAAATCTACTTTGTCAGAGATATTCCAGCTATCAGTTGTCAGTATTGAATGTAGGGGGTTGAGATTACATTTCTCCAACACCCACTTTAATCTCAACTCGCTTTCATCATTCTCATCTCCATAGTTACTACTACCTTTTTCAGAAATTTCATTCTTCACTTCATGTTCAACATAGGCACCCAAACAAATTCTCAGATATTCAAATGCATATTTTCCCAATGGCTTAGTAAAAATATTAGCATATTGATCTTGTGATCTACAAAACTCTAAACATATCTACTTGTTATTTACCAACTCTCTTATAAAATGATATCTAGTGTCTATGTGCTTGCTTCTTTTATGAAAAACATGATTTTTAGACAAAGCAGTGACTAAGTTATTATCACAATAAATCATGTTTGATTCTTCTTGTTCATGCATCAACTCAGCTAGCATTCTCCTCATCCATATGACTTGACATGCCGCACCCGTTGCTGCCACATACTCCACTTCTGCTGAAAAAAGAGTTATGATGGGTTGTTTCTTTGAAGTCCATTATACTACCCCTATTTCAAAATGAAAAGCATAACCAGAGGTATTTTTCCTATCATCAATGCTACCAACAAAATCATTGTCCGTGTATCCAATTAGCTTAAACTCATCCATATCTGAATACAAAATACAATAGTTCTTTGTTCCAGAAACATCCCTGAGTATTATTTTTCCATCTTCCCAATGAGAGTCTTTTGGAGACTCCATGAACCTTGAAATAAGGTTCACACCAGCCATAATGTCAGGCCTTGTGGCCTTTAAGTACATGAGACTACCAACTAGTCTTTTGAACAATTTAGGATCAACACTTGAACCACTATCTTCCTTGTTCAACTTCAACCCTATAACAACTGGTGTAGGCACTGGTTTGTAACTCAACATATTAAATATTTTCAACACATCACATGCATACTTAGATTGAGAAATAAAAATACCTTCACCTATTTCTTAACTTCTATTCCTAAGAAGTATTTCATGAGACCAAGGTTATTCATTTCAAACTCTTTCATCATGTCTGCCTTAAAAGAATTTATGGAAAGGTCTTATGTAAAAATTAAATCATCTACATAAAGGAACACTATCAACATCTTACCTTTCTCATCCATTTTGATATACAAAGTAGGCTCACTGCTGCACCTACTGAAGCCACTCTTAATTAAATAAGAATCAATGTGGTTGTACCATGCTCCAGGAGCTTGCTTGAGTCCTTAGAGCACCTTTTTCAGCTTGTACACCTTTTCTTCATGACCTGAAATTTCATATCCTTTTGGTTGTCGTACATAAACCTCGTCATCAAGATAGCCATTTTAAAATTCTGATTTTACAATCATTTGAAAAATAGGCCACTTGTTTTGAGCTGCAATGGCCAAAATGGTTCTTAGTTTATCCAAACACGCTATTGGAGAAAATGTTTCATTATAATCAATACTAGGCTACTGAGTGAAACCTCTAGCAACCAATCTTTTCTTATGCTTCAGCACTTTACCATCCACGCCATGTTTTATTTTGTAAATCCATTTCACACTTATGACATCCTTTCCTTGAGGACGATCCACTAAATACCAAGTGATATTCTTCTCAATAGCTTCAATTTCTTCATCCATGGCTTCACCTGGATTAACAACTTCTGAAAATAGAGCAAAACTAGAACAAGAATTTGTTGTTTCAACATTAAAATCAGATTCGTAAATATCTCTTAAACTCCTTATCATTTCCATTATGGTTCTATTTTTCCTTTCAACCACACCATTTTGTTGAGGTGTGTAACGGGCTGCAAACTATTTGTGAATACCACGTTCTCTCCAAAAATTTAGAAAAGCATTTGAAATATACTCACCACTTCTATCACTTCTTAATACCTTGATGTAGTAACCACTTTGCTTCTCCACAGGAGCCTTGAACTACTGAAAGACTCCAAAAGCATCAAATTTATGTCTCAGAAAATACACCCATGTCATCCTTGTATAATCATCAATGAATGTCATAAAATATAAACAACCTCTAATAGAAGTTGTTTACATGGGTACACATAAATTTGAGTGTACTATCTAATGAGGTACACCTGCTCTTATTGATTTTTCAACTAGGAATGAATCTCTTTGCTACTTCCCCAAAATACACCCTTCACATACTCTTTCTAGTTTTTGAATCAATGGAAAACCTTTAACTATATTTTTCCTGTGCAATAAATTCAAACCTCCAAAATTTAAATGTCCAAACCCGAGATTCCAAATCCATGGATCATCCTTTACAATTGACTGAAAAGCTGATTGTATTCCTTGAGCGCAAGACTTTGTATTAGTGCATGAATCACTTGCATTAGCGTAGACTTGATTTACATTGGCACAAGACTCGGCACAGGAGTCACAGACCTGATTTTTCTTGGCATATGACTTGGCTACAATCTGAGCTACTATTTTGGCTATAAAGAAATCAGATTTTCTCTTTTTTCCTGGCCGCAATCTCAAGGGAAACATTTTGTAGTTGCACATCTTCACTTTTGCAATTAACTGAGTGTTAGGAGCCTTTTCCACAATCACACACTTATTATCTTCAATGTAAACCTTGTATCCTTCTTGTACCAACTGTCCAATACTCATTAAATTATGCTTTAAACCAACAACATAAAAACATCATTAATGACCTTTTGTTCCCCCTTTTTGGTTAGAATATCAACAGTCCCTTTTCCCATTACATTCACTTGATTATTGTTACTAAGAGTAGCATTACTCTTTATTGACTCATCCAAATTGGAAAATAACTTTAGATTTCTAGACATATGATTGCTGCAACATGAATCTAAATACCAAATATCATGTAGAATTTCTTGAACCATATTACATTCAACCAACGATTTTTAGAAATCACTTCAGCAATCTGCATGTATGTAATAAACATAGAAGTTTTGTAGAACTTTCAGGTTGATTCTGATTTAGTTTTCCTTGATGATATTGTTTCTTCTTATAGTCAAAACCGTAGTGTCCATAATTTTTGCAATAATGACACTGAACATGTGACTTGTCTTGTCTATAATTGGTTGAATGATTATGACCATGTGGCTGATCATGGTTGTGTCCTCTTCCACCTTGATTTGCAGGACTGTTGCTACGTCCTCTACTTGTATTTCTACCTCTTCCTATAGGAGTGAATCTACCTCCTCTACCTCTGCCATGGCTTATAGAATCCTGAGACAAAAATGCATTTTCTATGTATGTATGTGATCTATTTAGCCTATTCTCATGGTTTATCAAAGAGGCATGCAACTCATCTATTGACATCTAACTCAAAACCTTAGTTTCTTCTATAACAACAACTAAAGGATCAAACTTAATAGGTAAAACTATAAGAAGTTTTTCAACTATCGCTTTGATCTTCTATGGTTTACCCATGCAATTGTTTTTATTCACAAGCCCAACAACATGTGTAAAAAAGGATTCTACAGAATCTGAATCTTTCATACTTAGATTCTCAAAATAATTTCTAAGCAACTAGATTTTTGTTGTCTTAACTTTATCCTTACCTTGGTATGCGACTTGGAGAGTTTCCCATGCATCATTTTCTTGGTTTGTTGCTGCAACTCTAGGAAGAATACTCTCATGCATAGCTTGATGAATGTAAAAGAGGGATTTTCCATCCTTCTTCCTTTGTTCCTTCAAAATATATTTTTGTGCCTATGTGAATGCATTGAGTGCTCCTATATTTGAGGGTTCTTGATACCGATGTTAAACAATATCCCAAACATCCTAGGATCTAAAAAGAGCTTTCATGGTCAAGGACCAATATTCATAATTTTTTCCATTAAATTGGGGAGTCTGCAAACTAGACAAAGTTGCTCCAGATATGGACACCATTAATGGATGTCAATAACCTTTGCAGAGATATGAAAGCACAATAACTTAAAATTGATGGCTAAAACATCTTTCTATGATAACATATGAAGGGAAGAGGCAGGGGAAGAGAGCTGCATACTCAGAAAATAAACAACAACAATAAAAACAACCTGCAACAATAAAATAGACAAAATGCACTTGCAAAAATGGAGGAGAATACACACAAAATGCACAACAAACAACAACAATAAAACTCAGTAGCTTATATATTCAAATTTATGAAAAATACATTTAGCAGAGCTTCGATGCTCTTTTCTTCTTCTTCTTCCCCACTTATCTATTTTTTCTCTTCTCTATTACATTCAAAATGCAACACCAAAAATAATACATAAAATCATAAATTAATTCCTAAATTTGCTACATGTCAAAGTTAGATACCTCTGCACAACAACATAAATTCATTTCCAGATTTAGGGAGAATGCCATAATTAAATCTACACATTCCATTCAATGTATATATTTTTCCTTTTTGTCTAAATCTGCTTTGTCAGATATCTTCCAGCTGTCAGTTGCCAGTATTGAATGCGGGAGGTTGAGATTACATTTCTCAATAGATTGTACCTATCTGAGCTGGTAGACAGAGGAGAAGAGATCATTACATAGGCGGTGAAAAGGTAGAGCATAGCATATACGTCCATTGAAAGCACCCCTCCAAGTCATCATCAATATCTTGTCTCTAAGTGTTGTTGCATAGCAGTGATGTTGAGGCCAACAATAATTTAATATTTAGGCTGATAGACCTATATAACTCAACACATGCTACTCTTTTCCATAGATTGTTTGACAGGTGTGCTGTAACTCTTTTCCATATAGTCTATGGCATATGTCCACATTGGATAAATTACCAATTAACAAAAAATAAATTAGTTATAAAAGAATGAGTAGGAGGAAAAAATCAACAACCGTTATTCTCATGTGTGGGAGGGAAAAATCAAGAACGATTATTCTTTGCAGTGGTTATTCTTTGCAGGGTTTTGTATACAAACTGGTATTTTCCACTGTGATTGTGCATAGATAACTTATCTAACATTTTATGGCAGGTCATGTCCTCGGGAACTGCCTATAGCCAGAGCTATAGTGAGGAAAGCACTTATAAGAGAGAAATGCATGGATGCATCGCTCCTCCGCCTTCACTTTCACGACTGTTTCATTAACGTAATATTTTCAGAGAATCATATAGTATTTTATAGTCTTAACTCCCATTGAAACTATTTTTAATGTTAAGAAATTTGAATTTTTACAGGGATGCAATGGGTCTATTCTTCTGGTCGACACCTCAACTATCGCTACAGAAAAGAATGCAGCACCCAACACAAACTCAGCCAGAGGTTTCGAAGTAATAGATAATATCATGACCTAGATCGAGAAATCTTGCAGTGGAGTTGTTTCCTGTGCTAATATTTTGGCAATAGCTACTCGTGATTCTGTTTTCCTAGTAATGATTATTCCTTCATTTCCATACTCTGCTAAAACATTCTTGGTAATAAGAAAAAAAATGACATAGAAATTATGTCGATGTAAATGCTAGTTGGGAGGTGCATCATGGGTTGGGAAGGAGAGACTCAAGGACTGCAAGACAGAGCGATGAAAATTGCGATATTCCAAGTCCATTTTCAAGTCTTGCTGATCTCAACTCATTCATCATTTCAAGCACAAGAACTCTTTGCCAAGGACATGATTGCACTCTCAGTAATTAACCACCACAAATACTGCTTCCCCTGAATAAATTTACAGGAAGTAATTATATTGTATTCTAATTTTTAAATATTTTTTGGGTTTGATTAGGTGCTCATATAATTGGACAAGCATAATTCTCTCTTTTCACAAGTCACATGTACAATGAATCGAACATCATTGCGTTATTCGCTAATTCTCGCAAGGCTAACTGCCCCGGCACCAGCGGAAATGGTGATAGCAATTTGTCTCCCTGAGACGGCGCCACACCGAATTCCTTTGATAATAACTACTACAAAAACTTAATGGTACTACTATAAGAAGTCAGAGGTTTTCTACACTCAGATCAGGTACTATTTAATGGTAGCTCTGCAGATGTTAAGGTTACTGGCAGAAGGTGATTGTCAACATCTCTTATGGTGGTTTCAGCATCCCGAAAGGCTAGAAGGGAAACCAAATCGACTCGTAAGAATCTAAAGTACTTCTCTGATCTAGAGAAATTTGATCCGACAAGGTTTGAGGGGATTGACCCTGTGCGGCGGGCCTGATAATGAATTCATGCAAATGGTGATTCTTCCATTCCTCCACAATGTAACAACCCACAAATCCACACAAGAACAACACAGTGAAATACAGGATAACTTTTTTTTTTTGACTTTCTTGACACATAGCATGACGCAACATGTCGTCACCAAGGATACAACTAACACTGTGAACAACTTGATACAAGGATGGCCATAAAGGCAGCACGGAAACGTTCACACCTATCAAGGACAATTTACTTTTCTTTTTGACAAGACAACATAGAAGTCCAATCACAGAACACACTTACAGTTAGGGCCATCCACAATGAGATATTCTTGAGAGTCATTTATTTTCAAAGGACATCTTACAATTCTTAGCTTACGTTTTCAAGGAGGCTCAAGATATGATTCATACAATTCATCTTACCAAGTTAAATTTATTCTTTTGACACAGAGTAATTATCTTTAAATCTTCTCTATTATGACCTTTATTTGCTTAATTCGTTTATCAAGAAAAAGGAGTATTTAAATTCCACAAGGCCATCTGCTCACCACTAACGCTACTAAGATTCGTTCTTGCCCATAAGACAACATGGTTTTAAGTTCAACACACCTAAGAGAAGTGATACAAGGTGCCTTGGAAAAGGGTTAGAGGGAGAAGGTCGAGATGAAACATCTTTAGGACCTCATTAGTTATTGCCAGTATTTAATTGAAGCTAGGGCTCTTAACCAGAATTATCAACAACTTTACTTAGGCTTCGCTAAAAGTATTAATAAGGAGTAAAAATTTACTTTCCAAATGGCGGTGAGAAAGATGGTGAGGTCTCCAATTTGTTTTCTCTGGCTTATTAAATCTTATCATCTTCAGACAACTAGCAGTTCATTTCACCTTAGGGTCATTTTACAAATTTCACCGTAAAAGGGAATAATGTTCACTAGAGGAGCTAGGGTTATCATGATATAAAGTTTACCTGCAATGATAGTCTTGCCCTTGATTACTTAAAGAATTTCTTGCTCTCAAGTTGGTGACCCCTACGTTACTTTATTTGAATACAACTTTTAATTTAACTTCCAGAAGTATTAAACAATCCCATGTTAGTTTACTTATGACACTTTATTACTAATTCATGGCAAGGTTTAACTCAAAATTTATTCTCAAGGCAAAGTTGTAGCAACACTCACTTACAAGAACAAAACAAGATTTCATCAATTCTTAAAATACTGATACTCCAACAAAGTCACTTAACACAATAACCAGATTTTCTTATAATTTCAATGATGGTCAAACAATACAAGGTTTCCAAAGTTCAGATGACAAAGTCCACAATACTTTATACTAAGACATTAATCCTCTTTTAAACTTTCCACTGGACGTTAACAACAGTTGAACAACATAAAAAGGTTTGAACAAAGGAACTTCTCAACCGAGGTTGATGACAAAAGTCTATAAATCTATCCCTCATCTACACGCAAAATCCATCTGCAGCAAATTTTCTACAAGAGTCAGTTCACGAGAACTGAGCAAGATAAGGCTACACAAACCCACCATAACTGTTATCTATCAATATCATGAAAAGAAACACTTTATTACAAGAATTTGGGTCAAACCTCTAAACACTATGAACACATCAAGTTATAATAAAGTCTATAACATGTCAATCAAAGAAGGAGAAGACCTTGTACTTCAGTTAGGAGCAAAAGCAACGAAAGTAACAATCATATGAGAATGGCCCTTGGCCCTATAAGGAGAAAACAAACAATCTAGCAAAAATAGAATTCCCATCAAGTAAGTAATTAAACAATAATTACAAGATTGAGATTTGATATATATACCAGTCATCTAGAAATTTATCAAAGGTACCAAACGCATAGGCTAAAATAATATTTTTCCAAAAGAACAAGAGTTGATCGGCCCAAGAAGGGGGAAACACGGGTTTCAGAAATTAACACAAAAAGCCATGCATAATTGAGTTTCAAACCGGAAACCAATTAGAGTATACACACAACATAAGTTTCGAAGCGAAGGCAAGAATACTAGTTTTGACCATTAACTACAAAGATTTTCCAATCATCCAAGAAGGGTCCAAGTCTTACAGGCTAATAGCAAGCACGCGAGAGAAGAAGGGAGTTCCGTCACACAAGAGTACACAATAATGTCATCAACAACAATTCCGAGAGGGGAATTAGACCAAAACTATTCCAGTGTCAACGAGGTACTGGATTCGCACAAAGAAACCTCGAGCTTAGTTGATCCGAAAGGCTAGTTATGGTTCAAGTTGCCAGGGATGGTCAAGGTACTTCCTGAGGATGGCCTTAAAAGCCTAGAAACAAGATGAAAGATAATATAAGAGTCTACACCCGCGAGACGGAAAACACATTGCACACAAACCTTTTCATTCTACAAGTTTTAATACCAAAACTCTAAGCTGGCTAGCCCAAGCATTGATCACACTAATCCTACGACCTTCCTTTCTCGATGCCAAAAGGTTATCAAAGGGACTTGCGAAGGAGCTAACAAAAAATGTCAAAAGACAACTTGGGTGCTAGGGGGAGCTTCATAGTTATCGTAACTTACTTCCATAATATCGAAAATACTAGTTGATCAACATAATAACTTGCAACTCAATCGCAGAGAAGAATAATACATAAACCGATAGACGAAGGTCTATCACTCGAGCAAGAGAAACATAACACCCAGAGGAGAAAGCACACGCATCCTTTCGACCAACATACTGTCAACGATAAAAGCTAAAACAAGGAGAAACAAGCAGAAAGGGGAAATCTCCCATCATGACATCCAACTGACAAATCAATGCAAGGTAAAGTGGTTCGATTTCACAATACTTTTAAATAAAATAACAATGTAGAAAGGTGTAGAAATATCTTTCCTTTTCTCCAACTTCAACAACTTACAGACTCTGAGACTCCATGGCAGCCACATAAAAACAATAGCATGAGACAAGGATGTGAGTACTGCTGCTGGCAATGTCAATGGGCCAAATGTGATAACTAGATAGACTGATGGGGCAGAAAATTTAACAGTTGAGTCCTTTCACAAATCCACCTCACACCACCTCGTAGTGTCAGCTAGAATCCCATAAGCTTCCCCATTTGGAAAAACAGCCAACACCCATGGGTGGGACTGATATAGAGATGTCATACTATCACCATAACCCCAAGCATCAGTGTTCCACGTAAAGACATGCTTGCCTGTTCGCTCGAGGGAACCACTACCTTCTCTGCAGTGCCATATAAAGAAGAGCCATGAGGGAGCTCAATGGTGACAACTTGTTGGCCATGCACGCACTCACAAGATGGAATATAATCTGGCACCCCCGACATCCAATCTTAGGTTGGTAGAATAGATGAACATACTTCAGCTTGTAATAGAGGAGATATGTTGTACATAATGTCACTTGGGCTGCATATATGTCTCAAAATACTTCGCTATTGACTTTACTAATAATTATTTTCATATTATTGTCAACCGCAACGAAAGACAACTGAATCACCAAACAATTGCATTGATGCTACTGGTAAACATACTTCAACGATCTACCATTACTTTTGAGGACTAACTGTTCAGCCAAAGCTTTACTATGCCCATAGGGGTCAACATGATCCTCCGAGAAAATATCACAATGCTTCATTGCCATGAAAATCTCCTTTCCCACATACACAACATTATATGTGCTTATATATATAAGTCTCCTCACACCATACTTAACGCAGGCATCCAATACAAGGCAAGTCCCATGATTTGAAGCTCGGACACAAGACAAAATGATTACCTCACGCTCCTAGCTCTGAAATGCATCTACCGAATGATATATATATAAACCTTTTCCTTCATCAGATTGGGGACAGCATCAAACTCTCGGTGCAAACATTTCAGCTGTAGCTTGTAAGGTGTGATAATTCCAACATAACCCTTATGCCTGCCAACTTAGTGACTCGCTGAAAAAGTTCATAAAATTGCAAAGCAAATAGTGCTTCATGAATATTCTGATATGAAACAGATCGGCCTCTATGAGGTTCTCTTCCATGAGTTACATCGTACAACAAGTAAGATCTCAATAGAGAATCTTTGTAAATAAATTTCATCAGGTCCGCTGGAAGCACTCTCACTGACACATAGTCGATTTGATGAAAAATATCATGAAGGAGAGACCCGAATCTGAGGATGCATTCTATACTGAACAGAAAGCAACATAGTTGGACAGCCTGCCTATTGGAAGCGCTCACAAAGGCTTCTACTATACTGCAACAGTATCGTCCATCCGATGAGGAGGAGCCGAGACATGCCAAAAATTTGCAGATGGCCATATGCTGAAATGATAGAAACATAACTCTGAAAGGACAATCGAAGAAAATGTTTCTCCTCTAAAGAAGAGGAAAATATGCTCAACGGTTAGCCTTAGCAACACGTTCAATCTCATCCTTCTTTTTAATTGCATAGTTGTTTGAAGAACCCTTTACTGCATTTATTAGTTCATCAGCAAGACACTCTGCAATTGTTTTAATATTTCTGAAAGCGCTTTCACGTGCACCAGTAGTTATAAGATAAATTGCCTGATTGACACGCCTCAATGGGGATATATCAACTGCTTGACGCCTCACAACACCAACAGAACCAATCCTTGTAGCATCTTCTCTTGGACCACTGAGAATAACGGCATCAACAATAATCTGAATTGGGTTTTGATCTGTAAGAAGGTGAACAATTTCCATCGCATGTCTAATGATGCACACAGCCATCAACTTTTTCCATTGTTGCGCCCATGCATCATCAATGAATTTGTCAGCCTTTCAATGATGGGGCACTGGGCCTTGTGGAATCGTTTAACAGAGTAGCGCCCCGCTGTGTGAGGGACGAATGTGGCATGCTTATCTGCCGACATCTGCTATGTAATCCGCAAGTGAAATATCACTCACCTGCACATCATCAAATGACCAACGATTAAAGATCTTAACTTCAGCCTGGACGATTGCCATTGTTTCTTCCTTCTGCTGCAACGTTTCTGCTTAAACGTAGTGGATCGGGGATCTCTTCAGGCTTCTCACTGATACAATTTACAGTTGAATCTCTGTCTCTGTTCCAGTAGATGACCTTCTCTTCTTATCAACAGATAACTTCCACCCAGGAAACACATTGCTATTGTTATTTTGACCCGACTTCCTGTACATATGATTGATAAACTTGTCCATGAGCGAGGCCGAGGCACTGCTTCTATATCATAGCTTTCAAGATTTTCAGGTACAGATCAACTGAAATCCAGCAGTCCTCTCCATGTATCCTCAGAGATACTATGTCGTCGATTTTTCTGTACAAAGTCACACCACTGATCTAGCAACCGAAACCTTCCTGTAAACACCAATCTCCATGCCTCTATACTTGTGCTAACAGCAATACTCCTCTGTCTATTTTCACAGCACATAAAGAACACAAAGTAATAGAACACACCACGCAGCACTCAAGAAGGTGGAGGTAACACGCCTACTTCACTAGCTATCATGTCAAACCATTATTGCGCCCATACGCATTGAAAAACAGAATCAAAAGGAGATCCTGGTGAAGAAAAACGCCTCCACCGACTCCCATCTCCCTCACGCAACGTATAAAACGTGACAGTCATAATAGTTGGCAGGTTGGGTGGTTGGGAGGAGACCAAGGTGGCAGTGGAGGGCAGGTAGCAGAATGGAATCCGATGTCCAACGGGGCATTACACACAACATTGTGAGAATGTTCGAATAAGATTTGGTAGATGTGAATGACAAGGTGATTATTGATTCCTTTCCTACTCTCGTGAATGGGCAACCCATTAACCTCCATCCGTAATCATTGAAATAAGTTAACCCCTTCTTAACTATAGTTTTTGAAAGGATGAGACATTTTTGATATATTATTGTTGTTGGAACCCCTTTTATATTAGATAATACAAAGAGTTAGTAAGGGAGGCGGCTGACACGAGACGCGACTTCAAAAGAAAAGAATCCCATAAGGAAATACATCAAAGTCTTATGAAATTTTATAGATATGTGTTTTTTTTTGTCAGTTTAAGGATGCTTTTTTTAATCATTAGCAAATAGTTTTTTAGGACGAACTATACCCTATTACAAAGCAACATACTAAAATGAAATCAACATCTCAGATGATTACATGAAATCCCAACTGCAATAAAACCACTGCAAAGAAAAAGACCAAAAAATGAACTAGATTGCAAAAATACAGCCACCAAACAACAACTAAACAACTACTATAAAGTTTAAGGATGATTTAATAATAATATCAATTAAATGTATACAATTATAAAAATAATTTGGCTTTCTTCATTTGTTTGAAATGTATATAAATACAATAAAAAATAAAATCCACAACTCCATTTTATAATTGAGGTGAATCATGATGCTCTTGTACATAGTAAAATGGTAAATTGTTAAGAGGATAACTTAATAGATTTATTGGAAGCCTACACAAAATTCCTCTCCAACTCAAAATATTATAATATCACTAAAGACAAGCTCAATACACTTGACATATTTCTCTTTTGGTTGCAATTCCCTTGTTGCGTTGTAACATAATGCATCATTTATTACGTTCTAACATAATGCGTTAACCTATGAGAATTTACGACTATAGCATCTGAACAATAGAGGTGTCTGTTTTCTTCCATATTTTTAAAATAAAGGGAGTTATTTAGGGCCAATTTCCACTATGTAAGTGTGTATAAGACTTGTGCATTGAGTACTATTTAATTGTTTTTAAGGAGGGTTGAAGTGAAGGATCCATTTCTGATTTCCTTGTCAATTTTTAATTCCTAGATATGTTGAATTGTATAGAATTTTAGACCTACCATTTATGAGGATATATGATGGAGAGATATAATATTTTAAGTGAAGGAAATGAAGTAAAAACAAATACGAGATAATTTTATTTATTTTAAGTAGAATTAGATAAAGTGAAATTTTTGATAAATACAATAAATAATTATTTAATCTCTATTCAAAATTAATTAAGAACAAAAAAAAATTGTTTGATCACATGATTCAATAGATATATTGACAATTTTTCATTTAAACCATGTCTTCATTGATGTTACATTTGTTTTTAAGGATGAACATTTACATAAACACTGGATATGTCATCATGATTTTTAACAATGGACACAAAATATAAAATCCCTAAACACCATATCACAAATTATAAACAAGAAACATATATTGTCGATATTGAATGGTTCACACAACCCTTCAAAGATGACTAACACGATGACTACACCAAAAATAAAAATATAACACCTTAACAATAAACAT
This sequence comes from Taxus wallichiana var. yunnanensis, assembly GCA_018340775.1. Classification (NCBI taxonomy): domain Eukaryota; kingdom Viridiplantae; phylum Streptophyta; class Pinopsida; order Cupressales; family Taxaceae; genus Taxus; species Taxus wallichiana. Next base: position 18,316,539 of record CM031243.1, read on the forward strand.
TCAATGCAGAACATGAAGTCGTGGCCCATAAATACTAAATGATAATGCCAACCCTTTAAATATCATTGTACCCATGACAAATTGACTTGACATTTTCAATAGTAGCACTCATGCTAAACAACACAAAATCTTGTAAAAATCCCGCATTGTAAACCCTAAACCCTAAACATGTATGACAATGAAGATGACGATGAAAATGATGATGACAATGACCATGACAACGAAGATGACAATCACAATAAGGTGATGATTATATTACAATTAATATTAACAAACATCTAATAACAATATTGATATTAATAATTGTATAAATAGTAACATTGATAATAATATCGATGACATTCTGATGAATGATAACAAGGACAACAAAAAGGAGGATGATGATGACGACAATTATTACAATAAGATGAAGACGAAGATGAGTATGAAGAGGATGATGATGATGATGAAAAAGACAACAACGACAATGATGGTATGATGATGATGAAGATGAAGATCACCACAACCATGATGACTTTGATAATGACAACAATGGCATTGATGACGATGAAAATGAAAATGACAATAAGAAAAAAGTTAATTTTAAGAAATGTTGAATTTCATTTGAACGAACAAGTTATTAACTAATAATTTCAGTAACATCATTTATGCTTGCTTCCGTTTCTGCCACCTTGCCCCCATTGCTTTTCGTTGAAAGTTTATTTGAGCTCCCTTTTTATCGTCAGGTGACTTTGACCTTATTGCGGAGTTATTTTGGAATAGTTTCTTCCCTTCTTTCGCTTTGTCTCGCCATCTCATTCTGTCGTAAGTGCGCTTTTGTTTCCGAGGGTCATTTCTAACTTTTGTCTAGTGAGCTTATCATGCTTTTGATCGGTGAAATGCGTAATGACTTTTGTTGTTAAAAGTTCTAATAGAATATTAAAACCTTTTCAAGGCATTTGGGCATGTTAGTAGTCTTTTCCAGCCTTGGTTTACTTGGAAGGGGAGAGAGGTTGGGTGGTGGCGCCTTTGAAGGTGAGGACTGCGCGGTTTTTAAATCTTTTTATTTGCTTGCACCTACCCTCCACTGCCACCTTGGCCGACCAGGTCCATTCGCAGGTCTTGATTGCAAGTGGATGACTTTAGTCTCCTCCCAACCACCCAACCTGCAGACTGTAATGGCCGTCACATTTTTTTACCTTGCGTGAGAGAGATGGGAGTCGGTGGAGGCCTATTTTTCTTCACCTGGATCTCTTTTTGATCCTTTCATTCAATGCGTATGGGCGCAGTCTAGTTTGACATGATAGCTAGTGAAGTAGGCGTGTGAGGGGCATTTTTTTCTTCCTGGTTCCTCCCTGCGCGCGTGGTTTTAGATGGAGCTTCAAGCTAGTGAAGCAGGCGTGTTACCTCCACTTTCTTTGAGTGCTGCGAGGTGTGTTCTTGTCAGGGATCCACAACAGCGACCCACAAATTGTTGGACCAGAAGAAATGTAAAATGTCTGAATAATTTTATTCACAATGAAGAGTGTATTAATACAGGAGAGAATTCAGTTAGCAGGTAACCACCTGTAACTGATAGGTCGGTTATACATATAACAATGTATTAATTATGCCAACATTCCCCCCCTTAATACATTGTTTTTACAAATCTACCCCAGATTCATCATCTTGTTACGTCACGACATGTCCTATTTGCTTCTTGCAACAAGGACTTGTGCCTGGATTTTCTTGAATCTCTATGACAGATGTGCTCTCGTTTGTAGAAAAATAGATGAAGAAGTGAGCTCAAAAGCTCGTGTGGTGCGCCACAGATGTGCCTGAGGGCATTTAATCTCGCATTTGTCATCTGGATCGACACAACTCTTCTTCGTCTATATGTCGAACAAGACTCAGTCCATTATGTCCTCGGATTGCAAGTTTTGGAGACTGGCTAAGAGTAGATACCGATGTTCTTCGGTTCTCTCAAATGCGGCACGTCTCTATGGTTGCTTGCAATGCTGCTAACATCTCTGGGCATGACTTTCATGCTCTCAGACTGTTGCATGGGATCATAGGCTGGTTGTTCGCGTCCATCTTTGATAGCAAATTTGATGAATGAATGAAGGGGCTTAATCTCGTTTTGTTCCGATTTGATTCAAACAAATTCCACATGTCTCCTGATCTTTTGTACGATGCGCTTGCTAATGTATTGCATGATCTGCGAACAATAGTTGAGAAGATGTTGGGGGAAGGAGTCTACCAACGCACACCTGGGTTTTCGGTGGTCGATGCCACTCATGTCAAACTCCACACAGTGCTGATAAGTTGGTCAGTGGTCATTGCCACATGCTCTCTTCTCCCTCTTTGGTGACTGATTCTTCTTCCTCCACGGTTGTGCTGCGACTCTTCAAAGTTACGCAGACCTCTTTCTACATCAATAGTAATGAGTTGAAAGGTAAATCATAACTGTCATAACCGTTCTGTTCCTTCCACTTCCATTTCTGTCTGGATGATCTGTCTCCCTTTCTCTGCTGCTTCTGTACCTCTTCTTTTCAAACGTATCCGAATTCCTCGATTTGAACTCGGGGAGATTTCGACGGTAGGAAAATCTGCCGTGGTCTCGATGGTCACGAGAAGTCCTCGTGTCTTCTTCCCGCGAATCGTTTGCCTCTGGTGTTGTATTGAAGAGATCTGTTGAGGAATGGATGGTTGAGAAGCTGCGAGGCCGTCCATCTTTTGCCTGCGTCTTTTTGCAGACAACATCTAATAAAACTCTGAAATTCTGCAGATGCACTCGGCGGGGCAGAGGGCGGATCCCCAAAACAAATGGCACACATCAGTGCAGGCCAATCTGCCTCTTCTCCACCCGCTAGAAAGGGGAAATGTCCGGCATAGCATTCCAAGAGGGTCAAACCCAAACTCCAGATATCCCCCGTGTAACCGTTATAACTTCCGCCATAGCTCTGCGGGTCGAATCTCTCGGGGCTCATGTATGCACATGTTCCCACATACGAATTGCACCAGGAACCTATCGTCTGTGACACGATTCTGCTCACCCCAAAGTCTGCAATTTTGACTCTTTGTAAATTCTTGGTGATCAACAGATGTATTATGTGCTGGTCGCGTAACAGAGGAGGATCTACAGTAGAAATTATGTGCTGGAATCCACGCTCTTGCTTCCACGCCAGTTTCTCTAACTATTGTCAAACTGTCAAATGCAATTTCCACGCAGGAGGGGAAGCGGTGGTTCCAGGAAGCACTTCATCTTTTATCTACACGCTTCCACGCTCCTGCTTCCACGCCGCTCTGATACCACTGTTGGACCAGAAGAAATGTAAAATGTCTGAATGAATTTTATTCACAATGAAGAGTGTATTAATACAGGAGAGAATTCAGTTAGCAGGTAACCACCTGTAACTGATAGGTCGGTTATACATATAACAATGTATTAATTATGCCAACATTTAGCCAGCAAGCGGAAAGATAGCGATCTGCTTGCTTCTCCACTCTTTGAAGGCCCTGCTTGATAAAAATCAGCATTTGATGAGGGAATCCTGTAGGTTTCGATGCTTCTATTACTTTGTGTTCTTTATGTGCTGTGAAAATGGACAGAGGAGTATTGTTGTTAGCACAAGTATAGAGGCATGGAGATTGGTGTTTACAGGAAGGTTTCGGTTGCTAGATCAGTGGTGTGACTTTGTACAGAAAAATCAACGACATAGTATCTCTGAGGATACATGGAGAGGACTGCTGGATTTCAGTCGATCTGTACCTGAAAGTCTTGAAGGCTATGATATAGAAGCAGGTGCCTGGCCTCTACTCATTGACGAGTTTGTCAATCATATGTACAGGAAGTCGGGTCAAAATAACAATAGCAATGTGTTGCCTGGGTTGAAGTTATCTGTTGGTAACAAGAGAAGGTTGTCTCTTGGGAACAGACAGACTTTCAAATCAGAATTGTATCAGTGAGAAGCCTGAAGAGATCCCCGATCCACTACGTTCAAAGCGAGTGTGCTTGTGGAAGGGACATATCTGGAATGGTGGTTCTGTGCTTAGTGGTCTCCATTAATTCTTTATGTATAATAATATCTTTTTGCAAGAGTCCCGACACCCTTGAATCAGCGCACAAGCTTACAGTCTATTCTTCTGTGGGTTTTTGGGTTAAAGAGAGGATTCGACCTGTTTAACTCTCCCTTCAGGAGCGCGTGGGATCAAAACGCGGGAAGGACGTTCACTGTTCCAGTCGCAGGCTCTTCTTCTCCCTCTGTCGCTTCGTTTTCCCCGCGCTTTGTGAATGCAGACACCCCATGGCATGTCACGGCTCCTCCTCATCGGATGGACGATACCGTTGCAGTCGAGTATGGAAGAAATGTGGCGGCAGGCATGTTGCAGTATAGTAGAAGCCTTTGTGAGCACTTCCAAGCAAGCAGGTTGTCCAACTATGTTGTTATCTGTTCAGTATCAAATGCATCCTCAAATTCGGGTTTCTCCTTCAAGATATTTTTATCAAAATCGACTATGTGACAGTGAGAGTGTTACCAGGAGACCTGATGAAATTTATTTACAAAGATTCTCTATTGAGACCCCCTTTGATTTGTGGCATTCTGTCACGTTTTGCACGCTGCGTGGATTCCCTCTCTCCTTGCATACATTTTTTTGAGGCATGTTCTTCTTCAAATTTCCATTATCCTTGTTCCGCGTGCCTTTTTCTTCTACTCTGTCCTTCTCTAGGTGCCCATCTTTAACGCAGGCTGGAAGTTTGTTTAGAGGGTTGTGCAGTCTGGCCGTGTCCCTTTCTTTCAAGTATGTGCTGGAATTTTGTCATTAAAACCATATTGTGCATACCATAGTCTTGACAGCACCTGAGACCACCGTTCTTTCCATTCGACGTTTCTTATAAAATGGAGCTCTCTGCCCAGGCTAAGCATAGACGAGAATGGAGCTTGAGTGCCCAGCCTATAAAAAGGGGAGATTCGACATGAGGATTGCTGTTGCTGGTCCGGGTGGTGTCCATGAAACCTTTTGAATTTGGAGAAAAAGGCAAGATATTTGTAATGCCATGTTCTACGTTACACCTGTTCATCCTTCGGTGATCGATTGCTAAGCATGGAACGCTTCTGCTTTATTTGTGCTCATATGTGGTGTGGTGTGGTGTAACATCACGTGCCATTTATTCTCTTGTTTGCAAAGCTAAGCATGAATGTCCTCCTTGCTTTATATTTTTCCATCATTGTGTTCCAATTGCTAAATGAGGAGAGTGTAGTTTAAAATTTTTAATCATCAAGGAGGAGAATATTAAACTAAACAAGGAGAGCTTAGTTTAAGTAATCAAGGAGAAGATTAATGATTATTATTTTATATAGACTGTATTTTTTTATTCTTTTGGTAGTGGTTGAAGCACTTTTTTTCTCCCTGGTTAGCTGGCGGATGGGTGACATTTCTTGTCACTTCTTAAATGAACTTGTAATGTCCTGTTTGGCGTGAGACAGTGGGAGTCGGTGGAGCCTTGACTTCCTTCACCATGATCTCATTCTGATTCTCTTTCAATGCGTACAGGTGGGTGTTGGGCGTGTTTTCTTGGGCGTTTCTTTCTCCTGGCACGTTTCTCTGCCTCTTGGATAGACTGCGCGTGGAATGGTTGAGAGGTGTCTTTCCTGGTTGCGTGGGCAGAGAGCCCATCGAAACCTGTTCTGTCCAGGCATTTGTCTTTCTAGTTCCACCTTGTGCGCCTTCCCTGCTGGTCGCGTGGGTTCGATATGGCGGGTATAGATGAAGTTGCAGGCTAGGGAAGAAGGCGTGTTACCTCCACTTTCATTGGGTGCTGCGAGTTGTGTTCTGGTCGGGGATCCACAGCACGGCTGCATAGTAAATAGCCAGGTGCAGGCAGCAGGCATGTTGCAGAGTAGTAGAAGCCGTTGTGAGTGCTTCCAGCAAGCGGTAGGCCAACTATGTTGTTAGCTGCTCAGTATCGACTGCATCCTCAATTCGGGATTCTCCTTCAAGGTATTTTTATCAAAATCGACTGTGACAGTGAGAGAGTTACCAGGAGATCTGGTGAAGATTATTGCTAAGATTCTCTATTGATTTCTTACTTGTTTTACGATGTAACTCATGGAAGAGTATCTCATAGAGGCGGATCTATTTTATATCAGAATATTCATGAAGCACAATTTGCTTTGCTATTATATGAGCTTCTTCAACGAGTCACTATGCTGGCAGGCATAAAGGTTTCTGTTGGAATTACCACACCTTCAAGCTACAGCTGTAATGTTTGCACCGAGAGTTTGATGTTGTCCTCAAATCTGAAGAAAGAAAGGTTTATTTATCATTACGGTAGATGCCTTTCAGAGCCAGGAGCGTGATGTAATCATTATGTCTTGTGTCCGAGCTTCAAATCATGGGGTTGGCTTTGTAGCTGATATTCACTGCATGAATGTGGCACTAGCACGAGCTCGCAGAGCACTTTGGGTTGAGGAAAAGCAACTGCATTGAAGCAATCTAGTGACTGGTCAGCCTTATTTGAGGATGCTGAGTCTAGGGACTGTTTTATGGATATGTTGAAATGGCTTTATAAACTTACTAGCAAATGCAAAGAGCAGGTGTAAAGCCAAACTCCACAACCTTTGATAGCATCTCCACGCCTATACCAAAGTGGGAGTGTTTGAACAGGGCATGGACGTTCTCCAATGCATTTGAAAAAGAGATTTTTGTTGCTTGTTGTATCTGCTAGTGTCCTGGGTGCATAACTGTCTTAAGACGGATTTATACTCCTGATCTGGATGCTCAACAAAGTGTTCGGATGGTTTGGAAAAACTTGAAAGAAATGTGGTCTTTTGGACAGCAATGATTGTTGGTTGTGGACAATTTTGGGTGGGTTGAGACACCTTGGAAACTTGGAAAATAATGGAGAAGGGACAAGGCTGTGTCAAATGCTTTGTTCACGGTGCGTTGGTAGATACATATGCAAAGTGGAAGCAAGCATAAGACACCCAAACTATTTGACAAAATGCCTGAGTGAAATATGGCCAAAGGACAGCAAGGATTGCATGATATGTTTTGGAATGGGTTTGTTGAGGAGGCATAGGAAGTTGAAACAAATCTGAATAACTTGGGTAAATCCATCTCCTCCAGCCTTGTGTAGATCACTTGTGTTTGTGGTAGCACGTATAGGGTATGTGAGTTGGTTGTCGAATCCCACAAGAAGTAGAAGCTCAAGGAAAGCAATAGTTGAGCACAAGTGCATGGAGTCACTTCGAATACAACAATGCTCGTGAACTGTTTGACAAAAATCCTCTTCAATTGCATGGTCTCGCGGATCGTGAATGTGGACCGCTTAGAACTGGTGCACCCGGATTCCAGTACCTACAGTTCTTATGCTGACCCGTGCGGAGTCTATACGACCTGTTGAAGCTGGAGAAACAGGCAAAGATATTTCTACACTTTTCTACTGTTATTTTATTTAAAATTATTGTGAAATCGAACCACTTTTCCTTGCATTGATTTGTCAATTGGATGTCATGATGGGAGATTTCCCTTTCTGCTTGTTTCTTCTTGTTTTAGTTTTTATCGTTGATAGTATGTGGGTTGAAAGGATGTGTGTGCCCTCTCCTCTGAATGTTATGTTTCTCTTGCTCGAATGATAGACCTTCGTCTATTTGTTTATGTATTAATTCTTCTCGGCGATTGAGTTGCAAGTTATTATGTTGATCAAGCTAGTAATTTCGATATCATAGAAGTAAGTTTACGATAACTATGAAACCCCCTCCCTAGCACCTAAGGTTGTCTTTGACATTTTTTGTTAGCTCCTTCGCAAGTCCCTTTGATAACCTTTTGGCATCGAGAAAGGAAGGTCGTAGGATTAGTGTGATCAATGCTTGGGCTAGCCAGCTTAGAGTTTTGGTATTAAAACTTGTAGAATGAAAAGGTTTGTGTGCAATGTGTTTTCCGTCTCACGTAGTTAGACTCTTATATTATCTTTCATCTTGTTTCTAGGCTTTTAGGCCATCCTCAAGAAGTACCTTGACCATCCCTATCAACTTGAACCATAACTAGCTTTTCGGATCAACTAAGCTGGAGGTTTCATTGTGTGAATCCAGTACCTCGTTGACACTAGAATAGTTTTGGTCTAATCCCCCTCTGTGAATTATTGTTGGTGGCGCTCTTCTATTCTTCCTAACTTGCATTATTTCTCCTTTGTAATGTTAACGCTATTAATTAGTATTGGTGGGTTTTTATGCACGTAATTACCTTAATATTTTGTGGTGGAAATTTCCTTAAATGTGATTAATCTTCGGGAAAAAAACTCATCTTTCATTTGATAGTCTTATGGATTCATAGCGGAAGGTTTTGTTTTGATAATGTCACTTAGAAATTATGTTTGTATCTATGTGTGACGGTTGACTGTGTTACCTAGGTTTGCCTTAAAATATGGTTGTTTTGGGAAATGAGTAATTTATTTTAAATTAACCAAACATTAGTATTGTAGCGGCGGTTTGCAAATATTTAGTGTTATAAAATTTGTTGATGACATTATTGTATACTCTTGTGTGACGGAACTCCCTTCTTCTCTCGCATGCTTACTACTAGCCTGTAAGACTTTGACCCTTCTTGGATGATTGGAAAATCTTGTAGTTAATGGTCAAAACTAGTATACCTTGCCTTCGCTTCAAACTTATGTTGTGTGTATACTCTATTTGATTTCCAGGTTGAAACTCAATTATACATGGCTTTTGTGTTAATTTAAAACCCGTGGTTCCCCTTTTTTGGGCGATCAACTCTTGTTCTTTTAGAAATACATTATTTTAGCCTATGCGTTTGGTACCTGTGATAAAATTCGATGGTTGGTACTTTATATCAAATCACACTCTTGTGATTGTTATTTAATTATTTACTTGGTGGGAATCTGCTTTGTTAGATTGGTTATTTCTCCTTATAGGGCCAAGGGCCTTTCTCTTCGATTGTTATATTTTTCGTTGTCTTTACTCCTAACGGAAGTAAATGGTCTTCTTCCTTGTTTGGCATGGTGGAAACTTATTAGAACTTGAAGTGTTGATAGTGTTTAAAGGTTTGACCCAAATTCTTGTAATAAAGTGCTTCTTTTCATGGTATTGATAGATAACTTGATTATGGTGGGTTTATGTAGCCTTATCTTGCTCGGTTCTCGTGAACCGACTCTTGTAGAAAATTTGTTGTAGATGGATTTTACGTGTAGATGAGGGATAGATTTGTATACTTTTGTCATCAACCGCAGGTTGAGAAGTTCCTTTGCTCGAAACCTTTCTTGTTATATTGTTCAACTATTGTTAACGTCCGGTGGAAAGTTTAAAGAGGATTAATGTCTTAGTATAATGTATTGTGGACTTTGTCATTTGAATTTTGGAAACCTTGTATTGTTTGACCATCATTGAAATTATAAGAAAATTTGGTTATTGTTGTTGAGTGACTTTGTTGGAGTATCGGTATTTTAAGAATTGATGTAATCTTGTTTTGTTCTTGTAAATGAGTGTTCTTTATAACCTTGCCTTGAGAATAAATTTTGAGTTAAACCTTGACATGACTTAGTAATAAAGTGTCATAAGTAAACTAACATGGGATTGTTTAATACTTCTGGAAGTTAGATTAAAAGTTGTATTCAAATAAAGTAACGTGGGGGTCACCAACTTGAGAGTAAGAAATTATTTAAGTAATCAAGGGCAAGACTATCATTGCAGGTAAACTTTATAACATGATGACCCTAGCTCCTCTAGTGAACATTATTCCTTTTATGGTGAAATTTGTAAAATGACCCTAAGGTGAAATGAATTGTTAGTTGTTTGAAGATGATAAGATTTAATAAGCCAGAGAAAACAAATTGGATACCTCACCATCTTTCTCACCGCCATTTGGAAAGTAAATTTTTACTCCTTGTTAATACTTTTAGCGAAGCCTAAGTAAAGTTGTTGATAATTCTGTTAAGAGCCTAGCTTCATTAAATACGGATAACTAATGAGGTCCTAAAGATGTTCCATCTCGACCTTCTCCCTCTAACCCTTTTCAAGGCACCTTGTATCTCTTCTCTTAAGTGTGTTGAACTTAAAACCATGTTGTCTTGTGGGCGAAACGAATCTTAGTAGCGTTAGTGGTGAGCAGATGGCCTTGTGGAATTTAAATACTCCTTTTTCTTGATAAACGAATTAAGCAAATAAATGTCATAATAGAGAAGATTTAAAGATAATTACTTAGTGTCAAAGGAATAAACTTGGCTTGGCAAGTTGAATTATACGAATCATATCTTGAGCCTCTTTGAAAATGTAAGCTAAGAATTGCAAGATGTCCTTTTAAAATAAATAACCCTCAAAAATATCTCATTGTGGTTGGCCCTAACTGTAAGTGTGTTCTGTGATTGGACTTCTATGTTGTCTTGTCAAAAGAAAAAAAAATGTATTGTCCTGGATAGGTGTGAACGTTTCCGTGCTGCCCTTATGGCCATCCTTGTATCAAGTTGTTCACAGTGTTAGTTGTATCCTTTGTCACGACATGTTGTGTCGTGTTATGTGTGGAAGCAAGTCAAAAAAAAATTATCCTGTCTTTTACTGTGTTGTTCGTGTGTGAATTTTCGGTCATTCGTTACAATATTTCTACACTTTTCTACTGTTATTTTATTTAAAATTATTGTGAAATCGAACCACTTTTTCCTTGCATTGATTTGTCAGTTGGATGTCATGATGGGAGATTTCCCCTTTCTGCTTGTTTCTTCTTGTTTTAGCTTTTATCGTTGTCAGTATGTTGGTCGAAAGGATGCATGTGCCCTCTCCTCTGGGTGTTATGTTTCTCTTGCTCAAGTGATAGACCTTTTTCTGTTTTTTTTATGTATTAATTCTTCTCTGCGATTGAGTTGCAAGTTATTATGTTGATCAAACTAGTATTTTCGTTATCATGGAAGTAAGTTTACGATAACTATGAAGCCCCTCCCTAGCACCCAAGTTTGTCTTTGACGTTTTTTGTTAGCTCCTTCGCAAGTCCCTTTGATAACCTTTTGGCATCGAGAAAGGAAGGTTGTAGGATTAGTGTGATCAATGCTTGGGCTAGCCAGCTTAGAGTTTCGGTATTAAAACTTTTTGAATGAAAAGGTTTGTGTGCAATGTGTTTTCTCTCACGTGTGTAGACTCTTATATTATCTTTCATATTGTTTCTAGGATTTTAAGGCCATCCTCAAGAAGTACCTTGAACATCCCTATCAACTTGAACCATAACTAGCTTTTCGAATCAACTAAGCTCGAGGTTTCTTTGTGTGAATCTAGTACCTCGTTGACACTAGAATATTTTTGGTCTAATCCCCTCTCGAAATTATTGTTGATGGCGCTCTTCTATTTTTTCCTAACTTGCATTATTTCTCCTTTGTAGTGTTAACGCTATTAATTAATATTGGTCGGTTTTGCACGTAATTATCTTAATATTTTGTGATGGAAATTTCCTTAAATGTGATTAATCTTTGGGAAAAACTCATCTTTAATTTTGATAGTCTTATGGATTCATAGCGGAAGGTTTTGTTTTGATAATGTCACTTAGAAATTATGTTTGTATCTATGTGTGACGGTTGACTGTGTTACCAAGGGTTGCCTTAAAATATTGTTGTTTTGGGAAATAGGTAATTTATTTTAAATCAACCAAACATTAGAATTGTTGTGGAGGTTTGCAAATCTTTAGTGTTATAAAATTTGTTGATGACATTATTGTATACTCTTGTTTGATGGAACTCCCTTCTTCTCTCGCGTGTTTCTTCTTTTAGCACTGTAAGACATCGACCCTTCTTGAATGATTGGAAAATATCTTGGAGTTAATGGTCAAAACTAGTATACTTTGCCTTTGCTTGAAAATTATGTTGTGTGTATCCTCTATTTGATTTCCGGTTTGAAACTCAATTATACATGGCTTTTTGTGTTAATTTTTGAAACCCGTGGTTCCCCTTTCTTGGGCCGATCAACTCTTGTTCTTTTAGAAATATATTATTTTAGCCTATGCATTTGGTACCTTTGACAAATTTCTAGATGGTTGGTCTATATATCGAATCTCAATCTTGTAATTATTATTTAATTACTTACTTGATGGGAATTCTGTTTTTACTAGATTGTTTATTTCTCCTTATAGGGCCAAGGGCCATTCTCATACGATTGCTTTATAATTTCGTTGCTTTTACTCCTAAGCTCAAGTACAAGGTCTTCTCCTTCTTTGATTGGCATGATGGAGACTTTATTATAACTTGATGTATTGATAGTGTTTAGAGGTTTGACCCAATTCTTGTAGTAAAGTGCTTCCTTTTGTGGTATTGTTAGATAATAGTTATGGTGGTTTTGTGTAGCCTTATCTTGCTCGGTTCTCATGAACCGACTTCTTGTGGAAAAATTTGTTGCGAGATGGATTTTGTGAGTAGATGAGGGATAGACTTGTAGATTTTTACATCAACCTCGATTAAGAAGTTCTTTTACATGAATCCTTTTTATATTGTTCAACTATTGATAACATCTAGTGGAAAATTTTAGAAGAGGATCAATGTCTTAGTATATTGTATCGTGGGTTATGTCGTCTTAACTTTGGAACCTTGAATTATGTCTGTCTATCTCGGAAAATATAAGAAAAAAATTTACCGCTTGTTGAGTGACCTTAATGGATTATCGGTATTCTAAGAGTTGATGTAACCTTATTTCGTTTTCGTAAATGAATAATGCTAAACTTTATCCCTACGATTAAATGTTGAGTTAAATCTTTCTAAGACTTAGTAATAGTGTGTTATAAGTAAAATAAAATGGGTTGTTTAATACTTATAGAAGTTAAACTAAAATTTATATTGCAAATAAATTAGTGTAGAGGTGACCAACTTGAGAGCATGTAATTCCATAAGTGATCAAAGATGAAACTATCCCTTGTTAAGTAACATTATATAACTTGATATCCCTAGCTACACTCATGAACACTATCCCTTTCATGGTGAAGTTCTTAAACGAACGTAAGGAAAATCTATGGTTAGATCTGGAAGATAATAAGATTTAATAAGCAGGAGATAACACTTTAGAAACCACGCAATCTATCTCCTAGCCATTGGATGGTAAATTGTTTTATTTTTATAAAACTCATTTAGTAAAGCCTAAGTAAAATCTTTAATAATTCTGGTTAAGTTCTCAAGTTTCAATTAAATCTTGGTAATAACAAATGAGGTCTTGAAGATGATTTCAACTCAACTTTCTCCCTCTATCCTTTTTCCAAGGTGCCTAGTCTTTCTTCTCTTAAGTCTGTGGAAACACAAACCCATGTTGTCATATGGGCATGAACAAGTTCTAGTAGCGTAAGTGTAAATAGATGGCCTTGTGGAATTAAAATTACCCCTTTCTCCAAATAAATTAATTAAGAAAATAAATGTCATAATAGAGAAGATTTAAAGATGATTACTCAAATTATAAAAAAAAAAAAGAATAAACTTAACTTGGTAAGATGAATTGTATGAATCATATCTTGAGCCTCCTTGAAAACGTAAGCTAAGAATTGCAAGATGTCTTTTTAAGATAAATAACCCTCAAGAATATCTCATTGTGGTTGGCCTAACTGTAAGTGTGTTCGTGGTTGGACTTCCATGTTTTCATGTCAAAAAGAAAAAGTGTATTATCCTTTTGGGTGTGAGCGTTTCCGTCTAACCTTGTGGTCATCCCCGTAACAAGTGGTTCCTAGAGTTGGTTGTAACTTTGTGACGACATGTTGTGTCATGTTACGTGTCGAAGCAAGTCAAAAAAATATATATCCTATCTTTTCTTTGTGTTGTTCGTGTGTGAAATTTTTGAGTCGTTACTGACTTTCTATTTCTATATTAAAAATAAATCATTCATTTCACACAAATCCTGCACAAAATTGCTCAAAAAAATGCTAAATCACTACCCAATAAGTAATTAGTTTAATTTCTATATTTTCAAACTAGAAATATTCTTTTTTTGCTTTTTCTAGTAGTATATCATGTTTGGAATCCAAGAATTTAATAATCAATACCCTTATTTATTTTACATATTGGTCTATTAATTATCACTTATTTGTAAACAATTCATTATTGTATTGCAATCCTTGTTCATGAGCAAGTAGGAAGTAGAGGTAAACATTTTTATCTACAAGAGATCATGTGAAATCAAGTCTTAGTGGTTTTTTTCTCAAAATGTTATCAATGTAAATGCATTGGCCACAACATTAGTTGATTAAAAAATTGAGGTAGTTTTTTGTCTAGCATTTTTAAATTTTGGAACTGTGTAATGTATAATTTGTTTAATTACATGTTTATTTACATGTTAGCACCACATATATGCCATGTTTTGTTTCTCAATAATAAACTGTTATTTCTTCTTTTCTCTATAATATTTCAAGTATGATAATATATTTTACTAGATAAAATTTGTATTTCTTACCTTAGGAAGGTGTAGGTTAGTTTTATAACAATAATCTTTAAATTAGAGATGTCTCATTGTCTCTTCCATATCAATGTTTTCTATTGGTTGAGCCAACTTTACTAAGCATGAAATGATTTAAAATATTTGGCGCTATGAGTACCTAAGCCAGAGAGCCTAAGGTTCTTCTCTCATGCTGAAAATTCATTTTTTCTACAGTCAACTTAGAAATTTGTTACAAGGTTTTTTGTTTATTATCAACTTAAAGAAAATTGTTCCACGAATATATGTTAGCATGCTTAGGTTTGGTGGAGTTTCTTGGCACACATTTCAAGATTTTTTCACAATTTCTAGACAAAATGCTATAAAATGTCATGGATAATCAATAATGTGGAACTAGAGACAAAATAATAAAGCTATGTAGTCAACATACAAGTTTTCTAAAATAACGATTAAGGCTAGGTTTTAGATCTTTATAGTCAAAATGTTTTATCCTTGCCACCTCTACGTTTAACTTTACATATTTTAATAAATTGAATGAAAAATTCATGGAAGACAAAGAAAATTTTAGTAGTTAGGAAAGTTGGTCTGGTCAAATAACTAGCCAATTAAGTAAATAAACTACTATTGTTTCGTATCTTTGCAATTTTTTAAATTGTGATAATATATTATTATATATATTTTAGCAAGGTATTACTATTTTGAAAGGTAACCAATTATTTAACCCGCCACTCACAAAGAGTCAAGCTTAACCAAACCCTTCATATTAAAATATGGAGATCCATTCAAATTTAATCATTGTATAAAATATAAAATATTTATGATACTTTTCATCATGAAAAAGGTGTTCAAATGTCCAATATTTAGAAAAACTAGCCCAAATTAAACTTTTTTTCATTTTTAAGTATTAAACTGAATAATCATAGAACAGTAATATGGAATGGAGATCATAACCGCGTGATTTTAAATGCTAACGCGAATAGTGGCAAAAGGACGAAGGTTGGTTCAGGTGAAATGAATGCATCTTTAACTATGGAGGAGCGGAATTCAAATTTTGATTCACCCAAATTAAATGGTAATCTTGAAGTGGTTTTAGATGTGGATGACGGAAACAATGCGGATTGGTGCACTGTAAGTAGAAAATCATATCATGGTTTCCGTGGGGGGAGTGCACGTCGATGAACTTAATTGGGATGTATCTGTCTTCATCTACGTTGTTTTTGCTTAGTTGTTGTTTAAACGCTGCGTGTTGCGGGTTTTGATGCTGGTGTTTTGGATCTTATGTTGTTTTACTCAGATTGACACATCCGGCTTCTGAGCCACTATTGTTCAAGGGTATAGTCCCTTTCATAAAAACTATTTGCCTATAATTAAAAAAAAAAAAAAATATGGAATGGAGATCTTATTGGAGCTAGGATCCAAAAAAGACTTGACATTAATTATTTGGAAATGTTATTATTCCATGATGAAAAGCACTATAAATATTTTATATTCATGAAGAGAATATAAAATAGAACACTAACATAAAAATATGTACTTATTTTATTCTCTTCATGAATATAAAATATTTATAGTACTTTTCATCATAGAATAGTAACATTTCCAAATGTCAAAGTCTCCTTTGAATCCCAGCTCCGATAAGATCCGCATTCCATGTTACTGTTCACAGCAACATTATTCGGTCCAGCAGCCAAAAATGGAAAAGGCTCAAACAACAACAACGTGGGCGTGATTGATAGAAGGTTCACTCTGAAGACCAAAATTTAAAAAATTGAAAGCAATTTGTGGCTGCCAATTCAAGGCAAACACGACATCTAATTCATGATTTAAAATCTTAAAAAATAAAAAATAAAATGTTACAGTCGAATTGAACGTCAAACCATGTGGCTGACAATTCAAAGCAAACACGGCATCACATACAATTCAAAGCAAACACGGCATCACAGACTATTTATTGCAGATATATTTCCCTATACGTAGTAAGTATTCCAAGCTGTAAGGAGTTAAAATGGAGCAGCTAATACATAGTATTGTCGATTCCAATTGGTACTTATGGTTTTTCGGACTGTTTACTTGTGTAATTTTACTGTTATTAAGACGGGGTAAGGATGGACAAGGGGATGGATCTGCCATTAAACCCAAACTCCCTCCTGGATCACCTGGATTGCCATTTATTGGAGAGACTATCTGTTTTCTTCTAGATGTTAAATCGTCTCGGCGAAAGTTCTTTGATGAACATGAGCTTAGGTAATATCAATGTTTTTGAATGACTCATTTTTTCTCTTCGTAATTAGATGCATATAATAATTAGCATTTCCATTAAGAGGAGGTGTAATGTTACGCTGATAGTAATGTTACGCTGTAATGTAAGGTGTAATGTAATTTTTTCTCTTTTGGAAGAGCGCGTGCAGTTGTGTCTGTGGATGCAAAATGAGGGAATTAGGCTGTTCGAAGCCAAATATCTGGCGTCTTTCAGACATCTTATCGGCAAATATGATTTGTCGGCGGTACAGGGGGAACTTCAAAGAAAGCTCCATGGAACTGCTGTCAATTTGTTGAAGCATGAGAGGCTCAGCTCTGACTTCATGGACGACATACAAGACATCTTCCTTGCCGGAATGAGGAAATGGGAGGAGCAAGGAGACATCCCTATTCAACACAAGTGCAATCAGGCAAGTATTGTACTGCATTTGATCAATAAGATTTCTATCCCTTCTGCAACTATTTATATAATTTTTTATATATAATGTGGTAGTTTTCATTTTAGCTCAGATTTGGCTTCAATTGTGAATCTGTTACTGGCAGATTGTTCTGAACTTGATGGCGAAAAAATTGCTGGACTTACCTCCAGCAGAAGAAATGAAAGATGTTTATAAAGCTTTCGACGATTTCGTAGGAGCTGTCTTCTCTTTGCCCCTCAATATCCCTGGAACCACTTATGCCAGAGGAATTCAGGTGCGCTTGCCACCAAATAATATACTAATTATTTCTTGTTTAGTATCGTTAAGAGTTTTTAATATTTTTTCTTCTACGTCACTTCATTTGGAGATGTCTTCAAACCATGAAATCTGTCGAATGCAGGCCAGGGGAATTCACGAGTGTATAAAGGAGAGGAGACAGCATCCAGAGGTGGTCCGCAATGACTTGTTCACCAAACTTTTGAGGGAGGGCACATTTTCGGATGAGATTATTGCAGATACAATAATCTTTTTTGTGTTTGCCGGTGTGGAAACTTCATCATGGCCATGGCGTTTGCTGTGAAGTATCTTACTGAGAATCCACGAGCACTGGAGGAGTTGAGGGTGAGTGCTTTGCTATAATTCTAAAATAGACATTACACTATACATATTTATATTTTGAACAAAAGAAGATAAATTACATTCATTTCATAAATTAGGTTCTATAATGTGGCCTAGATCCATGTTTGTGAGTGCTAGATAAGCTCATCTCTAAGATTAAGAGCAAAATTAAGTTTGAACGAACACTGATGCATATAAGTTAAATGAATATGGATAACGTAGGCTGAGCATGACGCTCTGCTGAAGGCCAAAGGAAAAGGCAATGAAAAGCTGACGTGGAATGATTACGAGTCAATGAAATTCGTTCATTGTGTGAGTACATATCCATCCTTAATGTAGTTCTGGTCATGAAATTTGAAGAGCTAATGATTTTGGTCTGTCTTTGGCAATGGCAGGTAATAAATGAAACACTTCGTTTGTCTAGTGCAACCGTGGTTCTTTTCAGGGAAGCCAAACAAGATATTAAAGTGAAAGGTTGTGTTGAGGATTTGATGCTGGACCTCATTAAAAATTTATCACCCACACTAGACTGGAAAATCTAATACAAATTTAATGTATTGCAAGGCAGATTTTGTTATCCCCAAAGGATGGACAGTGTATGCTTTCTTGAGTGCCACTCATGTGGATGAAAAATACCATTATGAAGCTGACAAATTCCTCCCTTGGCGTTGGCAGACTAAGGGACAAGTATGGCAAGGAACAATGTTTTAAAAAAAATTAAAAAATGATACATATAATGCTAATTATTGATTAGAGCTTGAATTTAATGCACGAAATATTGGATGAACCATGTTACATGCCATTTGGAAGAGGTGGCAGGCTCTGTCCAGGACTTCATTTGGCCAGATTTGAAATTGCTCTCTTTCTTCACAATTTTGTCACTAAATTCAGGTGAGATTATCTTTCCCAAAGGCATTTCTCTTTGTTAGGGTCCTCTTCTTCGATTCAAAAACTAAAATTGGTTTTGGTTTAAATATACAAATGGAAATCGCAGATGGGAGGCGCTGGAAGTTAATCATGCCATTCACTTTCCTCTTCCTTCCATGGCAAAAGGCTTTCCAATTCGTCTCCACTCTCGAGCTGATGACTGAAGAATGTTTTATTTTCTGATTAGTTATATATAATATTATTATACATAATATTCTTAATCGGAACATATATCAATATACTATGAATAATAGTAGACTATTATTTATAAAAAAAATTATGTCGTGGTAAAATATAATACTATCTTTGAAGTTTTTTATATTATACACATTTCTCGCATTGAAATTTGTAGTTTTGATATTATAAAGATTTCTCTTATCGAAATAAATAGAATGTAAGTTTGGTTTCCACCAATACAATTTCTTCGATGGCAGTCCAATTAACTAACCTAACATAAGAACAAAAGTCTCTCCATTCAATTTTCATCCTCTCTGTTATTCCTCCATAAAATGCAAATTCATTTCTATGCAAGTGTATTTATTATTTCTGCTTACTTATTAGTTGTATAGTGTTACACATCATCAATTTTGGCATTAAGATTGTGTAGATACAACTACATTTAAAATAAAATATTGTTAAGTTAGTCAATATATTTTGTGAGAATTTTTGCCTTTACTATTGTGTTGGTTGTTCTGTTCTAGTTGTTCTGAGATGTTCTAACAGTTAAGTGCAGTTGTTTCATTTGTTAATCTCTCACCGTTTGTTTCTTACAAACTTCACTTGTTGAAGGTGTTCAATCCTGCAATTCTTCATTGTTGGATGTAAATGTTATGCATGTATCATACCATCTCGTTTAGGTGTAAATGTTATTTATTTTGGTTAGTTGCATATCTTCTTCTTACTACTTGGCATTAAAATCTTATTGTATATATGTTCAATTTTGTGTGAAATACCTTCTTCATCCGTATTTTGAATTGATTTTTTAAAAAGAAAAACACATTTAACAAAAAGTATAATACAAATATTTCCAATTCAATGTACATTATGTTATGTAGTGTGACTTTTTCCTCCCAACTTTTTTGTGGGGAAATTTTCATTCATGTTGGCCTTCTCTACATTTGTCCTTACATTTTTCTTTCTCAAAATTTAGAAAAAAACAATATTAAGGATTTTATGTTTTTAAAAAATATGATGTAAATGCTATATTTTAGACAAAACAGTGAAATTGGAAACAAAATTATTTCTTTGAGGTGAAATGTATAGTTATTGCCTCGCGGGAATAAAGAAATGAAAGATAAAATAAGATGGCCAAAAGGTTGGATTAATTACTACTTTCTTCACTCAAGAACCTTCTAAATAGTAGTATGAAAACCAAGCTAAATAATGTCTAATGTGCATGATTTTGTGACTACACAATCAACATAGTTTCTTATTTTATTGTTTCATGCCTGTTATTACATGTTCTTAAGTAAGAAAAATGGAACAAACCTTGTCATCCAATAACATTCCTACTTTCAACTTTCTTCCAAAAGAAATTCAGCCCTTTCTATTATCTCTTCCACTCCCTTGGTCACTTCCTCTACAGTAACCTAGCATACGGTTTACACCCCTCCTCTCTGTGAGTCCAAAGCCATCAGAAACAACCCCCATGTTCAGACTAACCCCTTTGTTTTTGTTCCTTATAGACTTGTTACACCCCCATCTATCATTTCTTTAGAGACCTTTCGGTCTCTTACCATCCCTCTTGGATGCATGGAATTCCAAGAACTCCTTTATACCAACCTAGTTGATCTTCATGACTACCTTCTTTGTAAATCTACCAATCTCCCCATCGCCATACCCCCTCTTCAAATAATTTATGCTTATCATTCTCACCCTAAATCCACCCAAGTCCTCAAATCGCAGTTCATTGTGTTCTTCCCTAGAGCCATGAATGAGCTTGCCATAGTGCAACATGAAATTAGATCCACCAATATTCCTCTATAATTCCCAAAACTCACCAATCCACTCAACTGGTGGCCCCATTCCTTCCAATCTTCTTCGTACCAACACACACCCACTACTTCCATCCCCATCACTTCCTCATCCAATGTTGTCATTACCACACCTGCCCAAACAATGCAAGAGTCATGTTTAATCCTTCCACCACCTGAACAACATGATCAAGATTTGGTCCCCATATCTACATCCCATGTCCACACAAATTTCATCACCTCAAAACCTCATCCTTTAGATTTTATCCAAACTCACTAACCTCCCCTTCAAAGTGCCTTTCGCTACATCTTCCCTAATCAATCTACTCAAGCATCTCAACCACCCCATACTTATATCTCCTCTCACCACATGCAAGGTCTATCTAACATCCATGTCTCTCAACAATAACAAATACAACCTTATCCATATAATTACATCCCTACATCTCAACAAGCCCATCTTTCCCAACCCATTCAATCTTAGCCCTTCAACAATCTTCCCCCTTATCAATCACCCCCTCAAACACCTACTTATCCACTGATTAACTAAAATATGAATATTCTAGACTAATTTGATACTATTGTAATAGTAAGTAAATGAACAATTAAGTGCAATGTGTATCCAAGCAAACTAAGCATAAAAGTATAGCTTGTTCACAATGATGCCAAGGGTATGCCAAAATAGAAACCTAGTAAAATGGAAGTATAGAATGTCATAACCGTGCTCATAAAATTATGTGAATTTTGGATAAGGGCAGACAAAATCTCGCACAGAAGGGACTAGGTGTCCACTAGCACCCCAATCTTGATCTGGGATGTGTAGTCCTCACAAGTTTTCAAGATCTAAATTTTTCTGGGTCGGAAGAGTGTTGAAAATAATCACTTTTTTTCACTCTGAAATCACACAAAGATCGATGGATTCGCCGAAAACCATACAATGAATAAAAATCAAATCCAAGCATCAAAACCAAAAAAAAAAAAAAAAAAATTCACATGAATGGGTTGGACTGACCTCAACTTCTACAACAGTGGGCTTACTAACTGAATGCTACAATACGTTTCAGACCCAAATGTAGTTCTAGTGTATGTGTGCATAATGTGCCCTAGATTCTCTTGTGCCAGTCTCACTTTGTGAAGTAACGAGCAATAACTATATGTAGAAAATGTAATTATATGTGTGCATGGAATAGAATAGAATCCCTCCCCCTATGCAGTGTGATACAAATCAACTAGCCTTTTCCTTGTGATGGAGCTAACGGATACAAATGATCTCCAAATGGATGCAACTCTAGGTGGATGATAGTAATGACTAGTACTTGGTCCCTCATTATGGTCCCATAACTTTATGTTTATAGGGTTCTCTTGATCTAATTTCATAATTAATCCCGAAATGGCCAACCAACAAAAAGATAAAGATCTCAAACATCTAGAAAGAGCCCAAAAAGTGGCAGGAAAGTGTGAAAAGGATTAGGGTGCCCCATGTGGGACTAGGGCACCCATGAGTGCCCCAGTCAAGGCTAAAATAATGTGAGATGACCTAAATAGACTGGGCATGTGGGTCTAAAAGGTCGGGAATGAAAAAATAAAGATAAGAGAAGATGGCCAAAAGATGGGGGTTAATTAGTACTTTCTTCACTCAAGAACCTTCTAAATAGTAGTATGAGAGTAGGACTAAATAATGTCTAATGTGCATTATTTTATGACTACATTTACCCCCACTTTATGTTGGTGAGAGGAAATATCGGTAACATAAATTAGATAGAGATGTGAACCTGATGTCCATGAAGATTGTAGTATAAAATGCGTTGAAGAACTAGAGAAAATGTGGAATGAAAAAAAAGATGATGAAGCATGGAAATTAAAGATGAAAAAGTACAAAAAAGTGATGACAGTGAACCTAGGGCAAAAACGCGTGTGTAGTTACTGATGTATGTGATGTACCTGCATGGTTAGTATGGTTTGTGTTGTCGTGAAGTGTTGTTGTTGACATTGTATTTGTTGTTGATGTTATTTTTGTTGTTGTTATTACCCCCTTTTGACCGCTTGTTTCTCATATGACCAGACCTGCAAGGAGAAAACGGTCAAGTAGTCAAATATGTATGTATGTATGTTTAAAAATTTAATGTAAAAGACACATTCATATGTATGTAAACGTAAATACACAACATAAAGAGTGTAAATGGAACATGTGCACTGATCCATGTTGAAAAAGAGAGTATAGAAGGACATCCTATACTGTGAGTTTTTTGGGTGATCTCATGCCACCCTAGCCAAAGAAGTGTAGGGAGAAAGATGCATTATTATCCTTCTTATAACTACTTCCCTGAATGTGTGTGAAGAGATCTATGTACGTCCTATTTTTTGGGTGATCTGATGCCAATGGACGAAGTAGTTTAGGGAGGCACACCAACTATAACCTCTAAGCTTGTAACTGCTTCCCATAATGCTAAGGAAACCATGTCATGTAAAATCCATTGTTTACGAGGTTTGTAGACTGGTCTAAACCCACTCAATGTATGTAACCCAAAATTCTAATGGCAGAATGCGCACTGAACTAAACCAGTGTAAACGCATTGTGTTAGTATGTAAAACCCCGAATGATGCCCCCTCTTTGGGGGCACAGGTGACTTTGCTGATAAGATAATGCAACCCCAAAAGAGGACCAACAATGTGAAATCTTAAATTGTGCCTTGTAGGGGAAAGGGAATGCACTTGGTAGAAACCAAGGTGTGCACAAACAAGAGGCTAGTCAAAACAAGTGTTAGTACGAAAAAATATGGATATAGAAAATAATGTATAAGTTACGCAAAACGTGTGTAAGCTACTTAGAAAAGTAATGCAAACATGCAAGAAGACAAGTAAGCCGCACAAAGTGGGGTGAAAACATGGGACATCATTCACAATGTCGCAAGACACGTAAGGCCATAATGGACGCATACAAAAAACAAGTGTGCACACCAAACATAGGGCAAGGATCACAAACAAGAGAAAAATTAGACAAGCAATGTAACGAACAAGTATGGAAGCAAATATCCCCGCATAACAAATGCTACATGTAACGACCCAAAAATCACACACACAACAACACAATAAAAGACAGGATAAATTTTTTTTGACTTGCTTCGACACATAACACGACACAACATGTCGTCACAAAGTTACAACCAACTCTAGGAACCACTTGTTACGGGATGACCACAAGGTCAGCACGGAAACGTTCACACCCAAAAGGATAATACACTTTTTTTTTGACAAGACAACATAGAAGTCCAACCACAGAACACTCTAACAAATAGGGCCAACCACAATGAGATATTTTTGAGGGTTATTTATCTTAAAAGACATCTTGCAATTCTTAGCTTACGTTTTCAAGGAGGCTCAAGATATGATTCATACAATTCATCTTACCAAGCTAAGTTTATTCTTTTTACACTGAGTAATCATCTTTAATCTTCTCTATTATGACATTCATTTGCTTAATTCGTTTATTTAGAGAAAGGGGTAATTTAATTTCACAAGGCCATCTATTAACACTTACGCTACTAGAACTTGTTCATGCCCATATGACAACATGGGTTTGCGTTTAACAAACTTAAGAGAAGAAAGACAAGGCACCTTGGAAAAAGGTTAGAGGGAGAAGGTTGAGTTGAAATCATCTTCAAGGCCTCATTAGCTATTACCAAGATATAATTGAAACTTGAAAACTTAACCAGAATTATTAAAGACTTTACTTAGGGTTTACTAAATGAGTTTTATAAAAATAAAACAATTTACCTTCTAATGGCTGAGAGATAGATTGCGTGGTTTCAAAATTGTTTTCTCCTGTTTATTAAATCTTATTATCTTCCAGATCTAACCATAGATTTCCCTTACGTTCGTTTAAAAATTTCACCATGAAAGGGATGGTGTTCATTAGTGTAGCTAGGGATATCAAGTTATATAATGTTACTTGACAAAGGATAATTTCATCTTTGATCACTTATGGAATTACATGCTCTCAAGTGGGTCACCTCTACACTAATTTGTTTGCAATAAGAATTTTAGTTTAACTTCTATAAGTATTAAACATCCCATTTTATTTTACTTATAACTCACAATTACTAAGTCTTAGAAAGATTTAACTCAACATTTAATCGTAGGGATAAAGTTTAACAATATTCATTTACGAAAACGAAATAAGGTTACATCAACTCTTAGAATACCGATAATCCATTAAGGTCACTCAACAAGCGGTAATCCAACTTTCTTTTATTTTCCAAGATAGACAGACAATTCAAGGTTCCAAAGTTAAGACGACATAATCCACGATACAAAACACTAAGACATTGATCCTCTTCTAAAATTTCCACTAGATGTTATCAATAGTTGAACAATATAAAAAGGATTCATACAAAATAACTTCTCACTGAGGTTGATGTAAAAATCTACAAATCTATCCCTCATCTACTCGCAAAATCCATCTGCAGAAAATTTTTCCACAAGAGTCGGTTCACAGAGAATCGAGCAAGATAAGGCTACACAAAACCACCATAACTATTATCTAACAATACCACAAAAGGAAGCAACTTTATTACAAGAATTGTGTTAAAACCTCTAAACACTATCAACACATCAAGTTATAATAAAATCTCCATCATGCCAATCAAAGAAGGAGAAGACCTTGTACTTCAGTTAGGAGTAAAAGCAACGAAAGTATAGCAATCGTATGAGAATGGCCCTTGGCCCTATAAGGAGAAAACAAACAATCTAGCAAAAAAAGAATTCCCATCAAGTAAGTAATTAAACAATAATTACAAGATTGAGATTTGATATATATACCAACCATCTAGAAATTTATCAAAGGTACCAAACGCATAGACTAAAATAATATATTTCTAAAAGAACAAGAGTTGATCGGCCCAAGAAAGGGGAACCACGGGTTTCAGAAATTAACACAAAAAGCCATGTATAATTGAGTTTCAAACCGGAAATCAATTAGAGTATACACACAACATAAGTTTCGAAGCGAAGGCAAGTATACTAGTTTTGACCATTAACTACAAGATTTTCCAATCATCCAAGAAGGGTCAAAGTCTTACAGGCTAGTAGCAAACACGCGAGAGAAGAAGGGAGTTCCGTCACACAAGAGGATACAATAATGTCATCAACAAATTTTTTTTTAACACTAAATATTTGCAAACCTCTACAACAATATTAATGTTTGGTTAATTTAAAATAAATTACCCATTTCCCAAAACAACCATATTTTAAGGCAACCCTTGGTAACACAGTCAACCGTCGCACAATAGATACAAACATAATTTCTAAGTGACATTATCAAAACAAAACCTTCCGCTATGAATCCATAAGACTATCAAATGAAAGATGAGTTTTTTTTTCCGAAGATTAATCACATTTAAAGAAATTTCCATCACAAAATATTAAGGTAATTACGTGCATAAAACGCCAATATTAATTAATAGCGTTAACACTACAAAGGAGAAATAAAGAAGTTAGGAAAAAATAGAAGAGCGCCATCAACAACAATTCACAGAGGGGGATTAGACCAAAACTATTCTAGTGTCAACGAGGTACTAGATTCGCACAAAGAAACCTCGAGCTTAGTTGATCCGAAAGGCTAGTTATGGTTCAAGTTGATAGGGATGGTCAAGGTACTTCCTGAGGATGGCCTTAAAAGCCTAGAAACAAGATGAAAGATAATATAAGAGTCTACACACATGAGACGGAAAACACATTGCACACAAACCTTTTCATTCTACAAGTTTTCATACCAAAACTCTAAGTTGGCTAGCCCAAGCATTGATCACACTAATCCTACGACCTTCCTTTCTCGATGCCAAAAGGTTATCAAAGGGACTTGTGAAGGAGCTAACAAGAAGCATCAAAAGAAAAACTTGGGTGCTAGGGAGGGGCTTCATAGTTATCGTAAACTTAATTCCATGATATCGAAAATACTAGTTTGATCAACATAATAACTTGCAACTCAATCGCAGAGAAGAATAAATACATAAACAACAGATGAAGGTCTATCACTCGATCAAGAGAAACATAACTCCCAGAGGAGAGGGCACACACATCCTTTCGACCAACATACTGACAACGATAAAAGCTAAAACAAGAAGAAACAAGCAGAAAGGGGAAATCTCCCATCATGACATCCAACTGACAAATCAATGCAAGGAAAAAGTGGTTCGATTTCACAATAATTTTAAATAAAATAACAGTAGAAAAGTGTAGAAATATCTTTCCTTTTTCTCCAGATTCAATAGGTTTCATGGACACCGCCCGGACCAGCAACAACAACCCAAGCCTAATTCCATTTTCTTCAAGCTCGTTGGGCGCCCAAACATCGACCATCTTCACGTTGGCACAGGTAGGAGTTCACGGCCAGGGTGGGTGGTCTAAAATACTTGCCAACATCCTCCCAACGCGTGTCAAAAGGGAAAGCTACAACGGAACATGGACATCCATCCAAAGACAATGGAAAATCCACTTTTGGAGCCCATTTAAGAAGTTTGGAAATAAAATCGTCTCTTATTTATCACCGCACAGACTGCATAGTGCACCTTGTTATAGTGCCGACTATGTCTATAGATTGCTTCACATGGCATACCAATAATCTCTACAAGAACATTTTCCCCTTTTTTTTTTAAGTGATGGAACCGTTTTGCTTCTGCAACTCTCTGACAACAATTTTCGCAACAATCTTGACAAAACCTGTAGTGCAAGTGTGGCAGTCAACACATACATTAAAGTTCTGAAACTGAAAGATATCCTGCTACCTTCATCTCCCAAGACATTTTCTCCAACATTGCATAGATCAAGGGGACTAAATCAGACCCCAACGCCTTTCCACTGTACAAAGACACTCCCCGAAAATTTTCCCATTACCCAAAATAATGTTTGCAGGGAAATCCCTGTCTAAAGTCCCCGCCTCCAACCGTTGTCACCCATGGTGAAAGATTGGTGACAGACAGCTCCCCAGGACCCTCATTTCCTGCAGAAGTAGACACAAACACACCCCTCTCTAGCCCCAAAGGCACCCATTGCAATACTATCAAGATAATATGGCACAACACCCCGCCCACGTAAAGTGAAAACACATCCACACCATCTTCAACAAAGCAGATCAAACGCAGAAAGTATGTCGAATCATAGAACTAGACATCCAAAGATACCTTATATGTCAGCAAGCCGAGCTTTGAGTGCCATTCCTTTCATTTGCGCAACTCTCGATATGAAATGATCCGCCTCTATGAGATCCTCTTCCATGAGTTACATCGTAAAACAAGTAAGGTCTCGGTAGAGAATCATTGTAAATAAATTTCATCAAGTCTCCTGTAACACTCTCACCGTCACTTAATTGATTTGATAAAAATTATCTTGAAGGAGAGTCCCGAATCATAGGATGCATTCGATACAGAACAGAAAACAACCTAGTTGGACAACCTGCTTGCTGGGAGCGCTCACAAAGGCTTCTGCCATTCTCAACATGCCTGCCACCTAGCTATTCACATTGCAGGCTATTGCTAGGGATTCCCGACTGCAACACACCTCGCAGCACCCAAAGAAAGTGAAGGTAACACGCCTTCTTCACTAAATTCCTCGAAGCTTCATCTATAACCGCCATAACAAACCCATTTCTGCGCCCAAACTCCATTTTTCAGAGTGCCTATCCTCCATTTTCCTTCACGTTTGGAACAGGGAAGGAGCAGCAGCAAGGAAGGGGGATCAAACCCGTGAATGACATTTGCTGGAAATCAAAGAACTGAGACCCACAACCCACACACTCTTCCTCCAACTCCAATCGGCCTGCAATGTTGAGAGAGAGAGAGTAGGCAAGGTAAGAGTAGTACAGGAGCAGGTTCATCTGCTGAGAGGATTTTTACCAGGTGAGCGGCCACTAAAAGAAGGACTGCAAGAGCAGAACAAGGAAGTAGCCAAAACAAAAACGTGGTCCACTTTTCCCAGCCGCACAAACCCAAGAACGAGCCAAGCGCCTCCCAACCATACGCATTGAATGAAAGGATCAAAAAAAGATCTAGGTGAAGAAAATAGGCCTCCACCGACTCCATCTTTCTCACGCAAGGTAGAAAAAATGCGATGGTCAAAAAAATTCTGCAGTTGGGTGGTTGGGAGGAGACCAAATGCATCCACGCAAACAAGACTCCGCTGGTCGGCCAAGGTGGCAGTGGAGGGCGGTGGCGTAAAACGGGAGTCGATGCCCAACGGAGCATTACACTACACATGAAGCACCCATTAGCATGTTACAAAGGTAACTAGTATGTCAAGAGCATTTATAACCAAGGAATGTAAAGTGTTAAGTACAAAATGAAGCAATAACACATGTTAGAGATGAATGTGGATGCCCCTAGTGACTAGTGTAGGAAGGGTAGAAGGTGAACATCCATGTTGTGTGTAAGAGACCTATATCTGTGATCAAATCTAGAAAAATATGTGAACACGCATTTATGGATGATATAGATAAATGCCATACAAGTAATCTAACTAGAATGTGTAATAAAGCAACCATGAACAAGAAAAGTAAGCAAGAGTAAAAATAACCATAATATGCAGTATGTTGTGGATGGATGGAATGGAATGTAAAATGGAGTGATAGGAGCCATGTGCCCCCCAGTGATTGGAAATTACATGCAGTGAGGTTCATTTTTTCCCCCCTTAGCCGTCAAGAGTGAACCATAAACGAGAGTTCATCATCGGAAATGGTCGAATAGTGTGTGTTGTGTCTAGCGCATTGTGATGAGTATGTATGTGTAGTGATGATGATATGTGATATGTAGAAGATATGTGTGCAAACCCTATATCTGAAGCATATATCATGACAAAATGAATGTATGAGTGATGATTTATCCCTAAGCATATATCACTACATGATGAATAAAAGGGAGTGTTGATGTAGCCTAAAGCGTATACCACTAAAAGATGAATAAAAGGGGGTGGTGATGTAGCCTAGAGTGTATACCACTACCAGATGATAGAGTAGGTGACCATTTAACCTATAGTGTATGTCATTATCTGAGAAATGTTGCATGATGAGAGGTCGAATGATGAACGTTTGATGAATGTAAGGTCCATTTGATATGTAAACCCTTGGCAGTCGAGTATGGACCGAGGAACTAAAGTGCGTCATAGGGTAGTGAGTGCAGAAAGTAGAAAGACTATGATAATAGATGACCATACGATGAATACAATATGTAATGTACGATGTATAAGATGCAATGTAGATAGATAAGTAGTATTCATGATTAGTAGTGTGGAATGTTAGATGCAAACGTGAAACATGTATGATAAATACTAATATGATGTATAAAGTATCTATGATATGGAAATGTGCAATGATCTAAATGGTGTAGTCTAAATGTAGGATGTATGATGTAAGATGTATAGCGCGAGATGTGTGGTGAAACATAATGTGTAATGGCTATACTGTAGTGTGTGGGGTTCATGTGTAGTAATCGCTCAACAGTCAATTGTGAACCAAAGCACAAGAGTGTTTCATCGGGTAATGATGACGCTAAAATGTGTAATGAGTATGTGTATATTAGGAAATTAATGTATGAGAATTCAAAGATGAGATATGAGTAGATGCTATGATGATGTATGCGTAAATGCTAAGAGTGTGATGTAGTATTATGTAAGTATGCTATAATGGGGGAATGTTAAGTACTATGCCTCCAAAGTGTGTAAGATGAGGGATGATAATGCAAAGAGGAGAGATGCGCTAATGCTAACATGATAGGGGGATGTGTTGGATGCTATGACCCCCAAGTGTATGATGATGTTAGAAAACCAATAAAGGAGTGATATATATATGAAGGTGGTGAAATATCATAGAGAGTGTAATATTGATTGATTAATGGGATAAATAATGAGAAATTCTATGGTATGTGTGACAAGCGATAGATGGATGTAGTATGAGTGGTTATGTAATAGATAGATATTTTAATGTAAGGTGAAATGAGGTTCTTTATCGTAATAGACCCCTCAACAATCATTTAAGAACTATAAGAATATGAGTGTGTCATTAGAAGGGTAGAGTGAAAATATTCACCTACCAAAGACCAAGTTTGTTTTTAGAAGTGGAAGCATGGTCGGAAAAAGTAACATGAGGACCATGTGATTGTGGTGGAATTTGTAATGTGTCATGACTACTACTAAGAGGATTATTTTCTTTGACGAAAGTAATAGGTTGAAGCTTATACTTGAGAGGATGCCAAGTTGCACTGAGTTTTAAAGGAGGTTTCTTAGGTTGACTTGGTAATACAATAGATGACTTAGTAGGAGGAGGTTGTGAACTAATTTTGATAGGTGGTTTATTATGTTGACTTGGTGATGTCGTAGGTGGTTTCTTAGGAGGCTCATGACTAACCAAAGAAAAAGCAGATTTAGGAGCCCATGTGGATGTAGCATTTGTAGATTGAGACACAATAGAATGTTGCCAAATAAATTAAATAAATCCTTGACACTCAATATATTTTATTCTTTGTTGAAAGTGTGGAAATCATTGTCATTATGTCCATTGATTCAATGATAATTACAATATGGACGACCGTGATATTTTTCTAATCGATAAGGAGGATAGTAATTAGTAGGTGGTAGTGTGATCAACTGATGACTAAGGAGCTGATTGAGAATGTCATGTTTCTTAGAATTGCTATCCAAGATGAGAGGCTTGGGTAATGGTATGACTTGAGGCTCACTAATATGAGCACATGTAGTAGACATAACATGAGATGTAGAAGGAGAACAAACATGCGCTTGAGAAGCATCCTTAAGCTGTTGAATTTTAGATTTGAGAGATGTGATTGTGGATTCCATGGCCTTAAATTTATCTTGGAATAAAGCATGTAGATCTTGAATTGAGTCTAATATGGGTTGATTAGATTAAGGAACACTAGGACTAGGGTCATCAAATAAACGATCGAATAGAGGACTTATTTTGTGTGGTGGCGTATTGTCATCAAGATAGCTGGTGTCTAGAGATTTTTGTAAAACAACTTGGCAATGGGTATATCACTTAAGTAAATTAGATAAAGAAACTTGACCCATGATAGAGGAAAAATGAGGATCATAAGCATGAAGATCGAGTACGAGTTCACCAAAATGATTAACTAAAATATGAATATTCTAGACTAATATGATGTTATTGTAGCAGTAAGTAAATGAACAATTAAGTACAATGTGTATCCAAGAAAACTAAGCACAAAAGTATGAAACCCTAATTGTAAAATAAAGGAAATAAAATACTTAGCTGGTTCACAATGATGTCGAGGGTATGCCAAGTTGGAAACTTGGTAAAATGGAAGTACAAACTGTCATAACCATGCTCAAAAATTATTTGATTGTCAAATAAGGGGGGATAAGAGTGCCCATGAAAGGGACTAGGGCACCTGCTGGAGCTCTAGTCTTGATCTAGGCTCTATAGTCATCGTAGGTTTTCACGATCGAATTTTTGTGGGTCAGAAGAGTGTTATAAATATTCACTTTTTTCGCTTCGAAGTCACACCAAGATCGATGGATTTTCCAAAAATCCTACAATGAAGAAAACAAAAAGCCAAGCATCAAAACCTTAAAAAAATAAAAATTCAAATGAATGGGTCAGAATGATCTCATCTTTCACAACAATGGGCTTACTAATTGAGCATTGCACTACATTTCAAATTTAGTTATGGTGTGTTTGTGTGTGTGCATAATGTGCCCTAGGTGCTCTTGTTCTGCTTGTACTTTATGAAGTAGAGAGAAATAACTAGATTTAGAAAATGTAATTGAATGTGTGCATGGAATAGAATAAGATCTCTCCCCCTATGCAGTTTGATAATAGATACAAATGATTTCCAAATGGATGCAACTCTAGGTGGATGATAGTAGTGACTAGTGTTTGGTCCCTCATTATGGTCTCATAAATTTATATTTATAGGGTTCTCTTGATCTAATTTCATAATTAAACCCCAAAATATATGACCACCAAAAAGATAAAGATCTCAAACAACTAGAAAGATCCCAAAAAGTGGTGGGAAAGTGTGAAAAGGATCGAGGCACCCCGGTATGACCAGGGCACCCATGGGTGCCCCAGTACTAGATTGGGCACCCCAATCAAGGATAAAATGAAGGAATATGACTGAAACAGACTGGGCCTGTGGGTGTTAAAGGTTAGGAATGATGAAATAAAAATAAGAGAATATTGCCAAAAGATGGGGGTTAGTTAGTACTCTCTTCACTCAAGAACCTTTTAAATAGTAGTATGAGACCGGGACTAAATAATCTCTAATGTGCATTGTTTGTGAAGACATACACAACAATATTCATCTCATAGAAAACCTCACCCATCTACCTCATATATCCCACAATCTCATCCATCAATCTCAATCCTCCCACATCTACTAACCCTCTTCACACTTTTCTAAGTAGAATGGATAATCTTGAAGCCACTACTTTAGGTTCTAAAACCACCTTCTCTTACGAAAATATTTGCAATGATCCCACAAATCCATCAGTTCTAGTAAAACCCTATCCGTCACACTTGGAAATCCCCAAATTTTCCAATTTTAATAGTAACGAAGACCCACAATTGCATATGCATGCCTTTAGGCATGCATGTTACCTTATTGCTTACGACCATGATATTATGCTCCATACCTTTCCTATGTCGGTGGCCGGCCCCGCTTTGGAATGGTATAACTATATTCCTCAACATTATTTATTCTCTTTCACTCAAATCGTGAAACTATTCCTAGAGAAATTTTCTATTAACATTGCATGTAAAATAACCATTACAGATCTCTATGCCATTAGAAAATTTGATGACGAATCTATCACATATTTCATCGCTAGATGGAGTGGCATAATTAATCAATTATCTTTCTCCCTTCCACATACCTAACTAATAAAACTCTTTTCACGGTCTTGTGTGAAGCATATTTCCTCCTCTTTAGATCAATGCCTTCCAAAATTTTGAAGAGACATTCACCATGGCTCGTAAATTTGAACCCCATGTCCTTTGCAAGGCCATGTCAAACTCCGATCCAACAAACCAAAACAAAAATTCACTAGTTCATCTACCCATGGTGAAAAATATTAAAACACGACTAATTCTATCGTAGTAAAATCTTCTTCTGCATCCACATCCCACAATAAGCCTCCTCAAAGGTCTCCTAGACCAACCCCCAAATATACCCCTCTCGGGAATCCTATAGTTATATTTTTGAGAAATTGATGGTTTTGCATCTCATCTAACTTCCCCATATCTGACCTCTTGATGAATCATGACCCAAAAATGCATGGTATCATGAGGACCACTATTGTAAATATCACCAAGTTCGTTGTCACAACATTGAAAAATGCTACACTTTTAAAGGTCTTGTATAATAGTTCATAAACCATGGTGATCTTTAATTAGATAACCCCAATGCACCTCTTAATCATCCTCTCGATGTCTTCAAACAACCTTTCCCCAACCATCCACCAAATAATCAAACTACTCCTCCTACATCTTAGGCACCCAATGCCCACACAATCAACACTCTAATCCAAGAGTTAACATCATAACCTACACCTACCATTACTTCATTTACTACACCCATGGGTATTAGTATCTCCCCTTCCTCATCTATAATCTTACCTACTGTAGACACCAAAATCAGGTCACACTCCCCTTTGTCCCCTTTCGAATAACCAACATAAAAACTTTTACCTAACCATGACCCTTACATCACACATTAATATTAATTTAATCACTTTAATTAAATTAATACTCATCCTCACTTTATTCATTATTTAATTATCTTAACTAACCCAATTTCCACCTCACCTAGACACCTCATTATAAACCTATTTTTAGTATCTATCTACTCACCATAACTAACTAAGACTTAGTTCAACCCTAAAAATCAATGCCTATTATTCCTCTAACCACATTCCCGCTCATTAAAAAGATAACATCCATTTTGATCCACAAAAATGAATATACCTAGCCCAAATGATTGTAATATCTATCATTTTTAGTAAACCTAGGGAATCCCACCTTAACCGACGCCGGTCATCCCGAAACCACCGCTAGTCAACCAGAACCGTCGTCGGTTACCATTTATTCACTTTGGTAACCTTGTTTGAGAGGTTGTCCACATTCTCAAATTTTGGAGCAAAAGGATATATACATGCAAGAAAGAACCAAAGCTCTTTCACACATCCAAGCAACCATAGCCAACATCAAGACAGATCCAGAGGTATCGCTCTCATGGTAGCATTCCAGAAGTACCACCGCAGCACCAAGCTCCATCCCACCATCAATCATCACCACCACCCAGCCATTGGACCTACAACATCAGTAAGTGCATTTATCACTTGTGTTATTTCATCCTTGTTCTGTTTTAAAGGTTTTGTCATCTCTGTTATCATTTTCTATTAGCATTCCCATTCCCCCACTATTCCTCTTTCTATAAACTCAACCATTTCTCCACCCACACCATAAAACCACCTATACCTGACTTCTACATATCTCTGAGTGTTCCTAAGATCCCCACATACCTCATTATTCCCTCTTGTCATCTATGTCTAACCTTAGCTCAAACCCCACAACCAGATCTTATTGATTTTTTTATCAATCTACCTTTACCGACGTCGATTACCCATAACCATCGTCATTTCTTCCTAAACCATGATCGGTCATACCCGACTGACACCAGTCTCTGTATTTGGCCACCCTATCAATAATAGAACCTAAGAATCTTTATCCAAGCAACCTAAGTGACCCAAAACCTGAAACTAACCTATTCCAACACTTTGACCCCTTACCCTACCTCCAGATCTGATCATAACCTAGCTTGTTATATTAGATTTGCTTATTGTATTTGAATGAGATACCTAAATCATATCAACTACAATAGGACTTTGTTTATTTACGTTATTTCTTGCATTAAGTTGTATTAAACAGTG
The DNA here is from genome assembly GCA_018340775.1 of Taxus wallichiana var. yunnanensis. Classification (NCBI taxonomy): domain Eukaryota; kingdom Viridiplantae; phylum Streptophyta; class Pinopsida; order Cupressales; family Taxaceae; genus Taxus; species Taxus wallichiana. The sequence goes on from CM031243.1 coordinate 18,352,044, forward strand.
GATTGACAACCATCTAGGAAGTATCACACTTCCCAGATCTAGCACTCGCTAGGTAGTCCACTGTCATATATTATTTAACTCTTCTTTTTGGTCTTGTTTTCTATTTCAGGTAGTTCCTCCTAGCTAAAAGGAAGCTCTCACAGTCAACATCGGATCGAGAAGTCAGAACACGCAACCTTCAAACCAACCATCGTAACAGGTATTCCTCCTCAGCCCATAACATTATTTGTTTCATCACATTCAAAATGTAAAGAAAACAGTGAAACATTTTGGCATGCCCAGTGGGACCCTCATTTGTGGGTTCCCTTTCTTTTCATATAGGTTGCATCTTGTGTGTTTCCTTTCTAAATCGTTATTCACTAAATCTTCTTCTCTAGTAATCCTCTTTTTCTTTCTAATTTCTCTAAATGAAACATTTATTTTGGTGCGTTTAAAAAGAATCATTCTTCTTGCTTTTTGCATTTAGTGAAAGAGCACCCTCCTTCCTATTCATTATTTGTAACATCGAACATCACACTTTGATTTTGGTTTAAAACACTCACACTGCATTTCTTGTATGCTACATTTAGCTCATAATAAAACTAAGGAAACCTATATGCTGGAAGTCATGCCCAGCTGATGGTTGATGTAAAAGAATCATAGAAAACACATTCTCTCTCTCTCTCTCTTGCAAAACTGTACAAAAATTTGAATATACACACCTTCTTAAATGACATCTTACATGGGAATGCCTATCAACAATCACACAATCATAGGATTGATAGGTAATCCCCAGCTAGTTATCTCTGTATAGTACCCCATTAAAGGAAGGACCACCCCGCCATAACATAACCTGAAACCTCACCTTCTAGATCTCCTTCTTTGTAGGATGCCTTCCCAACCAAAAATTATGTTCTGAATGCACATGGTCAGTTCTAAATAGTGTAAGCTGAACAAACATAAAGAAAAATCACTCTTAGGATCATGTTTTTCTTAGCTTTCTTCTTGGCTTGTGTTTTGAGGTGTGAGGCTACAATTCTACATTTTTTTATTTTTTCCTTGCACACTCCACCATCATAGTTGGAGTATTCTGACTTTATCTAAGTGTGTCAGGGCCCCATCTTCTCATTCTCGATTCCTGAGTTTGATTCTTCACCTAATTTAATTCATAAAACCTAGTTTTCTTCATTCTCTCTAAATTTCACAGTAACCAGCGTCGGTCTAGCGACCGTCATCAGTTAACCATAACCGGTGTCGACTTTTGGATTTCTAGGTATTTTTCTAGGATAGTCTTCATTCGATCATTCTATTCTGATTTTGGCCCTCAGGGCACCAACATATTTTCCTCATATTGGTATTACTATCATACAAAACTACTTCCTTGCACATTCATCAATCTTGTTTCACTTTCTGAAACTACTATTTTTCCACAGTAACCGACATCGGTTTCTGTGACCGATATCGGTTCCCCATTAACCATCACTGGTCAGCCTAACCATCGTCGGTGTCTATGTTTGGTTTTCAAAATCCAAACCTTGACCGAATTCACCCTCTCAGCCTCATTTTTCTCTGTTCTTGCTATTTTCTGTGTCATTTACATAATACATTCTTACTAAGTCAACACTTATTCACATGGTGTTGACTCACATCTAAACTAACACTCTTATATTCCATGCCAGCCGTCAACCACTCCCACCTAGTCCCTCACCACCTTCTATCCTATCACCCATGGATCCAATTCCACCTATCACCATTGCTACGGTGACAAGGATTTCACACAACTCCTCAATCAGAATCCCGCGACCTTACAATTCTATCTTTCCCACTCATCCACTCAGGATTCCTCAGCCAGTTAATATATGATGTGCCCATATCCATCTCTCCTACCCTTTTCCCCACTTCTGCATCATACCCTACTAGTTTGGTGTTACCCTCACCTGCTTTGCCCCCAGTGGTTTCACAGCTAGGCCCTACACCCACTATGACCGCTGCATTTGCAACATCTGTCACACACTGTAGTATTAGTTGTTCCTTCATCGACCACCTAGAGCATAACCCCATCCACACCCATTATCTCACATATACCAATTGTAACACAACCACCCATGGTGTCGGTGACCCCTACCCCATTCCATAATCTTTTCCTCTCTCTCCCACAGTCTCTGCCTTCAATCACTACTAGAGTCACTTTGACTATCCCACCTACATATACATATTATCAACAACCCCCTATCTCATCCATCATTCATTCTGGGTATATGCCCTCCATGTCGGTCCCCCATTCTCAACCTTCCTATTCGGCATCACCATACACTAGAATGCCACCCACATCACATGTTCAAGCACCAACCCTCTTACACCACAGGAGGCACCCTTCTATCACAACCTACCAATGACCTCATCAAGTTAATGATGGAAAAGATACGAGACATTAGAAGCATTGGTTTCGACTCACACAATTCCCTCACCTATGATGAAATCTGTAATGAGCCCATTCAACCATCCATTCTTATTCACCCATACCCTATACATTGGGAAATGCCAAAATTCAACCGCTTCAATAGTAAAGAAGACCCTAGCAACATTTTTGGTCCTTCAAACATGGGTGTTACTTGATTTCCCATGATGACACTTTACTCCTACAGACCTTCCCGATGTCCCTGACATGACCTACATTAAACTGGTACAGTGGGCTACCCAGACATTCCATCTACTCATTTAATCAAGTAGCCCAAGCCTTCTTAGACCACTTCTCAATCAACATTGTTAAGAAAGTCACCATGACTGATATATATTAAACTTCGACAATATGATGACGAGTCTATCACTGACTTTTTCATTCATTGGCGCAGCCTAATTAACCAACTCACATTCTAATTACCTCAAACTGAGCTCATAGATTTGTTTACTCAGGCTTACGCTAGACACATTTCACAAAACCTACATGTGCAGACCTTCCACACCTTTGACAATGCATTCACCATGGCACGAAAAAATTGGAGATTCGTTCTATCGAAGAGAAGAAAATTCAGCTACGTAAAAAAACACCACATTCAAATCAAATGATGCTTCTTCATCTTTGAAACCCCAAAACAACTATTCAAAATCCAAAGGATCTTCCAATGCCATGGTTCTCAAGGTTGGACCCTCTCACCCATCAAACCAAGCCAAACCTTCTTCTAATCTCTCTCCCATCCAAACTTTCTAGTTCAGATGAGAAAAATGAAAGTACACCCCAATAGGGGAACCATATTCTTCTATTTTGGAAAATCTTATTAAGGCTGGTGCCATTACCCTTCCACCTATAAAACCACACACTGGTTTTGACCTTGATCACCCCACGCCCGCGTGGTATAAAGAACATGACTTTTGCAACTATCATCGTGTCAAAGGTCATAATGATGGTAACTACATCACCTTTAAGAATATCATCTAATACATGTTAGATAATGAATATCTAGTCTTGGATAACCCAAATGCACCAACCAACCAAAACCTACATATCTTCAAAAAACCATTCCCTAATCATGCCCCATCTTCCAACCAAACTGGTGACGCTTTAACCAATGATAGCAATGTCTGTGAGGTCCACGCTATTTTCGATGACATACCAGTTTCTTCCCAATTACTCCTTGTTCCTTCCATGGAATAAATCCTATCCCGAACTCCCCTACCTACACAGAACCTATTTCATCTACTCCTCCACCCATAGATGAAACCCCTTCATTTTCTCCTTCACCCATGAAAGAGCCCATAATTAACACTCCACCTCTTGCCTCTCAAATTACCGAGCAAATCGTCGTAACACCTCTCCTACTCATAGGGGACACATGTCCACTCCCTACACCATCACAAGGAGAGTCTACCTCATCTTTCCCATCATCTCCTTTACCCATAGAGGATCCTATAGAAACACCATTGCCTTTAGGTGACCATTCTCCATCGGCCTTCCAAGATCCTGCTAACTTGCTTTTGGCTCTCTTACCCATAGAGTTTGAAGCTAACCATTTCCCTATTTCTCAAACATATTTTATGGGGATTTCTACTTGATCCACATCGGCCCCACTTACAGCAATACCATTTTCATGCTCATCCCATTGCATGGATTATGTTGATAGAGCCTTGCTTTTGGGGCATCTTTTACTTCCTTCTTCAACCCAAATGTAGTTGTCACTCACCGACACCTCCACAATCTATCCAAAAGTGTTTCAAGCAACCAAACCAAACATAACCATGTCTATTGGAACACCTTCTATGTCATTTCCCACAACCCAACATACACCTCTTCCCACAACCCAATGCACACCTATACCCAAACACCTACCCACGCCTATATCATCTCCCTTACCTAAACCCACCACTACCTTAGGGGTCATGCCGACATCGAACCTTACTCATCCACCTATCAAATTATATTTAGCCACATCTTCCCAAACCAACACTAAACTCATTCCTACATCTAAAAGGAAGACCTAACCTTCTAGGCCTCATACACCAACCTCACCTACCACACCGTTGTCACCTTCACCCCTTTTGTCCATCCTAGGACCTCACCCCTCAACCCTGGCCAAGAAACCTTCTTCCACCGGTAAACCAAGAACACAACATCCCACCTCCTCATCACAGCCCTCTAATATACCCAAGCAATCAACACAACCCCGCCATCACCCGTAACCTTCTTACCACCACTACCTTCCATAAATTCTTCACTACCCATGAAACTCTCCTCTCTTCCACTCACACCTTCCACGTGATCTCTACCAACGACTGCTACTGCACTGTGATTATCCCCATGGGTAACTCACCCCCTTCCACCATCTGCATTTCCATCTATGTCACATACTCTTTCCTCACCTCTACCCAAGAAATTACAACAGAAATTGAAAATCCCAATGCCCTCCATTGAAGTGGTTAGACCTATTGTTCCCCCCATTACTAGTTCATTTGTTGCTCCTTTACCCAAGAAGGAGCAACCCAAGCCTAAGATGGTACCACTTCCCTAACCGATGGTCCATCCTACCCCTCTTCAAGACCCCTCACCTATGACACCTCTCACGCCACAGTCACCCATTATTCCACCCAAGCCCACACTCACCTCACACTGTGATCCGTTGGTGGGGTCGTATGCCATTATCCTAGCCAACCTCCTCAAAACCTCTATCATCACATTACCACCTCTTAGACCTTACGACCCACTCAAACCCAAACCAAAAGGGTTTGACAAAACTAAAATTTGCACCTTTTTTCCTTTTGGGACAAAGAGAATTTTACACCCGCACCTCCGCCGATACCCAGGGAGGCCACGTGGCAGCTCCTTATTGGCTACGGGTTAGCGGGTTAGTGGGGAACATTTGGAAAATTTGACTATTCAAAAGGAAGGGCAAAAAGGTCAAAGGAACCCGTGCCTCCGCCGACGCGAGAAGATGCCACGTGTAAGCCAACCTTTAGCTATGGTTTGGCGGGCTCGGAGGGATAATTTGGAAATTTTTCCAAAATTTTTATGAAGCGTTAAGGCTTTAAAAGATATGCTCCTCCGCCGATGCCTCGCGAAGCCATGTGGTAGCACCTAATTACTTGCAGGCCGATGGGGCTGCGGGGAAAACTTACAAATTTTTCCAAATTTATTTTTGAAAGCGCTTAAGGTTAAAATCAATCTGAGCCTCCACCGATGCCCAACAAAGCCTCATGTTTATCAATGATTGGTTGCGGGTGGCGGCAGGCCGTGGAGGAAAAATTACCAAATTAACTTTTTGGACTTAGATCATTTTTAGAAAAAATGAAGGCTTGCAGATTAGTGGAGGCAGGAAACTTCATGACTTTGCACCTTTTGGGAAAAAAAAAAAAGAGGAAATTTTTAGCCTGCGGGTCCGCCCAAGAATATTTTATTCATTTAAAATTTGACAGTTAGATTATTTTGAGCCCGAAATGAAGTAAAAACTTTAGAAGGCCATAACTTTTGATTGGGAACTCAGTTTTGACAAACGAGGACTATTTGGAAATATCTCGATGTCCTCTTTTCATATAAATCTTAAGAAATTAATTTTGATAAATTTTAAAGGGTAAATTTTTAGAAAACGTATTTTTGTCACTTAGAAAGTGAATTGGTATTTTTAACTTATCACTTTTGTTCAAATTTGTCGTTAATTATTTTTCCACTTTCCAAACAGGCATGGAGGATTTTAATTGGAATATTTTCAGATAGATTGCAAGGTTAAATTTTCTTGATTGATTTGCATTCGAAATTTATCAATTTTATACAGCAAGAAGTCTGTAATTTTGCCTTTGCCCGATTTGAAAGGTTCTACAAAATTTTCATAATTATTTTGGTATGTTTGGGGTCATTTTGACATTACAAATAAAATTTGATAGTTCATTTTGTCTTTTTGATGTTGTAGGGTCACTCTATTTAATTTCCGATTAATAATTCCCAGTATGAAAGTTATCTAACAGAGATCAAATTCGAATAGATTTATTTTCATTCGCCAACTATAAACTATGAATTCATTCCAACCCAATCTCACATACTAAGTTGACTCAAGTAAAGTTATCAAATGCCAAATTACAATTCTGATTTCTAAAAGATTTATTTTTAAAAAAACTAGAGTATTATGACATTTCTCCATACGTATTCACTTTTTCATCCTTCCAATAGAATTTCAAAATACATTCAACAATCAAATTTCAATTCCCAATAATTCCATTTGAGTAAAGTAATACAATCCTTTATTGATTCAAAGAGATACCTTTACAATTTCTTCTTTCATTCCTCAATTACAATATATCCGAATATGATTTCTTTCACATTCCTTCAAAAGTAGAAAAATAGACTATATCTCTTTCACAATTAAATTTACAACTTTCATAACCCATACAGACCATTTTTCCATCACAAATAATATACAAGATCATCCACTTCAAATGGGAAAAGGTTACATTAAGAAATGATCTTAGCAAGGACTGCCAAACTATCTTCTTTCTCAGTTCCAGAACACTAGTATGAATTTCCATCATTCTCCAATCTGTCACAACAGAATAGGGCAAAGGCAATGCTCTCCACCCAACCAAGACATCCAATGAAAAGGGAGAATCCATCCTTCTTCATTTGCCCCCAAGCCCCAACCACATTGCGATAAGAAATATTTTTTTTCAACTCATGGAAACAATAGGCTTCCGTAACACAAAGACATATTTCTCATTCAAAACACAGTCCAAAACAAAACTACATTTTTCCACCACAGAAAAAAATAACAAACAACACTCAGGCTTCATCATGCAAGCCAAATGGAGCAAGATAATATGGGGGATGTTGCTTATGCATCCCAAAGGGGAAATGGGTATCACCACCTGAGAACAAACAACCAAAATATATATCATTTCAAATCCCTGACATGCCCTTATGCCTCCCCCAAGTACCCCTTATTCCTCACATTTCCTTATGCCTCCCGAACCTCTTATGGCACCTGATAATGATTAAAGAAATGCAAGCTATTTCTTTGTAAGGTGGAACCCAAATCCCAACTCCCTCCACACTTATACCTCCCCAAAACACTTATGCCTCCCACAAAATGCCCCATAGTCTTCTCCTACACCATCCCAAGGCCATCTACCCAACAAGCCAACAAATAAAACAACACATTCAAACATTTAACCATTCGCATATGCATACAAATAAAAGGAGAGTATTTCCAAGAGCTAAGCTCTTACCTCTCTATGATGGAGTTTGTTCCAAGTTCAAAACAACAAGCTCTCCAATGCAACACAAACCAAGAGATCAACAATCAACAAGTATGCAATAATCTCCAAATTTCTCCCAATTTGCAAGAGCTCCAAAAACCCAAAGCAAGTTGCCAAAAATGAAGTGATAAAAGTGAAGAAAAAAAACCCCAAAAACAAGCTAAGGAATTCGAATATATAGAACAGGAAAGAGAAGAGGATGAGGTGGATCCATGTGGGATGCCACATCACACATCCTCAACTCCAAATCATAAGTCAACTTCATTCTCCAAGGCATAATAAATAAGCAGGTGAATAAATGACAATTTTACTTACACACTCAAATCAAACCCACACCTCATAAGGAATGAAATTGAAAGCATGTAAGAAAGTGCAATAAAATCATTCAACTTCACTTACAAAAATGCATAATGAAGGCTAGATTTAAACCTCCAACCATAGGTAAGGTTGGCATGAAAATTTAAGAGGTATGGGATAAGTTTAACTTGTCCCATAAGCTTCCAAAATCAGCCTCCAAGGAAAAATTTGAATTTCAAAAGGAGGTGGAGTGTTTCATACTCCAAAATTAATTTACACATCTCTTACACATCACTTACACATTTCTTACAACACTTTAATTTTAGGCCAACAACTCTAATAATTACTTTCTTATGTCCCAATTTGATTAATTAATTTTAACAACATGTTTACTCACATTAATTTACCACAATTAATAAATAATGAAAGGGGTAAAAACATCACTTAATAAACACATACAAACATCAATAAAAAAGAACTAAATAAATAAATACACATAACCCTTGGTCACATTTAAATGTGATCCCCCCATGGGAATCCCTAATAATCAAACACACACATACAAACAATACAAGTTGCCATGGTGACCTTGTTGAATTCATCTAGAATTCCAATGTGGTTAGTCTCCAATCCCTCGATGTTTGTTGTGATATTTTTAACCTACATAATACAAATACCCCTTCGGCCTCGTGGCCATATCAAAACATCCAAATGAATATAATATAATTTAAAAATCATCAATATATATATGAATCACAACAACATCCAAACAATCAACAATATCACTTATAATTTCATCAGCAACTATATAATCATCAATTTTAAATTCAATTTTCTCGGTCTACTCAATATATCCAAATATCATATGTCCTAAAAACATCCATAAATATATATATAACCATGTCCAACAACATGCCAACATCTATATAAAAATCTCTAACAATCATCATGCATCATATATGAATCAGAGTCAACAATAATCCATGATCTGACATATAACACCATACTAAATCAAAACTATAATAATGTCCATAATATAGTTAGTAGTATCATGATCAATATCAAAAGTGTCAAAGGGAAGTAGGCACTACATCCCCCTCCCCTTAGACTTAACTTCCTCCTGGAAGTCACTGGAAAGAGAGATTGGAACAAATGCAATAGAAAAAAGATCACTCCATTATGGGATTGCTTGCTTCAAACAAGTGTGGGTCTACAGAACCTAAGTTTGGTCCAATGCAATTTAGCAAGAAGAAGGGAGATTGCAAGGGATGAGTTCTAAAATTTCTGCATGTAAGGCTACAAACACTTAAATCTAGAGAGTAAATTTACGCTATCAACCAAGATACCACACATAACAATATAACATGAAGAGTTCAAAAGAGTCTTAAGAGTAACCACCAAGTAGAGGAATAATAAGGATAATTCCATGAGTTTGAGAATGACCACATAGTTTCCCAAGGAATACAACATACTACAATAATAAAAGTTAAGGTTTCTACTAAGTTTAAGCCATGATTTCAAGGTTCGTTGTCTAGACAAGGCTAGAAAAAATCAACTATGACTAAATTTACATGAGGAAAAAGTCTACTCAAGGTCCCACAATTTGAGGATCACACAGGATGAGGTTAATCAACAAGGACACCTAAATCAGCAAAACATTTAAAATCAAGGAACTATTAAATGAAAGCACTTCTATAACTCGAGAGGGTACAATTAACTTTTCATGGTAATACAAGCAAAGTTAAGACCACAAGTTTTCCTATAGTCTGATTTTTAAACTTTCTTTTTAAGAATCGAACACACCATACCAACCATATATATATAATATCCCCTATAAAATAACATATCAATACAAGTACCATACATTATAGCACAATGGGATTTATTTATCTTATTTCCTACTCAAGCTCGGAATAACCATAAAGAGAGCACAAGAAACACCAAGGACCCGGTCAAGGTCGTTAGGGAGAAGAACAAGTAACATGGGGTCCAACTACAATCCAAGGGTGCATCATATCAAGGCCAAATCTCTTGAATTATAGTTTTATGATGTTTGGGTGAGTCAACTTGTCAATTAAAAATTTAATGAGAAGGAAGGGTAAACATATCACACTATTACTTTTATTGGAGAGAGAGGTAAATCAACACATCACATTTTTAATTCTAAGGAAAACAAGGGACATTCAACATAGAAAACACATTATTACTTTTGTAAGAACTAGGAAACAATCAACCAACATGGATCGCGACAATATTTTGAGATTTTTTTATTTTGATTTTTTAATTTTCCACTAATTACAAGTATCATAAAACATTCCTAGTGGGTTTCTACAAGTTATCAAAAGAAGTTACAAGGGAGGCCCATTAAGGAAGCATAATTACTTTTACTAATCTACTAGGGTTTAACAATGTTTGTTGTTTTGGCGAAAACATTTTACTCACCTGATAAGACAAGGAAAATTTTCAAATCTACACCCATATTACCACAGGATACCACCAACCAAGAAATCAAAATGAAAAGGAAATATTTTAACTATAAGAACACCACATACTCGCTAGAAATCCTCAAATGTAAGCAGACAGTTAGCTATATATTCAACATGGCTTTACGACCAAGAGTTACAGTTTTGCAAGAAGAATCACATTATAAAATACCACCGAGATTAAATTATCAAGGTCTAATTACACTATCATCACCAATGTCATGGTCCAAAAGACTCAAAGCATCCATAAGTGTCTCCACGTAATCCAAAATTAATAGGTGATAGAGTATTATTCATATTAACTAAAAAAAGTTAAGGGTAGACTTATTTATAGGTCAAGGGGGAAAATAGACACACTTAATTTACACACAATACTTGAATGGGATTAAATCTAACCATAATTACCAAGATGCATACAATCCTCAAGTCACTATTTAATATAATGAAATGAGGAACTCTTGATAAAACTTAGCATGCCATCGAAGAGAAGCCACAACCAGACAAACAATTTTCCACTAACATACATAGCTAGCCAAAAGCAAACTGACCCCACCATAATTCATCAACCCACAATTAAACACCTCTACTCCGACGAGGTTCAAGCTCTTACCGGATTGTAAGAAAATCACCACCACCGCTAACAAGCTGCCAACTAGAACGCACAACACAACGAAATATCTTCCCAAAAGGTCGAGTAATGAAAAGGTCACTCTAAGATCCTAGATACACTCAAGGTTCCATGCATCTAAAACCAAGGCATAACTTTAAGCACCTAAGAGGACATTCAAGACACCTAGGGTGTACCCCCATATGACAAAATTTATGAATACAAGTAGCATAGAACCAGCTCATCATCATGTAAGAAGAAATCCACGTGTAAGGTTTAGCTAAGCAGCCAACAACATAACGAGCTCCGAGTCACCAATCAAAATAAATTCCAAGAAATATCGTCAATCAAGGAAAGTGGCTAAGTAGCCACATTGCAAAGTTTGAAAATTCTCACAAAAATATAAATAACTAGAAGAGCCTCAGAGCTTCTCAATCCAATCATAAAATAAGATGTTGGTCCTTGATAAAATGACACAAGTTTACGAATGTAAAATACTAAATGTTAACACTAGATTCACTTCGCAGCCCTTCATGGCTACCAATAGGGGTACTCTTCCTCGAGGTTAGTTCTAAGGACACATGCGTAGGATTGGGTAATAAACGACACCCAAACTTAATGTCTAATCTCCCATACGGGTAACAAAATGAAAAAATGACAACCAGACCAACTTTCCTAACTATCGAAGGAAGGAAGTTCTAAACAACTTCTTCTAATTAACTCTTCCCACCCCAGACACAACCACTATTGTCCAACCACAAGATTCACACCATACAATTTATCATTCCAAAAAATCCAATAAGGAAGGGTCTCAAAAAGGGCTTAACGCATCATAAGATTAAATCAAGTTTTAGGACTTGTAAAACAACACATTTTCAAAGGGGAACCAAATTTCCACTACACTAGAAGTTCACAAAAATCAATTTAATTTGACATTCTTAGTTACATGGGTTCGAAAAATTCCACCGAGTGAGTACAACAATTCAAACAACTTATTATTTTATTATTATTTTAAATTTGGTAGTTCAAATGATAAGAGTAATGTAATATTTCTTCATACACATTTCTTTTTCAATTTTCAAACAAGTTTGCTTTCTTAGATTCAAAAGTGTGTTAGGTTTACAATTCATGTCTCAAGTTCTCTAGTGTGCCCAAGGGTAAAATATATGAACCCACAACTTTGATACCAAGTGTAACTCCCGCTAAAATCTCCCACTTGAGACCCATAAACAACCAGCTAGGTTTAGTTACAACATTATGGAATAATTTTTTTTAAAGTGTTAACAACCAAAGTCTCAAGGACAATTAAATTAAACTGATAACTTTTCCCATTATAATAATTACTAATTCCACATTATAAAGCAACAAGTGTAATAAGTCCACACCTAGCTCAAATCTCCTTAGGGATTAATTTAATCACTGATTACATTGACATTTTAGCTAAATATTCCCTAATTAAAATTTTAGGGTTAAGGGAATAAAATAATTAAATACCCAAGGTATTTAATTTCACAATATCTAAGACAAGAGAAAGGTTTAATTACTATGGGGGAAAAGAATAAATATTTAAAATCATCGGAGTAAATTCTTACTTACCCACTCCCAAAACTCGGTTAAAGACTCAATTTGATTTTTCCCATGATTAACACAATTAAAAATTCCTAAAAACATTCCCATTAGATAGGTAATTTCCTCACCTTTCTGATGATATAAAGAAGTCCTCCTAACTCCTCATATTTCTCAAGTTATGGACCGGCAGAACTTCGGGTGAAAATTTTCCCAAGAGCGGGCCTGGGGAGGAAAATTTTTCCCAAATTGGGCCTGCGGACTTCGGAGAGAAAATTCACCTGGAGGAGACAAGCGGACAAAGCGGAGCAGGGAAGAAAAATTTTCCTGTGATGCGGGCCTACAGAGCGGGAAGGCATTTAGTGCTTTTTCCCTTTTGTAACAAAGTGAATTTTGCACCCGCACCTCCGCCGATGCCCACGGAGCCCACGTGGCAGCTCCTTATTAGCCGCGGTTGGTGGGTCGGCGGGGAACATTTGGAAAACTTGACTATTCAAAAGGAAGGGAAAAAAGGTCGAAAGGAACGTGCGCCTCCGATGACGTGAGAAGATGCCACGTGTCAACCAACCTTTAACTGAAGTTTTTGGCGGCGCAGCTGGGGATAATTTGGAAATTTTGCCAAAAAATTTATGAAGTGTTAAGGCTTAAAAAGATTTGCTCCTCCGCCTCGACGCATCGCGAAGCCAAATGGCAAGACTCGATTACTTGGGGGACGATGGGCTACAGGGGAAAACTTACAAATTTTTCCAAATTTATTTTTGAAAGTGCTTAAGGTTAAAATTGATCCGAGCCTCCACCAACACCCAACAAAGCCACGTGTTGATCAATGATTAGCTGCGGGGCAGCGGGGCCACGGAGGAAAAATTACCAAATTAACTTTTGGACTTAGATCATTTTTAGACAAAATGAAGGCTTGCAGATTAGCAGAGCGGTGGGAAACTTCATGAATTTTCACCTTTTGGGAAAAAAAAAAAGGAAATTTTTAGCCCACGGGTCCACCCAAGAATATTTTATTCATTTAAAATTTGACAGTTAGATTATTTTGAGCCCGAAATGAAGTAAAACTTCAGAAGGCCATAACTTTTTATTGGGAACTCGGTTTTTGGAAAACGAGGACTTTATGCAAATCTCTCGACGTCCATAATTTCACACAAATATTAGGAATTTGATTTTGATAAATTTTAAAGGGTAAATTTTGAGAAAAATTCTTTCTGCCACTTAGAAAGTGAACTCGTATTTTTAACTTATCAATTTTGTTCAAATTTGTCATTAATTCTTTTTCCACTTTCCAAACAGGCATGGAGGATTTTACTTGGAATATTTTAGGATAGATTTCAAGGTTAAGTTTTTTTGATGGATTTACATTCGAAATTTATCAATTTTATATAGCAAGAAGTCTGCAATTTTTCCTTTGCCCGATTTGAAAGGGTCTATTAAATTTTCATAAGTATTTTGGTATGTTTGGGTCATTTTGACCTTACAAATAAAATTTGATATTTCATTTTGTCTTTTTGATGTCAGCAGGTCATTCTCATTGAATTTATGATTAATAATTTCTAGTATGAAAGTTATCTAACATAGCTCAAATTCTAATAGATTTATTTTCATTCGCCAACTTTAAACTGTGAGTTCATTCCAACCCAATCTACCATACTAAGTTTACTCAAGCAAAGTATTCAAATGTCAAATTACAATTTGATTTCTAAACATTTATTTAAAAAAAGAGTATTATGACATTTCTCCATATATATGCACTTTTTCATCCTTCCAACAAATTTTAAAATACATTCGAAAATCAGATTTCAATACCTAATAATGCCATTTGAGTAAATTAATACAATTCTTTTGTTATCCAAAACTCACCCCTCAAGGTAATTTTGATAAAATGCATCAAATTCTTTAGTCCCAAGCAAATAGATTGATTTGAGGCCCAAAATCATGTTTTTAGGGCCCCTCGGCTTCCTTCTAACTCTCCCATCCAAGAAGAAAACCAACGAGTTAGAAAAGGTGAAAAATTGCAAAAAACCAAGTCAGGGCAAAATGAAGAAAATCGCTAAGTCCTAGTCTAGGCGGTCTCATGGGACAGTTGGGACATCGGTGCGAATAAGCCGAAAATCCGCTGCAGCAAATTCGCAGACAAAGCAATTGGGACGCTGACACGTGGGACGCAAAATGCAAACCGCCGAAAGTGGAATAAATCGCCAAGTTTTGTTATCGCTGCGGTTTGGGACATCTCGGGCCGTAGGTACACGCGGACGTGAATCGCCGAAAACTCGAAAGACAGCCATTTCGGGCGGTTCAAAGATAATTTTTCCCGTGTCGCCCGTGATAGTTGGGACAAAGGTACGCGAGGGACGTGAAAAGCCAAAAGAGCCACCAACGAATGGAATCTCGCCACGTGTCTTCACCTTAAACAGAACAAGGAAGCCCGACCGGCCAAGCAGATTTTTTTCATCCGGACAGCTTGGGAAAAAAGTACATGGGACGCGAGGGACGACGCCGGAAGTCGGGTCAAGGAAAAGAAGAAAAGTCAATGTTTGACCCGTGAAACTTCAAACGGCCATAACTTTTGACTCCGAGCTCTGATTTTCATAAAATTGGAATTTCGAACGAGCACGACGTCCTCTACGCCACAAAACTAGATTTCTTATTTTTAATGAGGGTAGAATTATTTAATTAAGATAACCATATTCGGATCCAAATAGCTAATGCTCATTCCCGTCAAATGACGTAAAACACCTACTGCACTCCAAAATAGCCGCCCGCACTCAAAAGGCCATAACTTTTGCATTTCTCAACCAAATTGCACAAAATTGGTACCGCTGGAATCGTGACTCCAAGACCGATGCACAAAAATCAAGAATCGATGGATTTGGTGAGATTTCAATGGATATTTTTATAAAACGTGGCCGAGTTCATAACAGTTTTTTTTCGTAGTTGGAGTGCAATTAAGAGGCATGATCATCATTCTTTCTCTACCGCAGCACATGGGACAAAATGGGGAGCCTTTTACAAGTAATATATAATCATTTTACTCCATTTAATGCCTCTTACAAGTGGTCAAGGACAATTTTCGGGATTTTCATTTTTCCCTCTCTCTCTCTTCTCATTTTTTCTATAAATCGGAGTGTTGGGCCTATCAGAAGAGAGGAGTTTTCCGATAGCAAAGCTCAGTAAAATTGATTTGTGAAGCCAATGTGCTGTAGGCCCTTGTAGTGGACTCCTTGCATGGTGATCCAGTGCCCTTATCTTGTAATAGATTGAATCATGTATATCATGAAGCAATAAAATATCAACTTGTGGATATATCTTCCTCGCTGTGTTTTCTTGCATTCTTCTTGCCCTTTTAATATTTCTACAAGAATATTGTGTCTATTATTATGTTCTTACAGGGATCCATTATCATTGTGTATGCTTGGAATATCATTGTGAATGCATTTTGCTAGATTATGGAGAACTCATCACCTCTTCTAGTGTGCAATGCTTGCTTATGTATTTCACGATTTGGAGACTACTCACACCCTCCTTTTCTCGGTGTATCACCGCTTTAGTGTAGGCTTTCATTTTATGCATTCTCTCTCCCTGGTCCCTTAGAAATTTAGATTAGATAGTTATTTTCCCCGCATTAGAGTAGATTGTAAGGTGTAGTTTAGAGCAAGAACCAAATTTCTCTGGAGGTCTATCTCAAGTAAAGCAAGTCCCACAATTTGGAGATAGTAACCATGTTATCCAATCACACCATGAGTTCAAGTATATGCACTTGTATAAACATAAGGGTGCGGCATTCGGTGATAACGGTTCTGACATCGCCAAAGTGGGACCTTAGAGGTCTTTACTTTCATTACAACAAGATCGATGTGCACTTGTTGTAAGTTCCAGCTTTCAAGGAGCTTTAAAATCACACATCCTGCGACTCTAAAAGAGGCATAATCCTCTCTGGTTTCAAAGCAGAGTCCAAGCCTAGAAAATTTATGAGAAGAATACGTACTTATCAAGAACTAGGGAGGAAGGATTGTTTTTTTATCTCGCACCTATCTCCAGCAGCAGAAAGAAGGGGAAGAAGAAATCAAATATCTCCATCTCCACCTAATAGAACCTTGTCTACACCTCCACCTCGGGTAGACCTTTTCTCACATCAACAAGGGTTCTCAGCCAATCATAATGGCGCAACCACCAAATCCCTTTGTCAACTTCACTGGCAAAGAACCGACTTGCCCTCAATGCACGTAATCCACCCCAATTACAAATGCTGAAGAACATTCCATTTTTCACTAGAGAAAATCATACCACTCCCGGTGATCATGTCAAAGACATTAAGCTAACGCCTCAGGCAATCCATGAGATAAATGAAATGGATGTGGTCACAAATTGATGGCATCTTCATTCAAAGGGAAGGCATTGCAATGGTTTAGGAGCCTTGAGTCGGTTCTATCACAAATTGAATCAAGCTTATGCATAGTTCTCCATGAGCAGTTTGGGGAAAAGGGAGACAATTTGTCTCTACTAGAACAATTGACAACTATCAAGAGAGCTCCCAATGAGCAGATGACTGACTTCAACTTCAGATTTCAAAGGTCTTGGGAGAGGATTCCAATGGGCAATAAGGCCAAAGCAGCAGAAGGTGCTTTTCTATACTATCTTAAGGCTTTGAATTCTAATATTTCTATGTTAATTCAATCTATGGGAGGCACAACCTTACCTGCTGCTTATAGCATTTCCATTAGAGCCAAAAACTATCTTATTCAAGCTGGTAAACTAGCTCCTAGGCCTCCCATGCCCTTGTATCCAAACTTAGAAAATCCAAGCACTAGTCAAGCACCCACTTTGGCTCCTATTCCCACTCCTAGAAATCAAAGTTCAAATGAGACTTCTACTTCATCCTCTAGTGCTTCAAATGAACTCCAAGAGGTCATGAAACAATTGTAAAATTTGGGAAATGAGCTAGTTACTATCAAAAGACAGCAAGCTCAAAGTGCTAGACCGTATCACCTCAAGATTAGCCTAACAGCAGCCATATAAACCTCAAAGACCACCCAATCCAACCGCAAATCGAGAATCAAGCAACGCCTCCTACCAATGCAGACCATTTCAGCCCTATAATCCCAAGGCTACATTTCATCTGTGAGCTTTGGTACCAAAGCAAAATAACATGGCCCAAGAATATGATTGGTGCTTCCCGCATGGTCACCACATAACCAATCAATGTGCTTTAACGGTGTGCACTAAATCGCTCTTATGGTGCAAACCATTGGTGGGTCACAAGAGTCCAAATGCCATGAAGAGGATCAGCAGCAAAGAAGCACCTCAAAGAAGGAACATCTCCGAACGAAACTACTCTTGTCAATCGGGCAGTCAAGATTTCGTGGTATGAATCCAATACCTCTCAAAGTGTCATGCAGCCCAACACAAGGTTAAAAATGAGAAATTTGGGTGAAGAACAACCATTGGCTCCAAGTGATCCACAACCTTCTACCATTCCACAAGTTGTGGCAAACAAAATGTAGTTCCAAGCACGCAAGGATTGCCTAAAACAGCCCCTAGGCCAACCTAAATGCCACTGCTGCTGCCCATGTGCAAGGAATGAATGTGCAGCCAAGGGACAAAGAAAAGGATACTTCATCCCCATTCAACATCATCATTGATCGATGAATAAGACAAATGTAAACATATCAATGTGGGAATCACTATCCATCCCAAGCCAAAGATATTTTCTATAAAGCTGCCATGAAGGACTGGACAACTTCAAATCAACAGTCCAAATGCAAGAGAAGGTACTCACAAATGCCGCAGCACACCAAGGAAATCATGGAGGACAAAGAAGGTAAAATGTTGAAGCCCCTCCTTTTTATGTCTCATTAATCATTGAAACCAATTGGTGCACAATTACATGATTGATTCCGGGGCAAGTAGCCAGCAAATGCCCAAGCAAATAGATCTCCAAGGGTGTAATGCAAATAGATGGGACAACAAAGTGACAATGGTTGGAGTAATCAAAGGTTTGAGCCTCACACCGCACGCATCTCCCAACGTAATAGTGTTACAAGATGTGTCAATCATAGACCTACCACCACTCTTTTCGCATTGTTCTTGTCAAGAGAATTCACTGCTAAAATTGAGGCTATCTTTCATGCTGATTGGTCACACATGCTATTCGTAACAAGATATGGAACCAAAGCCATAATCGTGTCCGAACCTATTGCAAACTTTCACATTGAGCCTTACACTCCAAGACAAATCAATACCAATTGTTCAAAGATTTGATCAAGAAGATTATCCAAGCACCGATGAAGCCGATACACCAAGGTTGAAGCATCCCAGATTTGACTCTTGATGAATGGGCAAGAAAGGTGCATGCTTTTGATCCTTATTAAGAAATAGAAGAATCTGAGCTAGGAGTTTATTGTTTACATGAAGAGAATCAACCTCTCCCCAAAGATCACCAAGCCAAATCATAAAGACAAGAATGAAGTATGGCAATTGTTCCGATGGGTTAAGGAGTAGACAAGGTGCGTGGAGGAGGAGCTATGCTCATTTCACCGCAAGGTATAAAGTATTATTCGGCTTTTAGGTTTCTGGCTTCCATGCTCTAATAATACAAATGGAGAGTATGAAGCCTTAATTCATGGATCGTGACCGGGGCAAAGAAGAAAGGCATCAGAATTTACAATTATTTGGTGATAGTGAGCTGATCGTGAAACCAAGTCAAAGGAAAAAATGCTGCCAAAATGATCTCGTTGAAGAACTACAAAAATCGGGTATGGGATCTTATCGAATATTTTGAAGCTTTTAGCATCAATTCCATCCCAAGAAAAAGAATGAAGCAAGAGATGACCGGCAGCAATCGGGGCTGCATTTGATGTTGTAGAAAGTATCAAAAGTGAGAAATCTCAGCCTCATATAAAATTTTTGTGAGACCAGCTATTCCGATAACAATACAAGTTGGCAAGTCTTCGAGAATGATCAAAGAAATTGTTAATTTCCTACAAGAAGAAGCCGAGTTCTCCGCCAGAATCAAGACAAGCCGGAGCAGCAAGAGATGGTGACCAAGTGGTGCAATTGAGAACTAAAAAATTACCAAAAGGCCTCGTAACGCGTTGGAGTCAATATTCAACCCGAATGATCAGCCTAAGGAGAAAGTGAACATTCAAGTAAAGGGTGAAGATTCGTAGCCTATTTTAGTAGAAGAAGGCAAGACATTGCAAATCGGCAAAGCAAGTACTCCACAAGAGAAATCTGATTTTGTTCACTTTGTCAAGAATTCCCATGTCTTTACTTGGACTTACAAAGATCTAAGAGGTTTCAACCCAAAGTTGGCACAACATACTATTGAGTTGGATCCGGAATCCAAGCCTGTCAGGAAAAATCAAAGGCCAATAAATCCTCATATCAAACCTCTCATGAGAAAAGAGTTAAGCAAGCTCATTGAGGCCAGTATCATCTTCCCCATCAAACACTCAAGTTGGGTTGCAAACTTGGTGCCGGTAAGAAAGAGAAATGGAGAAATAAGATTGTGTGTGGACTTTCACGATCTAAATAGAGCATCACTCAAAGATCATTATCCGCTTCCATCAATGGAACAAATATTGTAGGTTGTAGAAATTTCTGGTTCGTAAAGGTTTTCATTGCTAGATGGATATTCAAAGCTATAATCAAATAATAAGTAAAGGAAGAAGATCAATTCAAGACGGCCTTCACTACAAAATGGGGCACGATGCTTACAAGAAGATGCCATTTGACCGACAAATGCCAAAGCAACATTTCAAATGAGCTATGGATATGGCATTCAAAGGCTTAATCAACAATATAGTGCTAGTATACCTAGATGATGTCACCATTTTTCTCAAAGAATGCAAGAGACCATCTCTTTCACCTCGCATAAGTGTTTCGTAGGTGTGTATGTCTCGAGTGTCGCTTAATCCAAAGAAGTGTATATTCTTGCACACGAGGGAAAATTGTTAGGTCACATTGTCTCTAGAGAAGGGCTAACAATCAATCCTAAAAGGGTTGAAGCCATCCGAACACTTCCATTGCCACACCACAAGAAATCTCTTCAAAGCTTCTTAGGAAGGATAAACTTTGTCCATAGATTTGTGCCTAATTTTGCCACTCTTGTAAAGCCTTTAATAATGATGTCAAGAAGAGTCTAGCATTCAAATGGACAAAGCAGAAGGTAAAGAGAGTTTTAAAAAATCAGTGGATGCAATATCACAAGCTTCAACTCTTATCAACCCAAACTTTTCAAAGGACTTCATGTTGTATGCTTTTGAGGATCAAATACAATCTCAAATGCTATCTTGACACAAACTGAATAGAGAACGTTCGTAACAACCCATAGCATTCTTCACCAAACTCTGAAGATTACGAAAGAAAGTATTCTTTCATCAAAAGCATGTCCTTGCACACATCGAGCTTGAAGAAGTTTAGACATTTGGTCTCAAACAATAAGATTCAACTGCTAGTGTCTCATGCTGGTGTCAAGGACTTCCTCCTAAACAAGGATTTAAACGAGAAGAGAGCAGGTTGATCACTCGGTGATGGAATATGATATTGAAATCAAAGTGACCAAGCTAGTTCGTGGCAAAGGCTTGTGTGAGTAGCTCGCTTCCAAACAACCAGACGGGTCAAAAAGTGAAGAGGATGCTGTCCTACTACTATAGAATGATCAAGAACAACCAGCTGATGATGCACTCATCCCATGTTGGACTCAAGACTTGGTGCATTACCTCCAAATAGGCTTGTGCCCTCCAGAAGTGAGCAAATCAAAGAGGAGATACTTTAGATTACAAGCTATCCCGTATGTACTCATTAATGGTATCTTGTTCAAGAAGGACATCAATGGTGTTCTATTAAGATGCATTGGAACATGTCAAGTTGAGAAGATCATACACGAGTTCCATGATGGGGAAGCAGGAGGCCACTTTGCTCCACGAGTGACAGCTCTCAAAATCATGAAATCCGGTTACTATTGGCCTATTGTGTTCAATGATTGCTACTCATGGGTTAAGAAATGCAAGAAATGTGCATTCTTCACAGGGAAAGAAAGGTTAGCAGCGCTGCCCCTTCATCCAATTTAAGTAGATCATCCATTCATGTAATGGGGACCGGACTTCATCAAGTCATCAATCCCACCCGAGTCAAGGTCACAAGTGGATACTTACAGCAACAGACTATTTCACCAAGTGTACCGAAGCATCGGCACTCAAGGAGGCAAACGAATCCAATATCTTAGATTTTTATGAAGGGATAGTCACGAGGTTTGGTGCCCCCGCCACTATCATATCGATAATGCATTGGCATTCCTCGCACAAAAATCACCGAATGGGCTGTCAAGAATTGTGTGTATCTCAAAGACTTCATCAAACTATTACCCTCAAGGTAATGGTCAAGCCGAGTCTATGAACAAGAACCTACTAAGAATCATCAGAAGGACTCTGGATGAGAATCAGAGGACTTGGCACTCAAAGCTCAAAGCAGCCCTATGGGCTGATAGGATCACACCCAAGAGGTCTACAGGAAGCTCTCTATACAAGCTTGTGTACAAGAAAGAAGCAATTCTACCTATATCACTCGAGTTGCCAGCATTGGAACTCATGAAACAATTGGAACTGGCTGAGTTTGAACCCATGGAGGTTAGATATGCAGAATTGATGGAGCTCCAAGAAACTAGAAAGCATGCAGCTCAGGCAATAGAGAAGGATCAAGCCTCGATCAAGAAGACTTTTGATAGGAAAGCCAAGGCTAGAACCTTCCAAATTGGAGATCTAGTGTTGAAATGGGATGCAGATCGTGCAAAGCCAGGAAAGCATTCCAAGTTTGATGCCATCTGGAGTGGCCCATACATGATCATTGAATGCAAAGGTAGCAATGCCTTCCGACTGGCTAAGTTGGATGGTGAAGAATTGCAGATTCTAGTCAATGGGATCTATCTCAAACGTTGCTACTAGAAAGAAAGCTTCTCACCCTTGTAAATATTAATTTAGAATTTCCATTCCTCTAAGTGCTTATGCACATTGTACTATGATAGAGTAGTTTTTATTTCCCTAAGTGCTTGTGCACATGTCCTATTGCTTCTAGTATGTGCATGTTTGTAGTTCATCAAGCCTTCAAAAGAATTTGCAGCCACAGAGAAACAAACTCAACAAATGTTTCAATAGCTCAAGGACACAGTTATCAAATTTCAGATCAGCCGAGAGGTTATCAAATGACTCCATGCCCAATGGATTGCTACAAGCAAATTGCCGCTCTTCATCTCGACAGACAGCGATAACCCCACCGAAGTCGCTAAATTGTTATCCAAAATTCACCCTCAAGGTAATTTTGATAACATGCATCAAATTCTTTAGTCCCAAGCAAATAGATTGATTTAAGGCCCAAAATCATGTTTTTGGGGCCCTCTTCCTTTCTTTCTAACTCTCCCATCCAAGAAGAAAACCCAACGAGTTAGAAAAGGTGAAAAAATTGCAAAAAACCAAGCTTGGGGCCGAAAAAATGAAGAAAATTGGCTAAGTCCTAGTCCAGCGTTCATGGGACAAAGCTTGGGACGCCGGGCGCGAATCGGCCGAAAAGCCGCCAGGCGGTCCGCGCAGCAATTGGGACGTCGGGACGCGCGGGACGCGAAAAGGCGAACCGCCGAAAGTGGAAAAAATCGCCAAGTTTTGTTATCGCGCGGTTTGGGACATCTGGGCCGTAGGTACGCGCGGGACGCGAACCGGCCGAAAAGTCAAAGATACCATTTCGGGAGATTTAGAGATATTTGTCCCAGTGTCGTCTAGACAAATTGGGACAAAGGTACGTGAGGGACGCGAGGGACGTGAAAAGCCGAAAGAGCCACCAACGAATGGAATCTCACACGTGTCCCGACCTCAAAAAGGAACAAGGAAGCCCGAATCGGCCGAAGTAGGAATTTTTCATCCGAGATAGTTGGGACAAAAGTACGTATGGACGCGAGGGATGCAAGCGGTCAGCCGTCAAGGAAAAGAAGAAAAGTCAACATTTGACCCGTGAAACTTCAAACGGCCATAACTTTTGACTCCGAGCTCGATTTTCATAAAATTTAACTTACCGGAATGAGCACGACATCCATTCAAGCTTAATGCTCATTCCCACAAATGACAGTAAAATGCCTCCCGCTGCACTCCAAAATAGCTGCCCGCACTCAGAAGGCCATAAATTTTTCATTTCTCAATGAAATCACACAAAATTGGTACCATTGGAATTGTGGCTCCGATTCCAACGTAAAAATCAATAAATTATGGATTTGGTCGATATCGATAGATATTTTTATAAAACGTGGCCGAGTTTATAAATGTTGTTTTATTTGGTAGTTGGGAGTGCAATTAAGAGGCATGGTCATCATTCTTTCTCTACTGCAGCACATGGGACAAAATGGGGAGCCTTTTACAAGTAATATATAATCATTTTACTCCATTTAATGCCTCTTACAAGTGGTTGAAGGACAATTTTCAGGATTTTCATTTTTCCCTCTCTCTCTCTTCTCATTTTTCTATAAATCGGAGTGTTGGGCTCATTGTAAGGGAGGAGTTTTCCAGATAGCAAAGCTCTGGCACAAAATTGCTTTGTGAAGCCAATGTGCTTATGCAGCCCTTGTAATGGACTCCTTGCATGGTGATCCGTGCCCTTATCTTGTAATAGATTGAACTGTGCATATCATGAAGTAATAAAATATCAGCTTGGGATATATCTTCCCTACCGTGTTTTCTTGCATTCTTCTCGCCCTTTAATATTTCTACAAGAATATTGTGTCTATTATTATGTTCTCATAGGATCCATTATAATTGTGTATGCTTGGAATATCGTTGTGAATGCATTTTGCTAGATTGTGGAGAACTCGTTATCACCTCTTCTAGTGTGCACTTTGCTTCCATATTTCACGCATTTGGAGACTACTCTCACACCCTCCTTTTCTCGGTGTATCACCGCTTTAGTGTAGGCTTTCATTTTATGCATTCTCTCTCCCCTGGTCTCTTATAAATTTAGATTAGGATAGTTAGTTTCCCGCATTAGAGTAGATTGTGGCAAGGTGTAGTTTACGAGCAAGAACCACTTTCTCTGGAGGTCTATCTCAAGTAGCAAGTCCCACAACTTGGAGATAGTACCCATGTTATCCAATCACACCGTGAGTTCAAGTATATGCACTTGTATAAACATAAGGGTGCGGTGATTCAAGGATAACACCTTTATTGATTCAAAGAGATACCTTTACAATTTCTTCTTTCATTCCTCAATTACAATATACCGAATATGATTTCTTTCACATTCCTTCAAAAGCAGTAAAAACAGAGTATATCTCTTTCACAATTAAATTTACATCTTTCGTAACCCATACGCACCATTTTTCCATCACAAATAATATACAAGATCATCCACTTCAAATGGGAAAAGGTTACATTAAGAAATGATCTTAGCAAGGACTCGCTAAACTGTCTTCTTTTAGTTCCGCAACACTAGTATAAATTTCATCATTCTCCAATCTAGTCACAACAGTAACAGTGGAAAAGGCAATGCTCTCCACCCAACCAAGACATCCAATGAAAAGGGAGAATCCATCATTCTTCATTGGCCCCCGAGCCCCAACCACATTGTAATAAGAAAAAAAAATTCTCAACTCATAGAAACAATAGGCTTCCGCAACACAAAGACATATTTCTCATTCAAAACATAGTCCAAAACAAAACTACATTTTTCCACCACAGAAAAAAATAACAAACAACACTCAGGCTTCATCATGCAAGCCAACAAAGCAAGATAATATCAGGGATGCTGCTTATGTCTCCCAAAGGGGAGATGGGTATCACCACCTGAGAACAACCAACCAAAATATATATCATTTCAAATCCCTGACATGCCCTTATGCCTCCCCCAAGTACCCCTTATTCCTCACATTTCCTTATGCATCCCCAACCTCTTATGACACCCCATAACGAGTAAATAAATGTAAGTTATTTCTTTGTAAGGTGGAACCCAAATCCCAACTCCTCCACACTTATACCTCCCAAAATACTTATGCCTCCCAAAAACGCCCCATAGTCTTCTCCTACAACATCCCTATGCCATCTACCCAACAAGCCAAAAAATAAAACAACACATTCAAACATTCAACCATTCACATATGCATACAAATAAAAGGAGAGTATTTCCAAGAGCTAAGCTCTTACCTCTCCATGATGGAGTTTGTTCCAAGTTCAAAACAACAAGCTCTCCAAAGAAACACAAACCAAGAGATCAACAATCAACAAGTATGCAACAATCTCCAAATTTCTCCCAATTTGCAAGAGCTCCAAAAACCCAAAGAAAGTCGACAAAAATGAAGTGATAAAAGTGAAGCAAAAAAAAAACCCTAAAAACAAGCCAAGGAATTTGAATATATAGAAGAGGAAACATAAGAGGATGAGGTGGATCCATGTGGGATGCCACATCACACATCCTCAACTCCAACTCATAAGTCAACTTCAATCTCCATGGCACAATAAATAAGCAGGTGAATAAATGACAATTTTACTTACACACTCAAATCAAACCCACACCTCATAAGGACTGAAATTGAAAACATGTAAGAAAGTGTAATAAAAGTATACAAATTCACTTACAAAAATGCATAATGAAGGCTAGATTTAAACCCTTCAACCATAGGTAAGGTTGGAATGAAAATTTAAAAGGTATGAGACAAGTTTAACTTGTCCCATAAGCTTTCGAAATTAGCCTCCAAGGAAAAATTCGAATTTCAAAAGAGGTGGAGTGTTTCATACTCCAAAATTAATTTACGTATCACTTACAACACATTTCTTACAACACTTTAATTTTAGCCCAACAACTCTAATAATTACTTTCTTATGTCCCAATTTGATTAATTAATTTTAACAACATGTTTACTCACATTAATTTACCACAATTAATAATTAATGAAATGGGTAAACACATCACTTAATAATCACATACAAACATCAATAAAAAGGAACCAAATAAATAAATACACATAACCTTTGGTCACATTTAAAGGTGATTCCCTCCCATGGGAATCCCTAACATTCAAACACACACACACACACACACACACACACACACACACACACACACACACACACAATACAAGTTGTCATGGTGACCTTATTGAATTCATCTAGAATTCTAATGTGGTTGGTCTCTAATCCCTCGATGTTTGTTGTGATATTTTTACCCTACACAATACAAATACCCCTTCGGCCTCGTGGTCATATCAGAACATCCAAATGAATATAATATAATTTCAAAATCATCAATATATATATGAATCACAACAACATCCAGACAATCAAAAATATCACTTACAATTTCATCAACAACTATATAATCATCAATTTTAAATTTAATTTTCTCGGTCTACTAAATATATCTAAATATCACATGTCCTATCAACATGGTTATATATATATATATATATATATATATATATATATATATATATATATATATATATATATATATATATATATATATATATATATATATATATATATATCAACATCTATATAAAATGTCTCTAACAATCATCATGCATCATATATGAATCAAAGTCAACAATAATCCATGATCTGACATCTAACACCATAATAAATCAAAACTATAATAATGTCCATAATATAGTCAGCAGTATCATGATCAATATCAAAAGTTTCAAAGGGAAGTGGGCACTACAGTAAACATGATTTATATGATTTATATTTATATAGTATAACATACCATACATTTTGATTTTAATATTAGTGATATATATACACAATATCCATATCTAGTCTCTAAAAGAGGGCATACAATGTGATTACTTCATAAATTCAAATAATTGTTAGGTAGAATAATCACATAAAGTTGAACTTAATGATAGCCTACATTATTTCTAGTCAAACCATTATTATACACTACAAGACTTTGGGATGTGTATCCACATTTTTTTCACAATTTATTTGTGAATGGAGAGTTCAAAATTGTGAATCCAAATTTGTGGACTCCACCCACAATTTTGTTGTGGTAACAAAAAGATTTGAAAAAATATGTAGAAATTCCACAATATCAACATTGTCATAGTTTCACATTTAGAGACATGTATAAAAGTGAAACTATGACAATATTGATATTGTGGAATTTACACATGTTTTGTCACATCTTTTTGTTTCCACAACAAAATTGTGGTGGAGTCCACAAAATTGGATTCACAATTTAGAACTCTCCATTCACAAATAAATTGTGAAAAAAAATATAGATAAACAACCCAAAGTCTTTTAGTGAATTTATTGTTTCTATTTTTAAATTTTATTATAAATTATAAATTTAAAATGTGAATATTAATGAAATTGAAAATATTTAAAAAATAAAAATAAAATAATATTAATAATATTTTAAGTTAATAAATTATTTTAAACACTAAATTACAATTTTAATAATATTTTAGCTTGTGTTTAATTACTTTCGTATATTTGTATTAACTATATTTCACATACCTAAAAATATACTTTCAATTGAATTTACAATTAGGATCTATATTAGGAATGTTAATTGATTGTGAAAATAACTAATAATAATTATATAAGTATGAAAATATTTCATTATACATAACGGGAAGAGAAATGAAAAGATACCACATGATAGAAAGGGAAGAACATATAATATTTAAAGGAAAAAATTCTTCCTCGGTTTCTAAGCTTGATGTGCAAAACTCAAAAACTCAACAAATGCAATGAATTTATAAATGGGATCTGCAATAATTGAGAACATTTGATGTGAACTCTATTGTACGGGAAACGAAGGAAAACAAAAGATAAATATATCTAGAAGATTGGAATGCTAGGAATAAAATGAATGTAAAAATCAAAAGATAAATGTATTTCAATATTATATGAGAAATTCAAATTTACTCCTTCAATAATTATTAATTGGAAGAATATTTTTTTCTTTTTTGAATCAATAGACTCCAGTACCATTTCCAAATATTTATTTGTTAACAGTCCAATTTTTTCCCTAGATAAAAAAATTAAAAATGTTCTATTTCTCGTAAAATTGTTCCATATTTTTCAACACCGTCATGCATGTAACTACAATGCAATAAAAATACTGTCATTTCCTTATTGAGATGTACAACTCAAAAATTGTTTTTCATTGTTGAAAAATAAACTTAACATTTTAGATTTATAAACTTGTAACATAATTTATAAAGTTTCACCTGACTTAATAGATTAAAACATAAAGATTTTTTTCTTGAAAAATTAATACAGAGGTAGTTATTTTTATCAAATATCCGAGTACACTTGATACAACCATTATAAAAGCTTTAGTAAAAAAATTTGTAAAACCAAATATACACCTCATTAACATTAATACAAAAATTTGTAGAAGAGCAGGTTTCTAAAGGCTGAAAATGATGATAAACCTTTTACCTAGAAAACATGATGTACTATGAATTACCCTGATATCCAGCAAAACCTTACAGAGATCAATTCTCAAAGCCTCGCAAAGCGTGCTTAAAATATTTTTTTTTCCTTAAGCCACATGCACTCAAAAATTAGCAAAAACCTCTGTGTTTCATACGAAACATATGCAATTAGGAATGACTTATGGAAGATCTTCATCTTAGATCCACATTTCAAGGGAGGGAATACATCTCCACCTTTAATTTTATTCTCCTACGAACGGTCTAAAATTTTCAATCTCTAGATCCAAGTGACATGTACTTCACCCATTCTAACAAAACCATGTGTAAATTTAGTTTCCATTTTCTAATTGCATACACATAATAAATATTATATTTCCATAAAAAACTTAATTATGCCGAGAGGCATTCTCATTTATTATGTCGAGAGGCATTCTCATTTATATATATTGAGTGGAGGAGTCTCGATGTCGTGCCCGTGAAATTGTGTCCATGATATTTAATTTTAATTTGTAAAATTCGTGTGGGGAAGTTACAAAACACTTTACTAATTTAATTTGTTAAATTCTCAGTGTGGGGAAGTAAATAATTTAATTTGTTAAATTCTCGAGTGTGGGGAAGTAAATAATTTAAAGGTAAAAAATATTTTACTAAATTAATTTTATAATTTAAAGGTAAAAAATACTTTGGTAATTTAATTTTTTAAACACTTTAGTAATTTAATTTAAATTTTGTAATTATTAATTTAATTTAAAATTAAAGTAAAGAGGGTGTGGGGAAGTAAATAATTTAATTTGTTAAATTCGGTGGGGAAGTAAATAATTTAAAGGTTAAATAATTTTTAAAAAATACTTTAGTAAATTAATTTTTTAAATTATCGGATGTGGGGAAGTGAATTATATTTAAAAATTAAAGTAAATAAATTTTTAAACAACCAAAAAATACTTTTAATGTGTTAACTTTAATAATGTACTAATTTAATTTAATTCTTGGGAAATTACATAAATTAAAGGAAGAGGGTGTGGGAAAGTAAATAATTTTAAAAAATACTTTCGTAAATTAATTTTTTAAATTATGTGTGGGGAAGTGAATTATATTTAAAAATTAAAGTAAATAAATTGTTTAAACAAGTAAAAAATACTTTTAATGTGTTAATTTAAAAACTATAATGTTTAACATAAATTAAAATGAAGAGGGTGTGGGGAAGTAAATAATTTAATTTCTTAAATTCTCGGGTGTGGGGAAGTAAATAATTTAAAGGTTAAATAATTTTAAAAAAATACTTTAGTAAATTAATTTTTTAAATTATCGGGTGTGGGGAAGTGAATTATATTTTAAAATTAAAGTAAATAACTTGTTTAAACAAGTAAAAAATACTTTTAATGTATTAATTTAAAAACTATAATGTTTAAATAAATAAATAAGATTAAATATGCAATATATTATTAGGGAAATAATTTTTAATTTAACTTTAGTAATTTACTAATTTAATTTAATTCTTGGAAAAATTAATATGTATTTACAGTGTTTTATATATTTCAATTTTATATTTGGGATTATGTGAATAAATTCTTACCTTACACGATATTGTAGGAAATGGAGACATGATTAATTAATTCGATTCGCATAACTTGGACAGACTCAGGATTAGTCATTAATATGATATAGGTATGAAATTTATAAACAAATTTATTAATTGCAGTTCACATAACTTAGACACACTCGAGGATTAGTCGTTAAAAGTTACTTTATGAATTTATATAAATTTTAAATTTATATCATGATTAGATTTAATAATTTTGAATGAAAAGAAAAAAATCCGATTGAGATGTATTATTAAAGTTACTTTATGAAATTTATATCCTATTTAAATTTCTATCTTGGTAAAAATTTTGGGTAATTTTTTTAAAAATGTAGACATTGTAAGTTGAATTGTTTAGGAAAAGATTCCGCTTGAGATGTATTATTAAAACAACATTTCTATGTGCCCAAGACAATTACAACTTTAATAATGTTTGTATTTTTATCAACCCATATATTGAATAAAAATTTTCCTAACACATTAAACAATATATTTCATGTTTAATATAGGTTTCCATATTCCCTGACATAGAAAACCAACATTTCTATGTGTAGATGGTAATTATTACTTTAATAATGTTTGTATTTTTAATAAACCCATGTAAAACTATTTATTTTTACTTTAACAATTTATTTAAATAAAGTTTTTAAATAGTTATTATTCAAAGTGATATGTAATTTATAATAGTAGTAACTTAGAGTGAGATGTGATAGTCTCTCCAGCATACTTTCAAATGTACTTGACTACGACATGTTTGGAAAGAACAGTTGCAATCTATGTTTTCTCTCCACAATTGTAATATGTAGTGATTATGTGTATTTACCCTATCATCATTTCTCACAAAAGTTAAAAATTTTATCTTCTCAGTCTCTCGAGTCTTGATATAACTTTGATCCATCGAGATTCAATGGCCACGGTGCATTATACCTGCAAAATGTAATAATCAATTATTAGTTCTTCCATGTATGTGTTTTTTAGTTCAATTTAATTATTCAAATTTTTGAACATCTTACCTATAGACACTTTTTCCCCTTTTCTTACGTAGGCAGGCACCCTCTCTACACATCGTATGTCATTCTACACTATTGAGAATCTCTTCATAGTCACGTTCCATATCGAATTGTGTCAGTTGTCTTGTATTTTGAAGACACGGATGTTGCATAAAATTTTGGTAGACCTGTAACATAGAACATAAGAATACACAATATATTTTGAGAACGTAAAAATATAAATCATGGACTCGATGAGAATTGATAAATTACTCTGTATGTTTCATTGGTGTGGGTCATCCCGAGGATTCCATGCATGGACAATAGAATGGAAGTATTTTTCAACATTTCCACATTGAAAATCATCATTCCAATCAAGGTTTTCCATATTTGGCACCTTCTAACCATATGAATCCATGCACATGTGGTGAATCTCTATGTTTCCATATCATATCTATATATAATAATCTTTAATATTTCATTCCTTTTTGTAATATCTCCTTTCGATATGTGTATGTATAAGTAACCGCATCAACATATAATGTGCCACTATATGTGGATATTCAAAAATATTTTCCATGTGCATGTTTTTGTGCTTCTCGTGGGCAAAAAAATTTTTCCAGAGATCTAGAAACCAAGCAAACGAATGATGTAGATCAAATCACAAAGGTGAAACATCAAGGAACCTGGACCATCGATACATAACAAGAAAAGTGACAATGTTCAAGAGGCCCAATCCATCGAATAGAACTAAAATCATGTTCTATTTTATATTTCAATGCATTATAAACTCTCTCATCTAACCATCAAAGTCATAATTTGTTCCATGGGCGATCTCTCCTCCGAAAATAATCAAGGCAAATATTTCAATCTATGGGATAATTTCCATTAGTGATTCCTTTTACTTCTTGAGGAAAACTTATCGTGTGACCTTTATATTTATATTGATCTCTCCTGGATATGTAGTCACCTGTGAGGATCATTGGTTTTTAGAGCTATTAATATTTCCTCAATTTGAGTTAATTTTGAAGTTTCCTCCTTGTGGCCCATGATCCATATTGTTTGATGTCAAAAATCGATGATGACCTTTATCTTATCGGCATCTATGGATTTCCTTTAGGTGTTCGAGAAATCTTTTATTAAAATGTAACATTCTTGACAAATATAACACATGACCGACGAAGAAAGGTTATCAAGACCATGTCGAAAAATCATTTAGACCAGTATTGAAATCTCTCCTAAGCATTCCATTGGGATCATCTATCATGTTTTCTCTCACAATACGAGTCTTGCATTCTTCTTATTCTTCTGAGGTTCGATTGTTAACTCCTCTATAAATCATTATTTTGCATTCTTCTCATCTTCTCATTGTTCTAAATATGGTTATAATGTCGCCTCCTGTATCAAGACTATCATTCTCTAAATTATTTACAACATCTATATTCATTATATCTTCCATCAAGTTTTAAAATGTATTTCAACGTAATCCATCGATGTTGAATTTCATTTATAGGAGATAATTCAACATTACCATCCATTCTACGATAATTCCTCCGAGATGCTTCACGGTGAAGTTCTTGTTATGTAGTCTTTCCTCCTCTTCGGCAACCTTAGATTCCATTGAATGAATCTATCTTTGTAACCTTTCTCTAATGATACATGTGAGTCATCTTGAGACGATCGTACTCCAATATTGTCATGTTATTTGGTTGAATATATTGTCATTTTCGCATCCAATTCTTCATTTGTTAATTCAGTCCTCCGTTCTCGCAAACTCATTGTCTATCTTTATCATTTCAAGTTTCCTTTGTTCCTCTCTTATTGTCCATCTGTCATTTCTTGTTGTCTCCTTCTGTGATATTGTCTTTGATATTCTCTTCGATATGCTCTTCTTTCATCTTCATTTTCAAAATTTAATCGTGGTCGATGTGAGCCACACCTATAAAGTATTTTCAACAAAATTTGTAATTATTTATATAACTAAAAAATCCATATACATGTAATAGAAATCAATCATATATTATCCAAGTTGTAACAATTAGCAAGGCTAGTCAAAGAATGATATGAATTTAAGAGAATAGGAGATTAGAAAAAGCATTTTCATTTCCATATCTATGACCTTTTGTTTGATTTATAATATTTTTTTCACCAACACACTCAAAACACTATGCAATTTATAAAATCTTTTATATAAATGATGCAAGTAAATCCTCACATTCTCATCTTTCTTCTAGAAACCGAATTGTACAAATTTTTCCTTGTATCCTTATTCTTGATACATACGAGTCATCTTGAGATGATTGTGCACGAATTGTCATCATGTTATTTGCATGTTGTCATCTCTTTGCATCTATTTCTTCATTTGTCAATTCAACTGTTCGTTCTGCAAATTCTCTTCTATCATTATCATTTCGACGTTTCCTTTGTTCCTCTCGTTATGCATCTGTCATTTCTTGTTGTCTTCTTCTACGATATTTTCTTTGATATTATTTTCTTTCCTCTTCATTTTCAAAATTTAATCTTAGTGGAGCCATGCCTTTAAAGTATTTTCAGAAAATCACCTAATTATTTATATTATTTAAAACTCCATGTGCATGTAATAGGAAATAATCATATAGTAAAGAGAATCTAAAAATTATGAAGGACGCTCAAAATATGATATGAACTAAAGCGACACAAACTATCACATTTACAAATAACAAACAATACCTCAATTCTCTATTAACTCAACAATTCTTCATCGACGTCATTGTATAAATCGTTATTAGACAGGCAAGTTGTGACAATTCAACAATGTTCCTCTCATAAATAACACAATATCAAAGACAAAAATATAAAAAAAATAATTCTCAATTGTGTATTCAAAAATCAACTATATCCATGTCCTTCAATGAAATAAACATAAACCACCTTGTAAAGAAATGTTCAAATGCACATATCCGCGTTAATCATTGCTTGAAAAAACACAACATAGAAAAAATAACATGTCATCCACTCACGAAAATGAAAAATTATGATGGAACCATAGTTCTAGAATTTATATTAAAACATTTTTCCAAGCATACAAAAATATGATTTCACGGTTTTGACATAGAAATATAAAATATTTATATTTGACATTTCTTATAGAAAAATTGCATTGTTAAAATGCATATGTTATATATACATCGAGATGTCCCTTTTACGTTGCTTTAAAAACCTTTTCGAGAACACGGGATGACATCCAAATTAGGACGTGCTAGGAGAGCATAACAGAAACATCCCATTTGCAAATCCTAGCTCCGTGATCGAAAAAGGCATTTTAATGATAGATTCTAGTTGGAAAAATATCCACAAATGTTCCCCAATGAAAATAATTGAAGGATATATTTACGCATACAAAAATTTCTCATAAACATCACATTATTTTTTTTTAGAAAGTTTATATTAGTCAATGTCTTAAAATTATAAATGTACAAATATTCAATTTCTAAATACACAATGCACACTAAGATGTTAAAATTGTCTATATAATAAAGCAAAATCTTAATAATTGAACTATTTAAAAATTATCTATATAACAAAATAAAATCTTAATAATTGAAATATTTTACAAGTTTATGATTTTTAGATGATATTTAATACATCTCTAATTTTAATGTTTCTCATTGTCTTTTAAAAGAAAAGTTTGTAGATGAAAGGGGAGAAAAGCTCTGAAACTTATCATCAAATGTTGATGCAGATGGAAAAATTGAAAACCCAGATGAAATGGCAACGATAGCATACAGGAGACTTCTAGCCAAAACAATTGTTGAAAGAGACATTGGTGCACAAGAAAACATGTCACATGTTGTTAGAGCTCCCTTTAGTAGAGAGCAGTAGAGTATTTGTCAATTTGAATGTTGAGTGTGAGGTGTTCAAAAATAACAACACTTTGATGCATCTATGACCATGAGGAACATGCAAAAATTTTCATTGATGGGTACAAGAATAGGCCTTTTCCATGGAAAGTGTGTCTCTTATTGAAGCCGATAGATCTTGGACATATAATCCAAGGAGAAAACTTTAGGATAACAAGTGGGAGGTCAGGGAGTTTTGCAGCTATTGTGAGAGTGTTCCCGAGGTTTTCCTCTATCCCTTCATATTGGAATCTCATAAATGGGTTGATTTTTGTTGGTCGATTGTTGCTTTACAAGCCATTTTGAGATATAGATTTCTAGATATCAACATGAATAATATCTACATAAAATGATTTTGATTGATAAGTTAAACTAGGATTCGTCCGTTATAATCCATGGCATGTTGAAAGGAGGATCATAAGAGAAGACGCTGAAAATAACAAGTATCTTGAAATTAATCAACATGTTCAATAGAATACAATTGAACATGAATGGGAAATCATGTGTAGGCTTCATCATGGTCAAATTTTGCAAGTTTTCGGAAATATATATGTTGGGAAGGAGAGATATTGATAGACAAGCACCATGGAATGATGAATATCGAGGTGAAGAATACACAAGCAAAGCGATAAAATTCATAAGCAACATGAAAGATAATGGGTTGGTTATAGATGATGAATTAGCCTCGAATTTCAATTGCGACACCTTGGGTGCTAAAAAAAACAAGCACTTGATATGATAATGACACATTATAATCAACATCAAAATAACATTCCATTGCTCATGATAGTTCAAGACCCAATCAATGGAAATAATTGGAAATCGATTTGATTGGTGTGATTTGTCATGAACTTTTTGATGCATCATTCCCTGAACGTTCTCCTCTTCTATTGCTTGCACCAACAGGAGTTGCAGCTTTTAATATTGGTGCCTCGACCATCCATTCACAACTTTGAATCCCTATTACAGATTTTGCAGAATTGGAGGGATCAAGACTTACAACATTCCAACAAGAGATTTGCCACATAAAATATGTATTGATTGATGAAATGAGCTTCATTGGACAAAGTTTGCTAGAAAACGTGGACTCCCGACTTTGTCAAGCATTCCCGAAAGAGCAGACATGAGTTTTGGTGGTGTTTGTATGATTTTAGTAGGAGATTTGGGGCAACTTCCTCCTGTTACCGATAAACTGCCATATGATAGTAATAGACATGCAAAGCTGTTATGGGAAGCATTCGGAACAGTTGTTACATTGGATAAGGTATTTAGGCAAGCAGGAGAAGATGAAGACCAAAAGCGTTTTTGAGAACTTCTGGCCAATCTCAGAGATGCGAATCCGACACTGGATGATTGGATGTTGTTAATGAGTAGAACAAGTTCTGCATTAGACAAAGATAAAAATGAAGAATTCTATAATAATATTCACCTAATGGTGACAAAGATTAACGTGAATAACCACAACAACAAAAAATTGCATTCATTGAAAAGACCTGTCACACGTAGCATTGCAACTAGAACAAGTACCGCCAACACACTAGAAGGAGGTCTGAATGACGAACTTGATTTAGAATTATTAATTTCTAATGATGCAAGGGTTATGCTAACATCCAATCTTTGGATAGAAGCAGGTCTTGTAAATGGAGCTCTGGGATATATTCGAAACATAGTATATGCACCTGGTAGTGGTCCACCGAACCCACCAACATATGTAATGGTTGAATTTGATAGTTACTTCGGAATACCATTTGAAGATAGAACTCCACATACCATCCCAATTACACCAATACAAAGGGGACGCACACACCAATTACCCTTACGGTTGGCATGGGCATTGACGATACATAAATCACAAGGTTTGACTCTTTCCAAGGCTACAGTTGATATTGAAGAAAGAGAAACAATGGGGTTAACATTTGTGGCTATCTCTCGAGTGAAGTCATTGCAGAGTCTAAGAATATCTCTGCCATTTTCATATGAGCGCTATGCAAAAATGAAGAACGGAAAACTACTTTCGAAACGAAAGGCTGAGGAAAAAAGACTTATGTCCTTGGAATATAAATAATGTACCATATGTAGCACACATTGCATTATATGAATTTGTCATTACATGTGATGTACATTACACATTTCAATTCGTATGAAAAAGGATTGTATTTTTTTAACTTGATAATACGGTTACTAATAAAATCCATAAGAACTTTGTGCATTATAGACCTTGATTTTTTTGCTCATACTCATTCTCTCAAATATGTGATATATAGTAATATAATTACATTTACATATAAGTGCATGTTTTGATGATAAATAATTATAATATTAAATTATAAAATTTATTTTATTCATACACGAACTAAATTCCCCTTATTTTCATACTTTATTTTTGGTATTGATTTATGTATAATGCAACTCCTATGCAAAGTTACTAAGCATACCTATATTTTTATATAAATATATGTAATATATGCGAGAGGTATATATTACATATATTTATATATTATATAAATATATAGGTGCCTTGAACTTCACCTCTCGGCATATTTTACATACATGTTTTGAACATATAAATCAAAACATGTATGTAAAATATGCCGAGAGGTGAATTTCACAAGGCACCTATATATTTATATAATATATAAATATATGTAATATATACCTCTCGCATATATTACATATATTTATAAAATATAGGTATGCTAGTTATATGCTTCTTAAGCATGGAGCGACCTTCTTACGGATATTCAAATTTCCAATTACTATGGTTTGACACACGATAATGAATTAACATTAATGGATTCAAATTAAGTAGGAATGCATATTATTATATTTGAATAGATATTATTAATTGATTAAAATAATTTACTTATTTTAAAAGATAAATTATTAAAATATTTAATAATTTAATAGAATTTTTAATTATTATATTTTAAATAAATATCATCACACAAAATATATTTATTATAAAAATTTACAGGACAATTTTCAAGTTTAGATAAAAGAAATGTGAAATTTACAAAATTAAAAATTGGATATAAGTTTGAGATTTAATGTTTATTATCCCCACAAGGAAATTGAAATACCTATTATTTATTATTATATTTTGAATCTTAAATATAAATTCATAATGTTTAAAAATGTGGATCATTCACAAAATATATTTTTGTATTTTTTAATTTATAATTAGAAATCTAATTTAATGGTAGCATGAGACATTTGCAATTAATTTTCTAAATAATGTAGATCAACTATTAATATATGTATGTATTTAAATAAATATTATTTATAATTTTTCAAAATTTTGTAATATTATATTTTGATTGACTAAAATATCTTATAGATGTAAATATTTTGACAATAAATTAATAGTGTTGGTGTTCTTTTTAAAAATCATATTTAATTATAATGAAAAGTGTAAAATCTAGATTGTATTTTCCACCATAGATATGCAAAAATATATTAAAAATTATAATTTAATATGAAATATCAATATTTCATTTTCCTTACAAATGTGGATTTTTCACAATAGAATGTAAATTATCCAAAGTTTTATTAAAATTGTAGTTTTTTTCCACACATATATGTATAATTTAAAGCTTACACCTTATGTAATTTGTTTAAACTTACACTACATTTTTTTAAGGAAATATGAGTGTAGAATATACAAAATATTATTTTTCCATTATTTATCAATCAAAGATAATATTATGGGTGGTTTAGTTAGTAAAAAATATTCATTATAAGTCTAGTAAAGTGTTTATTCATGTAGCTTTTCTACACTAAATTTTGTATATTGTAGATCAATTTCAATTTCTTTTTTATTATTATGATATTGTAAAATATTCACACTACATTTTATTAAAATACATGAGTATTGTGGTGACATTCTTCCAGTTGTTCAGAAACGCTGTATACAAGTAAACACAAATATTCCACAATATCTATTTTTTTGTGATACACTTGTGGGTAAATGCCACTATTTCTAGTAGTGTTGATTCCTATACCAAATTTACCAATCTAATCAAATTTTTCCCAATTTATGTTGGATTTTTTCCAAATCAAACTTTTTATCAACCTTTTAGATTCTCACTAGTCTTTGAATGGAACAAAATATTAAAATTTTATGTTTTATTCATCTAAATTTACATTGGCTTTAAAACTTTAGCCTTTGTTGGATCCTTTTTTGGTATCTCATTCCACATTAGCTCCCTTTATTTCCATAATGTATACATTATTCATAATATTAATCATTTTTTTGAAATCTTCATTCATCGTGGTCTTTTCTATTAGATTTTTTCGTGACCTTCTAATACATGCAAATTGAACCCTTTTCCATATAAAGGAATGTTGGATCATTTCCAAATAGGGAGCATCTCACTCCAAGACATTAGTGACTCCTTAGAGCATGTATTCTGCATGACACTCTTCAAATAGTTAAACGTTTTATAACATAATTTGATTATCAATTGGGTGTAGTCATTATTTTTCAAAGCCCTTTCAAATTTCAAAAGCCAATTATTAAAAATTTTAAAAAATTAATTGTTCAATGGTTTAAATTTTTAATTATATACATATTTATCAAATATTTTAAAATTAGATTTTTCTTTCATTCACAAATTGTACATGAGTAGAACTAAAAAGTATGTGTTTTTTTATCAAAAATCATATAATGTAATGCCCCGTTCATCGTTGCTCCTTTGCTTCTGCGACGACCGTGCTTCTTAGAGTTGAACGTTGTTGCATTTCCTTTGAAACGTTAGTGTTTCACCTTGTCGAGTTTAACTGTTGGTTGCTAGTAATAATGATAATAATAATAATAATAATGACATTATGATTGTATTATCGATCAACGATTGTATTTTGTTATTATTTTCTTTATGTCGATTGTTATCAACATCATCCTTTGATATCTTTAAACTATCCTTTTAATTTGTTTGTCGCTCCCGCTGATCGAGCCTCGTTGCGCAAATGAGGAAGAGCATGATTGTGGTGGCGCCTTTGAAGGTGGGGACTATTTTTTTAATGTTGATGGACCCTTGTTAATTTCTAAAATTAATGTTTTGTATACCAGCCTTGTTTCTCCTGGCAAGCGGCCTGTCCCCAAAGCGTGGGCTCCAAAAATAAAATAAAATGAAATGTATTATCCTTGTGATGTGGTTAGTTGGCGGATGGGAGGTATTGCTTGTCAATTCTTTAATGAACTTTTAATTTCATGTTTGGCGTGAGACAGTGGGAGACTGTATTTTATTCTTTTTGGTAGGGGTCTTGTTTGGTAGTGGGTCGCATACTTTAATTTTAGTTATTTTAGCAAATCTTTCCTATTATTTTCTTTTGTTAGCCAAGATGGATGGTTGGTGATTACGCAGGAATTTTTGTACTCCTTCTACCTACTAGCTCACTACTTTCAAATCAGGTTGGATTTATTTTTCTCTTCTCTCGATTTCTTCTCCTTGTCACTGTGTGCATTTTTTTCTCCTTGCCGCAATATTCTTTTTTTATCCGGGACTTTTTCGGTCTTCGAGTTCTTACCCTACGTGTGGTTTTAGATGAAGCTTCAAAGCCAGTGAAGAAGGCGTGTTACCTCCACTTTCGTTGGGTGTTGCGAGGTGTGTTCTTGTCGAGATCCACAAGCAGATAATTTGCGACTTGCAACAATGAGTTTTAGCCAGTGGCAGCATGTTGCTGTTTAGTAGAAACCTTTTCTAAGCACTTCCAACAAGCAAAGTTGTCCAACTATGTTGTTATCATGCTCGATCGAATGCATCTCATGTCGGAGTCTCCTTCAAAACCCATATTACACAAAATGTAGTCGCCACTCACTCTCATGTGATAGAGGCCATCTCGTGTCCATGTCCGCACTTGAAATTTATTGTAAGATCAAGTAATGAGACCTCGGATTCTCTCGATATGTATGGTTCTTTCCTCCTTAGAACGAGGACGCCCCTTTCCACCCCGCAGCCATTATGCATCCTCCAGGTTACAAACGGTGGAGTACACTATTAAATACAGAAGCCTCCATGGCCTCTTTAGCTCCCAATGGGATCCTCTTCAATCACGAGTCTCCCGAGGAGGTGAGAATTTCGTCACCCGTGCTTCACCACGTGTTTAAAAATCAAAATTATCGGATGTGGAGCAAGCTCTATTTGGGCAATCTCAAGGCCTCCATGGATTGGGGCTCCTCCTGGGACTATGTGGAAGCAATGTGGCTCATTTGGCATCGCGAACTAAAAAAGATGAACCAATGACTACGTTGTTGCCACACGATGACACCACACTGCAAATTTCCTGGAAGAAGCATGTTTGCGTATGTGGGCTTGAATTGAAGGATTATGTCAATATAGATCCTGGTGATTTTAGGCCAGTGAGGTTGATAATATTCGAGGATTCTCCTTTAAGATATTTTATCAAAATCGACTATGTGACAAAGTGAGAGTGTTACTGGGAGAGACTTCCATGAAATTTATTGCAAAGATTCTCTATTGAGACCTTACTTGTTTTACGATGTAACTCATGGAAGAGAATCTCATAGAGCGTGATCTGTTTCATATCGTAATACTCGTGAAGCAAAATTGCTTTG
Source organism: Taxus wallichiana var. yunnanensis (assembly GCA_018340775.1). NCBI lineage: Eukaryota > Viridiplantae > Streptophyta > Pinopsida > Cupressales > Taxaceae > Taxus > Taxus wallichiana. The sequence goes on from CM031243.1 coordinate 18,394,150, forward strand.
CAATATTATGAACTTGCTAATAAATGGCCTATTAGTTGTTTTGTTGACCTTTGTTTTGTGAATTTTCCAGCCGAAGGATAGCAAACCACGTGAGACTACGCTCTTTTAGGTAGTTTGTCAAATAGTTACTCATGGGTGCTTCCACACCATGTGACAAAACAAAAAAAAATTGATTTTCCATTGGTTGGGATGGATGTCCATGTTCCGCTATAGCATTCCTTTTCTGAACGCTCATGGGAGGATGTTGGAATGTTTTCCAACCACCTACCCCGGTCATGGACTCCGCCTGTGCCTACGTGGAGATGATCGATGTTTGGGCGAGAAGCTTTTGGAATTAGGCTTGGGGTTAGGCAGGGTCTTGTTTCAGTGTCCAGTCTTGGGAAGTGCATTAAAGGCATGATAAGCCCTAACCCTCTCTCTTAATGATTTATTTCCTTTAGCATTTAGATAAATCAATATCTGCAATTTTGTTTGAATGCTGTAGATGTGGGTTTCTTTTGGAATGTTGATGTGTTTTTTGTTTTACTAAATAAATAGCATTTAGACTCGGATATTTTATAACATGCATTTCCATATATTGACTCTTTCTTGAAAGAGATGCCCAGAAAGAGATGGGTTTCAAATGACTTTTAATCATAATTGCATGAACTGATCTCTCTCCCCTTTACAGTTTATCTTATTTACTATTTGAGTAGAAGAAATCTCTACATCGATTCTTGCCTACTGATCTTATAATGTTGGTTTATCTTTTTGCCTTGATTCTTCCTTTGAATGATGGTTTCTGTAGAAAATATTATGGAGCGTGAATGAGGTTTATAATTTTTCTTGTATTGTTTATATTATGTAGAACATGGCTTGAAAAAGGGAATTTCCGATATGACTGTATTTGGATTTTACTGTGGATTTATAATAATATAAACTCCCATTAGGATTGGGGGCTTCTATTTGGGAAGAGTCATACTAGTTTAATTGGTCTTTCTAGATAGCTCCATCTGAGTCATTCGATTATCATTTACCTTGGGGATTATTGAAAACCCCTCACCAGGCCCTCTGCTATTACTTATTACTATGAGCTTATTATTAGATTGGAACCCTCCTGAAGCATGCGTTAATGGGTTTTCTATGACCTTTACGAATATGTTATGCACGCAAGTCATTATCCTGTGTGGATAATTCTATGGCTTAATTTTGAGGCACTACTTGGATCTTTGAATCGGTTAAAGTAATATTGGATACATCGAACTCTCATGAATGTCGACATTCTTCAAGTTTGATTGATATGTGATGTCCTCATGCATATGAATTCAGGCAATGCTTGAAATATGAAATTATAAATATATCTTATACTTTGACCTTGAAGCTTGTCGAAAGACTTTTGGTAGGAAAATGATGATTGGGGAATTTAAGATAACTACCCTAAAATGGAGTCATGCATAGCCTTAAGTAAAGGTGACAGCTACCATAATGGGACTGTGCATATCATGTATGACAGTAAGGATATAAGTCCACCTGAAATTATTTAACTTCATTTTTTTAGAACAATAATTAATACCCATAAATTGGGGTATGCAAGTGGAGGTTGAATTATATAACAGGGTATATTATGTTATCAGGTAACCAGTAAGGATAAATATGTTATTTCAATACTTGGTTAACGAGTGGAATATTTTCTGGCATTTACGATGATTATTATGTTAGCTAAAAATTGATACTTGCATCTCAATTGGGAGTTGAGATAATGTTGATACTTGTAATTATAGTGGCTTGGACCGCGCTTACATATCTTAGTTAGTCAAATGTATCTTTGACATATTAGCAAAATATGACAATATTGTTGATCGTAACTCATTCCAATGAGTTGGACCCTTATACTAATAGAAACATATAAAGGCATGGAATAAGCAACCAAAAGGATACCTAATAATATATGAACTTGTGGATTGATGGAATCTTTGTTAACATAAGTATATTCTTAAAATTGTGAGATAAATATCCAAATTATACTTACATATCACTGATTATCTATGAAGGTTTGATACTTGGGTAATATCGATGAATAATATAAGATTGATACTTGTATTTATTATATAAACTTAATGTCGTTGGTGCTTTTATTTAATTGAAAGATAATATTGTTGGATACTTATATATGTGAAGTAGGTCGAGGGTATTAGGTGAGCGTTATTATTATTACTGTAATTTAAGTATGATTGATTGCATGGTTAAGGTTGTATATCTAGTCACTTGGAATTGTGTTCTTATGTAAGCAGATCTTAAGGAAGTGAACATTAATGAGTATGGAATGTATTATCATGAGATGTGTAGTTAAGTTTTTAAATGTATGTTAGAAATTTATTTGATAAGGAGTATTGCAAACTTTCATTTATTTATATGCTAGATGGCATAAATTATTAGGTGAGGTTTATATCTTATCATGCTCTCGGGCCTAGCGAACCCGACTCTAGTAAATATTTGTGTAGATGGATTATGCGAGTAGATTAAAGGAAAAGAGTGTAAAAGTTTCATCAGGTTCAAATTATGAAGTGCTTTGTAAAAATTAAATTTTGTAACTTTGCTTGCAAGGAGTTTAGAAGATCTCTTGTCTTGGTGTAATGCCTGTTCGGCATCGACTTTCGCGATTATGTCCTTGTCCTTTTGCATGAGATTGGAAGGAGGAGGTCGTTGTGGCTAGTCTTGTGTAGTTAATGCGTTCCACCCAACTGAATGAAGAAAACATTTATCTTACTCTTCTCCTAGCCTATGCGCCTTTATATTTTTTTTCCCTTGCCTAGCTTTGCAATTATATGAGCTTCTTCAACGAGTCACTAAGTTGGTAGGCATAAAGGTTTCTGTTGGAATTATCACACCTTACAAGCTACGGCTGAAATGTTTGCAGACCGAGAGTTTGATGTTGTCCTCAAATCGATGAAGGAAAAGGTTTATATATCATTACGGTAGATGCCTTTCAGAGCCAGGAGTGTGAGGTAATCATTATGTCTTGTGTCCGAGCTTCAAATCATGGGGTTGGCTTTGTAGCTATCTTCCTAAAAGACAAGATATACTTGAATTGTCAAAGTAGGACCTTTTCCTAATTGACCGCAAGGGTGATTGGCCTTAATTAGATAATACAATCTTTCTCTCAATGAAAACATAAACATTGCGTGGCATATCAGGATGGAAATTGAAGTAAGAATGCAGTCAACTAGGTTGTAGCTGGCAGTGGGTGAAAATTTATGTTTTTTGTCCTTGCGTGAGGGAGATGGGAGTCGGTGGAGTCCCATTTTTCCTCACCTAGATCTCTTTTGGATCCTTTATTCAATGCACATGGTTGGGAGGCACGCGTCTTTCTTGAAATGCGCAGGCATTGATGGAGGGAAAACGTGTTTGGAGTGTTGTTTTGGTCCTTTGCGGATTAATTCTGTTCTGCTCTCGCTACACGAACCTTCTCTGTCATGGCATCTTCTTCTCCTCTCGCTTGCTGCGATTTTCCTTCCTTCCCGTGCGCAGTGGGTGTAGATGGAGCTTCAGCCGGGGTGAAGCAGGCATGTTGCAAAGATAGTAGAATCCTTCGTGAGCGCCTCTAACAAGCAGTGTCGTCCCAACTATGTTGTTATCCTGCTCAATATCGATCGCATCCTCAATTCGATTCTCCTTCAAGGTTTTTTTAATCAAAATCGACCATGTGACAAAGTGAGAGTATTACAGTGAGAATCTGATGAAATTTATTACTAATATTCTCTATTGATTTCTTACTTGTTTTACGTTGTAACTCATGGAAGAGCATCTCATTGAGGCGGATCTGCTTTATATCGAATATTCACGAAGCTAAAATTGTCTTATTGTTTCATTTCTTCCACTCGCCCGTAGATGAGTGTCTCGCCTCCTTCTTGTGTTCGATTCCGGTGACTTCGGTCACACTTTGGCTCGCTTTTGTTGGCCTATCAAGCTTGGCGGGCAAGATCAGACCGCTGTGTTGTGAATGGATCAGTAGACACCTATAATTACGCCTAAGCACTTTAAATACTTAAATTGTGCTAATTATCCCATTTCTCGCAAATCAACCACATATCGTCAAAGGCACTCATTTTCCTCATATCATCATTAATTAATTACACTAAGCTAATTAATTAAGTTGTAAAATCTATCCAACAAATACCCTAATTAACCTACCTTGGCCGTTAATAAATCACCCCTTCTACCTAGATCTCGATTAATTATTATTAATTAATTAGCTTTCCTTCCATTTAACCAATAAATCAATATTTAATTGATTTAATCCCTTCTAATAGCCTAAATCACACTAATATTCCTCTAATTGGCTTCTATAAGCTTTACAAGCTACCTATTAATTAATCACCTTTGATTAATTAAAATACCCCAACTCCCATGACTTGCTAAACATGTATTAAACCCTTCTAAAGTAAGGTTACCTTTAATAAAGCAACCTTATCCATTCCTAATCATGTTTACCTTTATCCCATTCATGAGAATGTGTTGAATCCTTTGATCCTTTGGGGCTATATAAAGAGCCCTCCACCTACCTTTTACTTACACCTAAACTTTCTAAGAGAGTAAATGCAAAGCATATAGCAAAGAGACTAAGAGTCTTGCACCTTGCCCTTTTGAGAGTTCATCATCTTGAAGAGTTAAGCTTCTTTCTTAAAGTTCTTGGGTCATATGGGAGGTGTCAAAAGGGTCTCAGAGCCCAACTTTGATTAGCCCCATTCCTAGGTTCTGGAGCATTAAGGACAACTATTTTGATAGCCATGGAGCTTACTTAGGTCCATTCATTTATTTGTTGTTAGAGAATAGAGGAGTTTAGATATTTAGCATTGTTAGTTTCAAAGTTTGTATTGATGAATGCTAGCAGAGTAACCCTTGTTTAATTCTTATCATGATGGTGTTTATGCTTTGTTTTAGCTAAATTGTAGAACTATTTTAGGTGGTAGTTCTTGCTTCATTTGATTTAGCATTAAGCAAAGTATACATGCACACATGGATCACTCGGTTTGCATGTGGAATTAAGTTTGGGTGATCCTGTTGGCTCTACCATAAGCCCATAAGTTGTATATGGTGAGTTAATGTATAAACAATTTGGTTGTAAATTAACATGAGACCTTCCTAGCTCGTGACCTAGCTTGGCCGTAGCACGTGCTTAACTTTCTTTGAAATGGTGCATGTTTTTGTGTTGGTGATCAGATCACACCTTTCTACTGCATAGGAGATCTATGCAATGTTGGAGAAAATTTCTAGGAGACGAAGGTAGTAGGATATTTTTCGGGTGTATGTTTTCCGTATTCGCAGCACTTCGGCCGATTATAGTGAACAAGGAAAGTAAAAGTATTTCTCCGCCATAATCGCACTGTGTTTGTCCAAGATTGTTGCAACGCAAATTGTTGTGAGAGAGGAAAAGTGGTTCCATCACTTAAAAAAAGAAAAAAAGGGGGAAATTTTCTTATGTAGAGATTAATGGTAATGCCTAGTGAAGCAATCTAGTGATCGGTCACCTTACTGAGGATGCCTTCTGAGTCTAGGGACCTTTTTATGGATATGGAGTCTCACTAAGAGATCCTTTTTTGGCTTTAAAGCCATCTTCTTTTGCTTGTCTCGGACCATGGCTGCTCCTAATATGAGAGCACCAAGGTTAGGAGGTCCAAATCGAAAAACAATCAGGTGCATATGGAGATGGTGGAGGTGTTTAGATGAATGACGAAGGATCAAGTTCAATTACAAAAATGGGGCTTCACAGGTTCTAGGGCTAATTTTGGAGCGGTGTTAGGAGGATGATGGCAAGTATTTTAGACCACCCACCCTGGCCGTGAACTCCTACCCGCGCCAACGTGAATATGTTCGATGTTTGGGTGCCCAACGAGCTTGAAGAAAATGGAATTTAGGCTTGGATTGTTGGTCTTCTTCCTCTCGATGTTGAATGGAGAAAAAGGTAAGATATCCCTACACTTTTCTCCTCCCATATTTTATTATTATCGTGAAATCGAACCACCATTTCTTTGAATTGGGTGTCTTCTTTATGCACCTTTCTACTTGCTTTCTTCCTTTAACTATTATCATTGCCATATGTTGTGGAAAGCATGCGGTGTTCTCTTCTTTGTGTATGTTTTTCCAGCTCAAATCGATCTTCCAAGATATGTGTGTGTGTGTGTGTGTGTGTGTGTGTGTGTGTGTGTGTGTGTGTGTGTGTGTGTGTGTACTCTTCTCTACGATAGAGTTCCAGCTTATTATTTGTTTGAACGGTTTTATAGTCATTAATGTAAGCGTCAATAACTATGAAGTTCCTTCCTATCAACCAAGGTTTGTTCCTTCTTTTTCTTTTGGACATATATTGTTAATGATCTCTCAAGCCCACCTAACAACCCTTTTGGCATCAAAATAGAAAGTTGTAGGACTAGTGTAATTAACGCTTGGACTAAATTTCAAGTTAGAGTTTCGACATTAAAACTTTTAGAATGTTTATGTTGTGCGGACTCTTTTTCAACCTCGTGTTTAGACTCTATGTAGCTTCAGAGGCTGGTTCCTAGGTTCTATAGCCATTCTTAGGAGGTACTTTGACTAGTTTACTTTGCATCTTCAAACGTATGTTTTTTTTTATTAGCTTTCGTGTTCGAAACTCATTCTATACATGGCTTTTTAAGTAATTCCCCGGAACCGTGGTATTCCCTTTTATTTTTGGTCTTCTTCCTCTCTTGTTCATGAAATAATCTAGTCTTCTAACTTTGCTCCTCCCATTTATTATGACTCTTGTAAAATTAGGATTGGTTGGTACTTTATGCACATATGTACCTTAATGTTTTGTTATTGAAAATTGCTTGAATGTTGTCCTTTCTTAGCTTTGTTAGATTGGTTGATTTATTTCTCCATTTAGGGCCAAGGGCCTTTCTCTTTCGTTGTTATATTTTCGTTGTCTTTACTCCTAATGGAAGTACATGGTCTTCTTCCTTGTTTGGCAAGGTGGAAACTTATTATAATTCAAGTGTTGATAGTGTTTAGAGGTTTGACCCAAATTCTTGTAATAAAGTGCTTATTTTCATGATATTGATAGATAACATTATGGTGGGTTTGTGTAGCCTTATCTTGCTCGGCTTCTCGTGAACTCGACTCTTGTAGAAAATTTGCTCACGAGATGGATTTTTGCGTGTAGATGAGGGATAGATTTGTAGACTTTTGTCATCAACCTCGATTGAGAATATCCTTTTCTCGAAACCTTTTATGTTGTTCAACTATTGTTAACGCTAGTGGAAAGTTTAAAAGAGGATTAATGTCTTAGTATAAAGTATTGTGGACTTTGTCATCCTAACTTTGGAAACCTTGTATTGTTTGACCATCATTGAAATTATAAGAAAATTTGGTTATTGTTGTTGAGTGACTTTGTTGGAGTATCGTATTTTAAGAATTGATGTAATCTTGTTTTGTTCTTTGTAAATGAGTGTTCTTTCTGACAACCTTGCCTTGAGAATAAATTTTGAGTTAAACCTTGACATGACTTAGTAATAAAGGGTCATAAGTAAACTAACATGGGATTGTTTCATACTTCGAAGTTAAATTAAAAGTTGTATTCAAATAAAGTAACGATAGGGTCACCAACTTGAGAGCAAAAATTCTTTAAGTAAACAAGGGCAGGACTATCATTGCAGTAAACTTTATATCATGATAACCCTAGCTCCTCTAGTGAACATTATTCCTCTTACAGTGAAATTTGTAAAGTGACCCTAAGGTGTAATGAACTCATTATTTATTTGAAGATGATAAGATTTAATAAGCGTAGAAAACAAATTGAGACCTCACCATCTTTCTCACCGCCATTTGGAAAGTAAATTTTAACTCCTTATTAATACTTTTAGTGAAGCCTAAGTAAAGTTGTTGATAATTTTGTTTAAGAGCCCTAGCTTCAATTTAATACTGGTAATAACTAATGGGGTCCTAAAGATGTTTCGTCTCGACCTTCTCCCTCTAAACTTTTCCAAGGTGCATTGTTTTTCTTCTCTTAAGTTTGTTAAATGCAAACCCATGTTGTCATATGGGCATGAACAAGTTCTAGTAGCGTAAGTGTTAATAGATGGCCTTGTGAAATTAAATTACCCCCTTTCTCTAAATAAACGAATTAAGCAAATAAATGTCATAATAGAGAAGATTAAAGGTGATTACTCAGTGTACAAAGAATAAAATTAGCTTGGTAAAGATGAATTGTATGAATCATATCTTGAGTCTCCTTGAAAACGTAAGCTAAGAATTGCAAGATGTCTTATTAAAATAAATAACCCTCAAGAATATCTCATTATGGTCGGCCCTACTTGTAAGTGTGTTCTGTGGATTGGACTTCTATGTTGTCTTGTCAAAAGAAAAAAAAATGTATTGTCCTTTATCGGTGTGAATGTTTCCGTGCAGTCGCCCTTATGGCCATCCTTGTATCAAGTTGTTCACGATGTTAGTTGATCCTTGGTGATGACATGTTGCATCATGTTATGTGTCAAGCAAGTCAAAATATATATATATATATATATATATATATATATATATATCCTGCTTTTCTTACTCGTGTTGTTCGTGTGTGTGGATTTTCTCGGTCGCTACACTTGGTATGTTCGAAAAAACTACGTGGTGAAGTGTTCTTTCCTTTTGTTGTTAGACTAGTAACTTACCTTGGTGAGGTGAAATGATATTCAATCATTACATTGGCATAAGTATTGTAAAACCTTGATTTTGAGAATAAAGTGTTAAGTCAAAACTCTCTCGAGACCTTGTAATGATGTGATATAAGTAAAATTAAATGGAGTGGTTAACCCTTATAGAAGTTAACTAAAATATATATATTCGTGATAAATTAATGTAGAGATGACTTACTTGAGAACAAGAGATTCCTAAAGTACTCAAAGGTGAAACTACCCTTGTAAAGTAAAATTTTTATAAATTGATATCCCTAACTAAACTAGTGAACACTACCCTTTGGGTGAACTCTTAAACAAGCTTAAGGGAAAATAATGGTTAGTTTCTCGAAGATAATAAGATTTAGTAAGTAGAGAAGACTTTAAGTGAACTACTCTACATGTACTTGTATAAGAAAATAACTCGGTTGGTAAGATGAATTTGTGCTAATCATATATTGAATCTTTTCAAAACATAAGTCATGAGTTAAAGGGTGTTTTATCAAAATAAATAACCTTCAATCATTTCTTACTGTGGCTTGCCCTAGCTGTGAGTGCCATGTGGTTGACTTCTATGTTGTTCGTCAAAAAGAGAAGTGTATTATCCTTTTGAGTGTGAACGCTTCCATGCTGACCTTGTGGTCATCCTCGTAATCAAGTGGTTCCCGAGTTGGTCAGAACCCTCAGTGGACGACATCCGTGTGTCGTGTTATGTGTCGAAGCAAGTCAAAAAAAAAAGTTATCCTGTATTTCACCGTGTTGTTTGTGTGTGAAATTTTTGGGTCGCACATATAAAGTCTATATTTTCAATTTTTTTGTTTCTTTTCATATTAATATAACATTTTTCAATGTTATATTAAATAGGTGGGGGTGGGGTTGAGGGGGAGGGGGATGGTGAGATCAGAAAGACTTGAATTTGGTCTTATGCACTGAAACATCATTTTCTGCACCTTTACTAACATTTGGTCCATCAATATATATTTTACCTTATTCATGCATATTTTCCCATTTTAAATTTACTCCGATCCACTTAGTTTTTCCCATTCTCTAGTTCAACACTATCAAAACTATGACAATGGGCCTCGTTAGCAAATTTAATACATTGCTTATTGGTTAGTTTGGGTACAAAGGTGTTACACCTCCTAACCATTTTCAATCAAGTTATTTATTTCCTCGTGCATCCAATATATTCATTCAGACATTTACATTTCTCCGATCCAACATCGTATCGACGGTGGAAGCAAGAGCGTGAGCGTGCAAATAAAGGATGGCGACCTACTGAACCACCGCTCCCTTCCCGCGTGGAAATCTACGAGTACCCGACGGAAGAACCAAAGGAAAATCTTCCTTCATGGAGTTTGGTGGAAGAACATTTCCCCTCGTTGGTGTGCCATGAAGAAGCATTCAGCCAGGAAACTGCTTTTTCTATTCAACAGGCTGCAAGATTCCTTCTTGCACAGTCCGTTTTAGGCCGTGGCTTATGTGAACTCCCGCCCGCGTGGGAAGGCGAGGTGATTCATTGCTGCTTGCCGGGTGCGCCTTTTTTTGTTCTTTACTATTTGTTGTGCCGAGGGTGGAGAGGTACCAAGGAACCCCGCGATTGCAGTGCGGTGTGGAGGGACAGCTTGAGGAATGCCCGGCGCCACAGCGCAGAGGTGGGATGTTCAGGCGCTGGCGGCTGTGCGTGGCAATCAAGGAGAGTTCAAAGCTTATGTCCTGCTTTTTATGCGTGTAGGAGAGCAATATTCATCCTAACATTGTCTTCCATTCTATTTCTACGTGAAAAGCAAACTATTTTTTTCTCGACGTATTTCTTTGTGTGCACAGCAGAAGACAAGACAATTCCCCATTCTATTTATGGAATGGTGAATGAAATTTGGATTTTCATTCATCTCCACGCTATCTTCGAAGAGAGAGGGATAATCGTCTTGAAGAAGACACAGAAATATAACCACTTCAAACAAAATGAGAAGACCATACTGTGGCGCAACAACAACATGGAGAATTCCGTTGTCAGTATTTCATGTCCTGGCAATGTGGCATCGATCATTAAACTCGATCCAAGTCCACCCGCGAAGTTATCCCATCAACGACCATTTCTCGCGGTGAGGAAACAAAGAAGGACCAGTAAGAGTAAATAGTCGTGCGGAGCGTGCATCTTCCAGAGGAGGATACCCGGGTGGTACAAGCCCGTAGTTCAAGAATTCAAAAAAAAAAAAAAGAAGAATCACCACCAAAGAGGAGAAGAGAGAGCATGTGGCAATGACTAACCCACCAACTTATCTCGCACCGTGTGGAGTTTGACATGAGTGGCATCGATCACCGAAACTCTGTGTGTTGGTTGCAGACTCCTTCCCCCAACATCTTCTCAATCGTTGCTCGCAGCACTATGTAATACATTAGCAAGCAGATCACAAAAAGATCAGAGACATGTGGAATTTGTTTCAATCAAATCGGAACAAAACGAGATTAAGCTCCTCATTCATTCATCAAATTGCCATATCAAAGATGGACGCCAACAACCAGCCTATGATCCCATGCAGCTACTCGAGAGCATGAAAGTCATGCTCGTAAATGTTAGCAATATCAAAAGCAAGCATAAAGAGACATGCCGCATTTGAGAGAACCCAAGAGCCACTGTGATTTACTTCAGCCGTCACTCCAAAACTTCGTAATCCGAGGACATAATGGACTGAGTCTTGTTCGGCTATATAGACGGAGAAGATTTGTGTCGATCCGCATGACAAATGCGAGATTAAATGCCCTCGTGCACATCCTCAGTGGCGCACTCACACGAGCTTTCTCGAGCCACTTCTTCATCTATTTCTCAAACGAACGAGCACATCTCTCGTCAGTGAGATTCAAGAAAATTCAGTAAAGTCCTTGCTGCAAGAAGCAAATAGGACATGTCGTGGACGTGAACAAGATGATGAATCTGGGGTAGATTTGTAAAAAACAAATATATTAAGGGGGAATGTTAGCAAATTTAATACATTGTTTATCGTTAGTTTGGGTACAAAGCGTTACACCTCCTAATTGTTTTCACTGGTATTTATTTCCTCGCATCCAATATATTCATTCAGACATTTACATTCTCGATCCAAAGCAATACGTAACCGAATCAG
>CM031243.1:18406031-18413531 GCA_018340775.1 Taxus wallichiana var. yunnanensis
CGTTCAGTTACGTATTGCTAAGTACTCCCACTTGATACGAGCATCTTCATACCATCCGCTAACGGCGTGACTTGCACTTCCTTGTCCCGATAAGGACTTGACTTTCGGTGCCATCTAAGGCTCGAGCTCATGATATCACATCTTTCTTGTATCCACGATATTGACATAGTGGAAGATACTCTTCCCATTTATCTCGTTTGAGTGATCCATAAGAATACATTGATGCTGTCCATCGATCTTTGACACATGATTTACTCTCTCGGTTTGTCCCATGGCTTCATTTCAGGATGATATCGTAGAACTAAAATTAGTTTCGTTCAAGAGGCTGTATTAACCGCGCTTACAAAATCTTGACGTTCTTTCGTTCTAGGATCCCCTGCCGAGATATAATCAATCTACGCATTACACCATGTAACCTGAAAATTTCAAATTACATGCATCTTTCTGTTGCCTGGTGAATCATCCTTTAGATTTCCAAAGAACGATGAAATGAGCTACCTTAGTTTATCTTTCCACAATTACCGGGATAACATATGTTTTATTCGATTTGGACCTTCCATTTAACCCTTGTCCAATCAAGTCCATGCTTATTACTTGTGAAGCTGATCTTGCTGCGGTATGTTATGATTATAATAGTCTAGTAGGAATGACGTTACTCCTTAGCCTTTCCGACATTCCTGAAGCAATGAGTCATGAAATCAATAACATCATTTTCAGTACCTTCCAAAAGTATTAGTTGTTAACATGTGTGATGACTTAAAGCATTTTTTGATCCTAACCATTTCAGAAGGAATAGGCGATTATGAGTTCATTCGACTAACAACTTCTTTCTCAAATCGTTCGGGCGCACCAGGTCATATACCCACATTTTCAGTAGCGTGAAGATTCCTTCATTATCAAAATGAAAACCTTTATACCTTTCATCATTGGTTTCTTACGACAAGCATTGCTTTTACTTATGAAAGTATATATTAGATTCTCAGGCACTTTACCTCATCCTTGGATCGCCATTGAGTTCTTAATGTTCATAAGATACGAAGATGCTTCCATTAACTTAGAGCATCTCTACCCATTCTCTTTCCGCTTCGACTGTAGCTAATCTCAAAATCATATCTGAGATAAAAACTCTAACCACCTTCTCTATCTAGCATTTTAGATTAGGTTGAGTGAAAATATGCATTTCAGAGTCCCAAGTGATCGAGTTTTCGACTCAAAAAGGTTTCCCAAGTAAATAGTGTCTCAGGATTTAGGCGCATGAGCAGTAGCGTAAAAAGCTCTGAATCATAAGGAGCATGGTTCAGCTCATGTAACACAAGTTTTCTACTTTCATATGCTATGACTTGATCATTTTTGTAACAAAACACCTCAAAGGCCTTCCCGAGGCATCCATTCAACAAGAAATCCAATTAAGTCTGCAGTACAAACTAATATAAAGTCGGAAGTCAATGGCTTTTTAGACTTTTGAAAGCTCTCTCGATTTAGCATTATCATTCCAAATAAATTTCTTATCCTTCTTACTTAATGGAAGTTATCGGTGCAACCATTTAGAAAAATCCTTAACAAATTTTCTATAATAACTTGACCCATGACTACTAAGCTTACGGTGCACATTCTTTGGTGCAGGCCACTCGATTATTGCCACTATTTTTGAAGGATCTCATTGATTCCAGCCATTCCTTCTTTACTGGTCGACATGGCCCAAATAGTGAACTTTTGTATCAAAGAAAGAACATTTGGATAACACCATATAACTTTCTTTTCTCAAAATTCCCAAAACTATCTTCAAATGCTCATTGTGAGGTACTCTTGACACTTTTAGAATAAATGAGAATATTGTCCAAGAATACAGTACAAACTTGTCCAAATATTCTTGAAAGATATTATTCATTAAGTTCCATAAGTTGTGGATGCATTAGTTAATCAAAGGTAGAACCGTGAATTCATAATGTACATACCTTTGTTCGAAAGTTGTTTTATGAATATCTTCTTCTTTAATCCTTAATTGATGATAACCTTTAAGATCGAAGATCTATCTTGGAATAAAATTTGCTGCCCCACGCATATCAGGTCAAATAGATCATCATCGATCCTTGAAGTGGGTATCATTTCTTGATTTACTTTGTTCAACATCCGATAAAGCACGATAGAGCCCTATTTAAGTGTTCCATCCTTCTTTTCCACAAATATTTGGTGCTCCCTAAGGTGAAACACTTGGTCTAGTCAAACCTTTAGACAAAAGTTCTTGCAATTGTGCCTTAAGCTCGACTAACTTTGTAGTAGTCATCCGATGGAGGTGCTTTGAAATGAGGTTCCTCCTGTTCTGGTTTGATTTCGATGGTGAAGTCAAATTCCTCTTGGGTGAAGTAAACTGGTAATTCCTCCAAAACGTCTTTGAAAATTTACAGAGAATCGTTTCATGGAATCACCATCTATCTTCACGAAAATTTAGATATCTTTCTGCATAAAGGAATACATCCTTTGTTTTTAGCCTTTTTAATTTGCGATGCCAGAATCGTGAGTTTTCTAGCCTGAAATTTCCGTTTCACATCTTGAATCTCTGCTTGCTTTGTATGTCGATCATCTAAACATTTTATATTCTTTTCAAAGCATAGCTTGATCTACTTTTGCTTTATGGTCAGCTAACTTGGCAATTGACAATGTGATGTCATACGATCCGCTTACTCCACGGGTGTAAACATATGAGTCAACTTTTCAGTGGAAAAGTTAGGTAAGTCAAATTGCCCCAAAAAGGACCATATACTCCACCTGTATGAGCGGTAATTATTACCACAGTCACTGATATAGTCCAAAGATTTATCCTTTTTCCAGTTTTCTCTTAAGTTTAGAAGCAAGTTTACTAGAAATAAAACTTTCAGTAGCTCACCATAAAAAGAATAGTGATAGGTATGCCAAATAACTTACCTCAGAACTTACATAGGTGTCACATGCTTTTGAATCATTATGCCTTGCTTTGCGAGCATGTATCTTATGCTCCAGATTAGATCATCCTTCTTCAAGGCAGTAAAAGTTTGTATAGTGGTCTTTGCCATAATGTGACCTCCTACAGTCCCTTTTAGGCTCAAAATTTCCTCCGACAGATTGTAATTATCGTTGTCCTCATGAGACCTTAACGCCCATTGTTATAATTTTGGCAAAACTATCCATACATTTCCAGTGGATTTATTCCTATCGTTTTCTTACTATTATCACAGAAACTTATACTTGTTTCCAAAATTTCCATGGCCCACTTTTTGGGTTGCAAGTGAATTTGAAGAAGGGTTACAGATCTTCTTCCGCACTTCCTCTTTATGAGCGAAATAGCCTTTAATTTTTGTTCTTGTCTTTCTTGGCCTTTTACAACAACTCCTTCCATAGTGGTTGGGTATGAACATCGACCTCTCCCCTATCATGGGATTCGAGTCCCATGATGAATTTCCGTATTCTGAACTTCTACTTGATTTGAATCTGCGAGTACATACTTGAGGAGTTTTGTAAAATTCACCGCTCCCAGTATTCGGATTCTGATTGTTAGCTTCCTTGAGCTAAGTTCAAATTCTGTCATTTTACGATCATAGAAAAGTTGTGGTAGCCAACATTGCCTAAAATAGCCCTTAAATTGATCCCGAGTAATATTGGTCTCATCATATTTAGCTCGGCTCACTTCATTATCCCACCATGAAGATGCTTCATGGGAAAGCTGATAGGCTCCCCAAATAACTTTGGTTTCTCACGAGAAGTTTCTTATTGCAAGTACTTCTCCATTTGTGACATGAGCCGAGTTCTTAGCTCCATCCCTAATGTGGTGCCATCATATTTAGGTGGGCTTATCCTTTTATATCATTAGTGAGTTCTTCTGCTTGACTGGCCTTTTTGTTTCTGGTTGACGGGTGCATTTCAGCGTCATATTAACACCCATATCGGGGTTGTCCTCAAGAAGGTTGCTGATTATTATTACAGACTTCATCATCCTCCTCATTTCCCATTACTTGTTGTTCAAGTGCCAAACGATCTCTTACTGTCCAATAGGGCAGCAAGGATCTCGTCAACTTTTGGGTTGTTTCCACCCCTCCTTCGGTGGAGCATTATTCATAACGTTCCCCTTGTTCTAACCATTTTCTGTTACAAGAAAATTTAGATTTTTATCGATTATGGACACAATAGGTCCAGAGGCTACTGACTTGCTTCACTCGATACCAAGATGTAACATCCCCATTTTAGTACATTAGAAGAAGAATTTTTTTTTATATAAGCATTCTAGTTCTAAATACATAATTTAGAACTCTCGAGATCACAACAATTATTCTTATAATAGATAACCATATATATTGTGATGACTCTGAGTACCTCCAATCCATTCATATCATGACTCGGTGATCTACCGATCTATTCATGAGTATCAAAGAGTTGGCGTTTTTATTTTAACACATCCCTCTTTATGCAGTTCTCTTCCCTAATCTAGGATTTAGAATGCTCATCCAGAACCTATCTCGAATAATTGTTACCATTATTCATCGGCATCTAAATCCCTCGGACTAGGTGACATAGGACAACGCAATCAGCGATTTGTGATACTTTGGCCAAAGATTTAAAACATATTGTTTATGTCTCGTATTCATTGACGTCATACTCAAATCGATGCGAATCGTCCCCCCTTCACCCCATTCCTATGTTATGTAGAATTTCTTATCTGGCTTAAACACATAGGCCTCCTCCCATCCCAAGTTATTCACTCGAGGAACGGATTAATAATATGACAATGATATAAGGATGTTCTCAGAACTAGGATACGCTTAACTTATCTTGAATTGACCCTAGTTAACCATGTGTGTCAAGGTACCCCACAGGAGTCTCAGGGCAGCCTCATATCATGACCACATTCCTAACTAGTCCCGGAGTAAAAACTTGTTCGAGTTTAAGGTGTAAATCTTAACGATCAATGCAAAGGGTGTTGCCATAAGTAACTTGCATTGTTGTATCTTCGAGAAGATCCTAATCTTATCGAAGGTACAACCTGCAAATTGACTTGTGCCATCAACCTTCAAATCCGCCTCGAAAAGATCTACTTAACTTTAGGTGTTACTTATGTTGAGTTAAAGTTATACTTTAAGACGCTCCTTTTAGGGTCGTCTTTTCCCAACCCCTAGGTTCCTCACCTTAGAATTGCCTTTCTTATTAAGACCCATTTCTACAGAGAAGTTAATAAGATTTGGGGTTTCATTGCGAGTTCTTTGTTACACAAAGATCTAAATCAACAAAATTGGTAGTAGCCTAAGTCTTCTCATAAGGTTTGCTAACCATACCCTTATTAGGTTTATATCGAGTTCTCAAAACCAAGAAATACATCTTACTTATTAGTATTAAGATATAGTGAATTAAAATCAAATTAAGGCGTTGTCTTGACTTAGATCAAGATTAGGTAGTAATAATTTAACCTTATCTTCTCGAAAGACAGTGATCTAAATTCCAATTTAGCTTTAGATAGAACATAACAAGGAACTACTAAACATTCACAAGTATTCGGTCATAATCTTTGCAAAGCTTACATAGAATCCCAAATGTCTCCAAGGTATACAATAATAACAATGCTCTTAAAATCATTTGGTACTGAAGAAGTTCAATCCATCAAGATACGAATGCTGAAACACATAAGTAACAAATATAGCATTTCATTCATTTCTTTCAAGCTAATCAAATACATTTTATGCATTCAAAGATTATATTTGATACTGATACTTAATGACAAAAGAACATCTTTCTTCAAGTAGTACATTTAGAGAATCAAGTTGGAATTCATCATAAAACCAAATTAAACAATTTAAACATCATATAAGACACATTGCCTTTACCACTTACATTGTAACCATCTGCAAAAAATTGTCAACATGGGTCATTTTGGTGGGCTGGCATGATAAGCACTAATTCTTAAAACAATTGCAATCCACCAATTGTTCTCATTAAACAACTTTGTTTAAATGAAATCATTTATTCAAATTCCAAACATAAATTAGGCTATTCATCTTATATGTTTAGAGACTAAGAACAAATGAATACAACCATTCTAAAGACAGCAAAACTCCTACAAGAATGTTTCTAACAATTACTCAAAGGCAGTTTATAACATTCAACAAGCTCAACTGTCGTAATTTCCTTTCAATCATACATTATTTTAATGGTATTGACGAGTATACCTATATATATAGCAACACACATTTTATACCCAGTCTCTCCATACAATACCACAGTCTATTCTTGTTATGCCCTTACCAGAGATAGCATAAGGATACAAGAAGAAAGCACATAAATTTTCCAGACTAGGAGAGAGAGAGTATTTTCTTATTCCTCTTATTACACATCAACATATAATTTACAGCTCAGGAGAAGGAAACAGAGTAAATCAGATTCCCATTTCAATCATGTTCTGGACTGTACCGACTCCTCTAGAATAACGCAATTACTTTTACGCATGTGATTAAAGCAGTCGAGATCACGAAAGAAACTACGAGTTTCATCTAAATTCATTAATAAAAATCACCTCGTAGCTATTAAGCATTACAAGAGCTCTCGCGACAAAGCAAAGAAAATAATCCAACCATGAAAGACTCAACAAATCTTTTCCATATCATTCATCAACATGAAAATACCCAATGCCATTGCCTGACATGGTACAACTAAGAGCTCTTTGTTTCAGTCATACACGGACAAGATAACATTAAGAACAAATAACATTTCCATATGCAAATACATTGACATTCACATCTGAGTTGAAACACAAACGCATACACGGCTTCATTGATCCAACTATAAAATCCCTACGATTATACGAGGACTTATATTAGAAGCCGATTTCAAGAAGAATAATCACAACAAGGTCTTCCATGAAGCCGAATTCCATATCAATAATTTCCTCAAAGTTTCATCCAAAGTCGAGCTACTACGAAATACAATAGGGTCTCAAACAGAGTCAAGTTTGTAAAGAAAACCCATCCTTTAATTCCACAGAAGCAAACTGAATATAACACAACAATGTTAAGAAAGAGTTTCGTATGATATGCATGCACAAATGAGGACTTAATTCGAGAATCGAGCCAACTCGTGAATATATCAAGGACTCCATGAGTGTCAAATACAACTAGTACTCATAACCGGGCTTTGATTGAAGTCGAACTCATATGACAACAATTCAAGGACTCCAACAGTATCAAAACCAAAAGTAAACACAACAAAGCTTCCACAAGAGTTGAAAACATACTATCCAATTCAAAGGATTCCAACAAAGTATGCACACAAAAAACTTCTATACTTGATTAAAAACATAAGTTATGTTTCAAGGACTCCAATGAGTCAATACCATAGAGTATTTTCAACTATACTTCTCAGGAGTTGAAAACATATGTTCGTTTCAAGGACTCCAGCATAATCACAGCCAAGTTTATACGTAAGACAAAAACATACGAAACATTAAAAGGACTCCTAAAAGTATTGAGTCATTTTCGTATATAA
>CM031243.1:18418531-18431031 GCA_018340775.1 Taxus wallichiana var. yunnanensis
TGATCTAAATCAACGAAATTGGGCAGTAGCCCTAAGTCTTCTCATAAGGTTGCTAACCATACCCTTATTAGGTTTATATCAGTTCTCAAAACTGAAATACATCTTACTTATTAGTATTAAGATATAGTGATTTAAAATCAAATTAAGGCGTTGTCTTGACTTAGATCAAGATTAGGGAGTAATAATTTATTCAGCCCGTTCAGCTTCCTGTTGAGGTTTATTTTAACCTTAGCTTCTCGAAAGACAGTGATCTAAATTCCAATTTAGCTTTAGATAGAACATAACAGAACTACTAAACATTCACAAGTATTCAGTCACATAATCTTTGCAAAGCTTACTTAGAGAATCCCAAATGTCTCCAAGGTATACAATAATAACAATGCTCTTAAAATCATTCGAACCGAAGAAGTTCAATCCATCAAGATACGAATGCAAACACATAAGTAACAAATACCTCATTTCATTCATTTCTAAGCTAATCAAATACATTTTATGCATTCAAAGATATTTGATACAATACTCAACAAAAAAAAGAACATCTTTCTTCAAGTAGTACATTTAGAGAATCAAGTTGGAATTCATCATAAAACCAAATTAAACAATCTGAACATCATATCAGATCTGCGTGCCTTTACCACTTACGGCAACCATCTGCAAAAATTGTCAACACGGGTCAGTTCGGTGAACTGAGCATGATAAGCACTAATTCTTAAAACAATTGCAATCCACCAATTGTTCTCATTAAACAACCTGTTTAAATGAAATCATTTCTTCAAATTCCAAACATAAATCAGGCTATTCATCTTATATGTTAGAGACTAAGAACAAATGAATACAACCATTCTAAAGACAGCAAAACTCCTACAAGAATGTTTCTAACAATTACTCAAAGGTAGTTTATAACATTCAACAAGCTCAACTGTCATAATTTCCTTTCAATCATACATTATTTTAATGGTATTGACGAGTATACCTACTTATACAGCAACACACATTTTATACCAGTCTCTCCATACAATACCACAGTCTATTCTTGTTATGCCCTTACCGTAGAGATCGCATAAGGATACAAGGAGAAAGCACATAAAGTTTCCAGACTAGGAGAGAGAGAGTATTTTCTTATTCCTCTTATTACACATCAACATATAATTTACAGCTCAGAGAAGGAAACAGAGTAAATCAGATTCCCATTTCAATCATGTTCTGGACTATACCGACTCCTCTAGAATAACGCAATTACTTTTACGCATGTGATTAAAATAGTCGAGATCACAAGAAGAAACTACAGTTTCATCTAAATTCATTAATAAAAATCACCTGTAGCTATTAAGCATTACAAGAGCTCTCGCGACAAAGCAAAAGAAAATAATCCAACCATGAAAGACTCAACAAATCTTTTCCATATCATTCATCAACATGAAAATACCCAACGCCATCGCCTGACATGGTACAGCTAAGAGCTCTTTGTTTTAGTCAAACTCGAGACAAGATAACATTAAAAACAAATAACGTTTCCATATGCAAATACAGTGACATTCACACTGAGTCGAAACACAAACATGCACAACTTCATTCAACTTAAACAAATCCCTACGATTATACAACAAGGACTTATATTAGAAGCCGATTTCAAGAAAAATAATCACAACAAGGTCTTCACAGAAGCCGAATTCCATATCAATAATTTCCTCAAAGTTTCATCCGAAGTCGAGCTACTACGAAATACAACAGGGTCTCAAACAGAGTCAAGTTTGTAAAGAAAACCCATCCTTTAATTCCACAGAAGCTGAACTGAATATAACACAACAATGTTAAGAAAGAGTCTGTACGATATGCATGCACAACGAGGACTTAATTCGAGAATCGAGCCAACTCGCAACATATCAAGGACTCCAACAGTGTCAAATACAACTAGTACTCACAACCAGGGCTTTGATTGAAGTCGAATTCATACGACAACAATTCAAGGACTCCAACAGAGTCAAAACCAAAA
This sequence comes from Taxus wallichiana var. yunnanensis, assembly GCA_018340775.1. NCBI lineage: Eukaryota > Viridiplantae > Streptophyta > Pinopsida > Cupressales > Taxaceae > Taxus > Taxus wallichiana. The sequence continues at coordinate 18,420,525 of CM031243.1, forward strand.
AGTAAACACAACAAAGCTTCCACAGGAGTCGAAAACATACTATCCAATTCAAGGATTCCAACAGTATGCACAACAAAACTTCTACAGAAGTTAAAAACATAAGTTACGTTTCAAGGACTCCAACGGAGTCAATACCATAGAGTATTTTCAACTATACTTCTACTGTAAGTTTATGTTACGTTTCAAGGACTCCAACAGTAATCACAACCAAGTTTAGACAGAAGACGAAAACATACGAAACATTAAAAGGACTCCCACTTGAGTCATTTTCGTATATAATCCCTGAAAACTTTCAACGGAGACTAACCCAAAATTGCAAACACAGTAAGGATTTCTACAATAGTCGCATTCAAGTAGTATAATCACAGCAAGCATTCCAACTAGAAGAAACTTAAAGTATTCTTAGCAAGATTCAACAGGATTCAACAACAATAAAAGCACAGCCGGGTCTTCAATCGAAATGAAACCAAAAGGAAGAATAAATACAGTAAACATTCCAACAAAGTCTTTGAAAAACCCAAGATTCCTAATTCCACAGGAAAAGAAGAACCAATACATTGCTTCAAACCAACTAAACTGAAATCACCTGAACAGAGTTGTTTTAATGAAAGCATTTGGAGTAAAGCAAGATTTTTAAAAGTCAGGGCCTATCATGCCTGGTAATGTCACTTAAAAATCCGAAGAAGACCTCTGAATGTGCTCACGCCTTCTCTCTTCTTCCACGATAGATTCAACAACAATAATTTGTTACCTTCATGTCTTATAAACTTTCCCCGACAGAGAAAAGAGCTAGATATTCTCATAGTTGCCATGCAACACAAAGTAGACTGGTTCAAGAACCAGTGATCAAACAGAGAGAAAAACGGAGCGTATGGAAAACCAAACAACCAACTAGTTTTCCATTTGCATGCCTTCCCAAGCAATCCGCTCGGGAACCGAAGTTCATCAATGACATTAACTCCAAGATTCCCACCTATTTTCCATTGCCACCGACCGCCAAAGTTGGCGATTGACAAATGAAAACAAACAACCATTCCCAAATTTGGCGACTCTGCCACGTCAGGTCTCAATAGCCGTTTGAAATCTCCACCAAATCCCTTGTCCTTCATGCTTATCCACCTCATTTAATGCCATGGAAACCACCGCCCATGGCTCGCACCCCTTCATAGGTCCCCCTTCATCCATTATCATAAGTTAGGTTAGAAACATAGGTTAGATCTTACGGTAAGACATTAGTCTTACTTCCATAGTGCTTAGGTAGCTAACCTTAGGAGCATTAAACCTATAGTTTAGGGCTAGGTTAGTTTAGCAATAATTCAACCCATAGGTTATAGTTTAGGTTAAGGTTATTAACCTTAACGAATCCATTCTAGGTCCCACAAGTAGGTTCGATCAGTATTAGAACCAACAGGTATAACATTCCCGAAATGGATCCTATCCGGCATTGATAATAAGCTTGCAGTATACACCAAAATTTATTACCTGGCTTAAGGTCTAGGCCTTCCTGATATTACGATATCGGGAACCAATTCATTTAACACAATCAACCTGAGTTAGACTCCGAATTTCTTATTCAACACATTCAGACCTTGCAACTTTCGTAAGGTCTATAATTTTTTTGTTCATCCTAGAATAAACTTAAAACATCTCTTGGATCAATGCAACTGATCCAAGGCTGAGTCATAAAGATGGATAAATCCACAATTCCTCCCAAAATCAAATTGAACTCAGGTGCTAAAAATGAAAGAAATAAAAGAGTCCAAGCATATCCTGACTCAGTCAAAGATCTTCAAGAGCAAAGAAGATACAATCCATATCAAGCATGACTTCACAATCAAAGGAACACATCCTTATACAGAAGAAATCATATATCAACACTTGAATGCTCAGGAGGAAGTAACAATAGTTCAGGGTGTTACATGCTTCCCTCCTAAAAGATTCATCATCCCGATGATTACATATTTGATTTACCTTCAGGTCAACCAATTTATTAGTTCACAATACAATAAGACTATTTCCAACTTGAATAGTTCCGTAAAATTAATGTCACGATACATTTTATTCAAATTTCAATAATGTTTGCCTCAATCTGGCTTTCATATAGACATGAAAAAAAAAAGATAAGTTCATAAAAATGTTTTGTCAATAGATTTCATTCTATTGAAAAAGAAAAGGAAAAGCAATTTTCATCTCTTCCAGATTTTCCCAAGTTGCACTTTCTTCGTTAAACCGGTCCCACTGGACTTACATTGTTGTATTTCACGATTTCTCAAATGCAATTGGTGAGTTTCCAAAGACTCGTGTGGGTTTAACCACGATTATTCTCGGGTCTTGGACCTGTAAGGAATTCTAATTTAAAACATGTGACAAATCTGAAACGTATTTCTTAAGCAAAGAAATATGGAAAACATCATGCATGCAGAGACAAAGCAGGGGTAATGCTAATCGGTAAGCTACAGATTGATTATTTCGACAATTTCGAAAGGTCCCACGTAACGAGGTGACAACTTGGCAGCCTTGCCAAAAGTTATAGAACTCTTTCTGGGTTTAACATGAAGAAAAACCTTCTCACCAAGCTCAAACCTTCGATCAACCCGCTTAAGGTCAGCATAGCTCTTCTACCTATCTACTGCTTCCTTTAATCATTCACGAATCAACTTTACTTGCTGTTCCATTTCAGTGAGGATCTCTGGTCCAATTACCACTCTATCCTCAATACTATCCCAACTAATAGGGGTTCTGCACTTCCTTCCATAAAGTGCTTCAAAAGGTGCCATTTTAAGAGATGAGTGATAAGTGTTGTTGTATGCGAATTCAACTAGTGGAAGATACTCTTCCCATTTATACTGTTGATCCATGCAATACATTCACAACATATCTTCCAACACTTGATTTACTCTCTCGTTTGTCCATCCGTTTCCGGATGATATGCAGAACTGAAGTTTAGTTTCGTTCCAAGAGTCTGTATTAAGCGTTTGCCAAAATCTTGACGTCATTCTAGGATCCCTGTCAGATATAATCAATTCTGGTACACCATGTAACCTGAAAATTTCGTGCACGAATCTTTTGGCCAACACTGGTGAATCATCCTTTAGATTTCCAGCGATGAAATGAGCTACCTTAGTTAGTTTATCTACAACTACCAGGATAACATCATGTTTATTCCTGGACATAGGTAACCCTTGTACAAAGTCCATGCTTATTACTTGCCATTTGTACTGCGGTATGCTATGGGGATATAATAGTCCAGCAGGGTGCATGTGTTCTGCCTTAACCCGCTGACATTCCAGACAATGAGTCACAAAATCAATAACATCCTTTTTCATACCTTTCCAAAAGTATTGTTGTTTTAGATCAGCAAGCATTTTTGTGATACCCGGGTGTCCAGAGAAGGGCGAATTATGAAATTCAACTAACAACTTCTTTCTCAAATCGTTCAAAGATAGTACGTATACCCTGTTTTCATAACGTAAGATTCCTTCATTATCAAAATGAAAACCTTTATACCTTTCATCATTAGGTTCTGCAGCAAGCACTGCTTTTACTTGCTGAAAGTATATATCAGATTCTGAGGCACTTTTTACCTCATCCTTAAACTGAGTTCTTAATGTTATAAGAGCAGAAATGTGCTTCCTACGACTTAGAGCATCTGCTACCCTATTCTCTTTCCCTTTGATGTAGCTAATATCAAAATCATATTGAGATAAAAACTCTAACCACCTTCTCTATCTAGCATTTAGATTAGGCTGAGTGAAAATATATTTCAGTCCCAAGTGATCGCCAACTCAAAAGGTTTCCCAAGTAAATAGTGTCTCCAGACTTGAAGCGCATGAACAATGGCAAGCTCTCCAAATCATGAGGAGCATAATTCAGCTCATGTAACTTAAGTTTTCTACTTTCATATGCTATGACTTGATCATTTTGTAACAAAACACCTCCAAGGCCTTCCCGAAGCATCCATTACAACAAAAGCTCCCATTAGGTCCAGGTATAACTAATATAGGTGCGGAAGTCAACTGGCTTTTAGACTTTTGAAAGCAGCTTTCACACTTATCATTCCAAATAAATTTCTTATCCTTCTTCTCGCAATGAAGTTATCGGTGCAGCCACTTTAGAAAAATCCTTAACAAATTTTCTATAATAACCAGCAAGACCCATGAAGCTTCTTACTTCGTGCACATTCTTTGGTGCAGGCCACTCAGTTATTGCCACTATTTTTGAAGGATCTACAAAATTCCTTCTTTACTAATGACATGGCCCAAATAGTGAACTTTTGTATCAAAGAAAGAACATTTGGATAACTTACCATATAACTTTCTTTTTCTCTCAAAATTCCCAAAACTATCTTCAAATGCTCATTGTGTTCTTCAACACTTTTAGAATAAATGAGAATATCATCCAAGAATACAAGTACAAACTTGTCCAAATATTCTTGAAAGATATTATTCATTAAGTTCATAAAAGTTGTGGGTGCATTAGTTAATCCAAAGGGTAGAACCGTGAATTCATAATGTCCGTACTTGTTCGGAAAAAGTTGTTTTATGAATATCTTCTTCTCTAATCCTTAATTGATGATAACCGGATCAAGATCTATCTTGAATAAACCGCTGCCCCACGCATCTGGTCAAATAGATCATCGATCCTTAGAAGTGGGTATCTGTTCTTGATTGTTGCTTTGTTCAACATCCGATAATCAATACACAACCTAAGTGTTCCATCCTTCTTTTTCACAAATATTACTGGGCGCTCCCAAGGTGAAACACTTGGTCTAATCAAACCTTTAGACAAAAGTTCTTGCAATTGTGCCTTAAGCTCTACTAACTCTTGTAGTAGTCATCCGATAAGGTGCTTTGGAAATAGGTTCCGTTCCTGGTTTGATTTCGATGGTGAAGTCAAATTCCCTCTTGGGTGGTAAACCTGGTAATTCCTCCGAAAAACGTCTTTGAAACTTTGCAATAGTGGAAATCATTTCATGGAATCACCATCTTCTTCTAAAATTTAGATATCTTTACTGCATAAAGGGTACATCCTTTGTTTTTAGCCTTTTTAAGCTGCATAGCTGACAGTTTTCTAACTGAAATTTCCCGTTTCACACCTTGAATCTCTGCTTGCTTTCAGCCGATCATCTAAACATTTTATATTCTTTTCATAGTAGTCTACTTTTTCTTTATGGTCAGCTAACCAATTGACACCGATGACAATGTCATACGATCCCAAAGGTGTAACATAGAGGTCAACTTCAGTGGAAAAGTTAGGTAAGTCAAGGACTGCCCCAAAAAGACACATACTCACTGTATGAACAAATTATTACCATACAATATAGTCCAAGATTTATCCATTTTTCCAGCTTTTCTCTTAAGTTTAGAAGCAAGTTTACTAGAAATAAAACATTCAGTAGCTCATGTATCAAAAAATAATAGTGATAGTATGCCAAATAACTTACCCAGAACTTCTATAGGTGTCACTTGCTTTTCAGCTTGCTTGTCTGCTACTATGCAAAGCATGTATCTTATGCTACTGATTACGATCATCCTTCTTCAAAGGGCACCTATTTGTATAGTGGTCTTTGCCATAATTGTAGCAGCCTCCTACAGGTCCCTTTTAGGCTCAAAATTGCCTCCAACCTTGTAATTATCACGTTGTCCTCCATAGGGCTTCTGCCCATTGTTATAATTTTTGGCAAAACTATCCCTTACATTTCCAACAGGCTTATTCCCTATCGTTTTCTTACTATTATCCCCTGGAAACTTACTTCTGTTTCCAAACTTTTTCCATGGCCCCTTTTTGGGTGCAAGTGAAGTTGAAGAAGGGTTTGCAATCTTCTTCCGCACTTCCTCTTTATGAGCAGAAATAGCCTTTAATTTCTGTTCTTGTCTTATGGCCTTTTCAACAACTCCTTCCATAGTGGTTGGACTGTGAACATCGACCTCTCCCCTATCACGGGATTCAGTCCCATGATGAATTTCCGTATTCTAAACTTCTCGTCAGTTTGATACTGCGGTACATACTTGAGGAGTTTTGTAAACCGCTCCCAATATTCAGTTACCGTTAGCTTCCCTTGAGCTAAGTTCTAGAATTCTGTCATTTTCTGATCATAGAAAAGTTGTGGCAGCCAACGTTGCCTAAAATAGCCCTTAAATTGATCCCAAGTAATATTGGTCTCATCAATATTTAGCTCAACTTTACGGCTATCCCACCACGAAGATGCTTCATGGGAAAGCGATAGGCTCCCAAATAGCTTTGGTTTCCTCTGAGAAGTTTCTTATTGCAAAGTACTTCTCCATTTCACTGAGCCAGTTCTCAGCTCCATCTCCTAATGTGGTGCCATCATATTTAGGTGGGCTTATCCTTTTTATATCATTAGTGAGTTCTGCTGCCAACCTGGCCTTTTTGTTTTCTGGTTGGACAGGTGCATTTCCAGCGTTATTATCAACACCCATATCGGGGTTGTCCTCAGGAGGTTGCTGATTGTTATTACCAGCTTCATCATCCTCCTCATTTCCCATTACTTGTTGTTCAAGTACAGCCAAACGATCTCTTGTGTCCAATAGGGCAGCAAGGATCTCATCAAGCTTTTGGGTTGTTGCCACCCCTCCTTCAGGTGGAGCATTATTCATAACGTTCCCCCTTGTTCTAACCATTTTCTATTACAAGAAAATTTAGGTTTTTATCAGATTATGGACACAATAGGTCCAAGAGCTGCAACCTTCAGCTCTGATACCAAGATGTAACATCCCCATTTTAGTACATTAGAACAAGAATTTTTTTTTTTTTTTTTATAGAAGCATTCTAGTTCTAAATACATAATTTAGAACTCTCAGATCATAACAATCATTCTTATAATAGATAACCATATGCAGCTGTGATGACTCGGAGTACCTCCGATCTATTCATATCATGACTCGGTGATCTACCGATCTATTCATGAGTATCAAAGAGTTGGCGTTTTTATTTTAACACATCCCTCTTGCGGTTCTCTTCCCTAATCTGGATTTAGAATGCTCTGTCCAAGGAACCTATCTGAATAATTGTTACCATTATTCATCGGCATCTCGTCCCTCAGACTAGGTGACATAGGACAACGCAATCAGCAGCTTGCGATATTTGGCCAAAGATTTGAAACATATTGTTATGTCTCGTATTCCTTGACGGCATACTCGTCAATCTGAATACGTCCTTCACCCCATTCCTATGTTATGTAGAATGTCTTACACTGACTTCTGTCAGCCTCCCCTGTCCCAAGTTATTCACTCAGGAACGGATTAATAATATGACAATGATATAAGGATGTTCTCAAGAACTAGGGATACGCTGACATACTGGGTCAACCCTAGTTAACCCTATGTGTGTCAAGGTACCCCGAGTCTCCAGGGCAGCCTCATATCATGACCACATTCCTAACTAGTCCCGGAGTAAAAACTTGTTCGAGTTTAAGGTGTAAATCTTAACGATCAATGCAAAGGGTGTCACCATAAGTCACCTGCATTGTTGTATCTTCGAGAAGATCCTAATCTTCTCAAAGGTACAACCCTGCAGTTGACTTGTGCCATCAACCTTCAAATCCACCTCGAAAAGATCTACTTAACTTTAAGGTGTTACTTACGTTGAGTTAAAGTTATACTTTAAGACGCTCCTTTTAGGGTAGTCTTTTCCCAACCCCTGGGTTCCTCACCTTAGAATTGCCTTTCTTATTAAGACCCATTTCACAAAGAGAAGTTAATAAGATTTGAGGTTTCATTAAGGAGTTCTTTGTTACACAATGATCTAAATCAACGAAATTGGGTAGTAGCCCTAAGTCTTCTCATAAGGTTGCTAACCATACCCTTATTAGGTTTATATCAGTTCTCAAAACTGAAATACATCTTACTTATTAGTATTAAGATATAGTGATTTAAAATCAAATTAAGGCGTTGTCTTGACTTAGATCAAGATTAGGAGTAATAATTTATTCATCCCGCTTAACTTCTGTTGAGGTTTATTTTAACCTTAGCTTCTCGAAAGACAAAGTGATCTAAATTCCAATTTAGCTTTAGATAGAACATACGTAACTACTAAACATTCACAAGTATTCAACATAATCTTTGCAAAGCTTACTTAGAGAATCCCAAATGTCTCCAAGGTATACAATAATAACAATGCTCTTAAAATCATTCGAACCGAAGAAGTTCAATCCATCAAGATACGAATGCAAACACATAAGTAACAAATACCTCATTTCATTCATTTCTAAGCTAATCAAATACATTTTATGCATTCAACATATTTGATACAATACTCAACAACAAAAGAACATCTTTCTTCAAGTAGTACATTTAGAGAATCAAGTTGGAATTCATCATAAAACCAAATTAAACAATCTAACATCATATCAGATCTGCGTGCCTTTACCACTTACGGCAACCATCTGCAAAAATTGTCAACACGGGTCAGTTTGGTGAACTGAGCATGATAAGCACTAATTCTTAAAACAATTGCAATCCACCAATTGTTCTCATTAAACAACCTGTTTAAATGAAATCATTTCTTCAAATTCCAAACATAAATCAGGCTATTCATCTTATATGTTAGAGACTAAGAACAAATGAATACAACCATTCTAAAGACAACAAAACTCCTACAAGAATGTTTCTAACAATTACTCAAAGGTAGTTTATAACATTCAACAAGCTCAACTGTCGTAATTTCCTTTCAATCATACATTATTTTAATGGTATTGATGAGTATACCTACTTATACAACGCAACACACATTTTATACCAGTCTCTCCATACAATACCACAGTCTATTCTTGTTATGCCCTTACCGTAGAGATCGCATAAGGATACAAGAAGAAAGCACATAAAGTTTCCAGACTAGGAGAGAGAGAGTATTTTCTTATTCCTCTTATTACACATCAACATATAATTTACAGCTCAGGAGAAGGAAACAGAGTAAATCAGATTCCCATTTCAATCATGTTCTGACTGTACCGACTCCTCTAGAATAACACAATTACTTTTACGCATGTGATTAAAATAGTCGAGATCACAAGAAGAAACTACAGTTTCATCTAAATTCATTAATAAAAATCACCTGTAGCTATTAAGCATTACAAGAGCTCTCGCGACAAAGCAAAAGAAAATAATCCAACCATGAAAGACTCAACAAATCTTTTCCATATCATTCATCAACATGAAAATACCCAACGCCATCGCCTGACATGGTACAACTAAGAGCTCTTTGTTTCAGTCAAACTCGAGACAAGATAACATTAAAAACAAATAACGTTTCCATATGCAAATACAGTGACATTCACACTGAGTCGAAACACAAACATGCACAGCTTCATTCAACTTAAACAAATCCCTACGATTATACAGCAAGGACTTATATTAGAAGCCGATTTCAAGAAAAATAATCACAACAAGGTCTTCACAGAAGCCGAATTCCATAACAATAATTTCCTCAAAGTTTCATCCAAAGTCGAGCTACTACGAAATACAACAGGGTCTCAAACAGAGTCAAGTTTGTAAAGAAAACCCATCCTTTAATTCCATAGAAGCAAACTGAATATAACACAACAATGTTAAGAAAGAGTCTGTATGATATGCATGCACAACGAGGACTTAATTCGAGAATCGAGCCAACTCGCAACATATCAAGGACTCCAACAGTGTCAAATACAACTAGTACTCACAACCAGGGCTTTGATTGAAGTCGAATTCATACGACAACAATTCAAGGACTCCAACAGAGTCAAAACCAATAAGTAAACACAACAAAGCTTCTACAGGAGTTGAAAACATACTATCCAATTCAAGGATTCCAACAGTATGCACAACAAAACTTCTACAGAAGTTAAAAACATAAGTTACGTTTCAAGGACTCCAACGGAGTCAATACCATATAGTATTTTCAACTATACTTCTACAGAAGTTGAAAACATATGTTACGTTTCAAGGACTCCAACAGTAATCACAACCAAGTTTAGACAGAAGACGAAAACATACGAAACATTAAAAGGACTCCCACTGAGTCATTTTCGTATATAATCCCTGAAAACTTTCAACGGAGACTAACCCAAAATTGCAAACACAGTAAGGATTTCTACAATAGTCGCATTCAAGTAGTATAATCACAGCAAGCATTCCAACCAGAAGAAACTTAAAGTATTCTTAGCAAGATTCAACAGGATTCAACAACAATAAAAGCACAGCCGGTCTTCAATCGAAATGAAACCAAAAGGAAGAATAAATACAGTAAACATTCCAACAAAGTCTTCAAAACCCGAGATTCCTAATTCCACAGGAAAAGAAGAACCAATACATTGCTTCAAACCAACTGAACTGAAATCACCTGAACAAAGTTGTTTTAATGAAAGCATTTGGAGTAAAGCAAGATTTTTAAAAGTCAGGGCCTATCATGCCTGGTAATGTCGCTTAAAAATCCGAAGAAGACCTCTGAATGTGCTCACGCCTTCTCCTCTTCTTCCACGATAGATTCAACAACAATAATTTGTTACCCTCAT
>CM031243.1:18434840-18497197 GCA_018340775.1 Taxus wallichiana var. yunnanensis
TTTGGACTAGCGCGGATACACCATGGATCTTAAAGATGATGGGAACGTGGTCTTTGACACTTACCATCAAATGGGAGGAGATAAAGCTCTACTACGGGATAAAGCAAATAGCAAATGCTTGACCATGATAGAAGAAAGATCCGATTTGTGTTGGTGAGTACTTGGTGGTTGCTTACTGAAGGGATACTTTGCCTTGATGAAGTATTGATGAATCAAATCACGGGCAACTTCGGCAGCGAGAGATTCCCTCAAGCGAAAGCATGAAGGAGAGAGCAAAAGCAGGCGATTTTGTCTTGTTTGAAGGTCCGAGAAGTTGAAAGTACGCAGAAAATCTCAAGAGAAAGAGGAGACCACTTACGACCATAGCTTTGACTCCGACTTCTCCGATTACCTAGTGGATCACCAACTATTGCACCACAAATGCGAGAATGTTTCCATGCCTTCATTGAAATCAGCAACGTTCATCTTCTCTCCGCAGCCGCCGTTCGGCACCCGTTCGGAGGAGATGTTGAAGGCTGCGGATGACGGAGTTCGAAAGAGCTTTGTCCTTGGATGTTTGAGAGATGGCAGCCATGATCTTGTGGCACTTTACGATGGAGAGGATGCGGAAGCGGAAATAGTAGCGCACTCAATGACTTCTCATTCTCAGAAGTAATTTCTCGGAATGGTTAGCTTTGCGGTTGGTTCCGAAGCAAGAATAGAGATGAACTTAGAGGAACATGACTTGCAGGCTACTTCGAGGATTGAGCGAGAGAGAGAAGGCCTAAAGTTGCTAAAGCAACTTCTAGGTTGATCATCGAGGATTCGGGAGAGAAGTTTCTTGAGATATTAATCCCGTCGGAAGGAAAGGTAGAAGAGGAACTCACGGCGGAAGATGATGTGACGGTGACCAAAAATACCACTCGGTCAAGCTACCACTTTGAAGGATTGAAGCATGACACGCGAGACGTTCTTTGGATGCTTTGTTCCTTAGGCTTGGCAGTGAAAAGGCGGAGAAAGAAGAGCTGCAGAAGCAAATATCTCAATTGTGTGAGATCATAGCCAAGGTTGCTAAATCTTCCGTTCATCCCATTTCAAATACGCGGTGAGTGATCATCTTATGCAGAAATGGAAGATGCAAGCAATCAAGTAAAGGCTATTGATGAATGGAAGGATCGATTATTAAATCAAGCTTACGTGCAACTTGGAGAAGTGCCGTCCCGCTTTAAAGGTTATGAACGATGCAGAAAATCAACTAAAGCAAATCGATGAAAGCATAAAAGGAATAAATACGGTTCGAGAGAGTAACTTTCGAGTGTTTTGGCGAGATCGACAAGGTCACTTGGGAGATGTATTGGTTGCGAGCAAATTGTGCTTGGATGGATCGGTCGAGAAGGGGAAGCAGCTAGAATTTGCAGTATCTTTCCGTTTGGAGATCTGCAGAGTTTTGCTGAAGAGGATGCAGGCACTTGAGAGCAGAACATCAGATTTGCCGGATAGTGTTATTTCTTTCACTGAGGAAAGAGTGGATGGAGGTATTACTTCATACGTGCGGATTGTTTCTAACGAGGTGCATGATTCTCTGGAGGGTTCTCTTCTGATGGTGCAAAAGAGGATTGATAAAGCCACCAAGCCTTTCACGATGAACTCTATCAGTAGGCTGGTGACACTGCAGGCAGACATTGCGAGATTTGGGCCAAGTTTGGAAGAAGTGGAAGCATGCAGCAAAGTGTTGAATGAAGGATTGCTGCGGTTCGGATGAGAAAAGGAAGCGTAAGAGCTAAAGCAGATGGAAAGATGCTTTGAACTATATGTTCGACAAGTATATCAGATATCAGAACAAGAAGAAGATGTAGATGTTACAGCTGGCATGACTTCTTCTATTTCTTTCTTCTTCTATTTTCTATGTTCCCGGATGGAATTGTAAACTTCTAAGTTATTGGTTTTGCAACCATTACTCGAAGTCATGAGGAACCTTTCTATTAGTTAAGTGATACATGTGTCACTTAAGAAGAAGTTAGTTGAGGATGATTGCCAAATGTCATCTTTACTTGTTGTTCATACTTTAGTTCAGTTTGAGTCTTCTATTTGTACTTTCCCTCCTACATTCTATAAGTAGGAGAAGAACCTACGGGTTAATCATCGATCAGAATTTGTAAGAAGCAATCTTGTGTTCTAGACTTTGTGCTGAACCCCTGAGAGCCAATTGTTGCAGAGGAATACAAAGCGGGTTTCGGAGAACTTTGTGTCACGGTGTATTTTGTTTCTTGCTTCTAAATCTTAGATCTCTTAATAGACTTTGTGTTATTTTAGATCTAGATCTAGAGCTGCCTTTGCTTTATAATTCTGTGTGTTCAAATCTATTTGAGTTTCTTCTATGTGCATGCAATTAGCTCTGCAATCTACTAATTGGGATGCACATCTTCCTCATTTCTTCTCTGTAATTCCTTTACTTCCTTCTTACGTAATTTTCCTTTCTTAAGCAGTTGCTTACTTGCTATGCGTAAACTTCTTAGTTATGGTTCATGAACTAAGTTGTTAAAGTAAAACCCACGATAGATAGAAACACATTTTTATTGACAAATCGACACGGGAGCCTCACCGGTTAAATGAGGAGATTTATCTCATGGCCGCTAGGTTTGATGCTATGCGCAGAAAATCTAGCCAGCGCTGATTTTAGCGACTCACATTGAGGAACAACTATCTTTGAAGATCAAAGCTTTTCTGTTGAAGATCAGAGTGTTTTCCATACAAATCTCAACCTGGCTGAACGTCCGTTCACCAGATCCGTGAAGGCGCAAGGAAGGACGGATCATTTCTTCCGACTGCAGGAGCAATTCAATTTCAATCATCCTCCTCAAGTTAGAAGCCGCAGATCTAGTCTTTCACCAGGAAGGAGAGTGCACACCCATCCAGATCCGGATCGTATTCAGCATAATCCGTCGGCTGGAATTATCCAACAAGTCTATCAAGTCTACACAAGGAGGAGACGTGCTCAAGCTAACATGGCGCACCAAATTGTACCTGTTCCATGGGGGGCGGCTTTTGGACCTCTCAACTTGGCTCCACCTATGCACGATCTGCCAAAGGGATCCAGAAAGAATTTTCCGAAATTCTTTGGAGATGGAAAGCAAAACCCGGATGATCATTTGGCGGCCTTCTTCATATCTTGTGGTGTGCTTGCAGTAGAGCATGAAGATGTCTCAGTCAGGCTATTCATTGAGACCTTACATGACTTGGCTGGAGAATGGTTCTATCGGCTGGCTCCTGGCACCATAACCAGTTGGGCGACTATGCGTGAACAATTTATCAAAAGATTCAAGCCTGCAGAGGACACGAGCACGATGATCACCCAACTGTGCCTTGATTGAAGAAAGAGCCAAAAGCGAGAACATGCGGGACTTTATTGCAAAGTTCCAAAGGATTTTGTATAAAATCCCCACTTCACCTGCTAACGCATTGAGCGACGAAAATCAAAAGACGTTTTTTATAAACGCTCTATTGCCTGAAGTTGGATATCAGCTAAGAAGGGCAAGACCTGTAACTTTGCTGGATGCACAAAATGCTGCCGTGGAGGTTGAAGACGACTTGATCATGGCTGGAAAACTCAAACAACTATCTCACAAAGGTGATGGGGCTTCTTCTAGTACATCTGATCCTTTGTTGCAGAAATTGGCTAATGACATGCTGCAGATCAAGAAGCAGATCTCTCAAACGGGGAATGCACCCCCCTCAAGAATAACTCCTATCCGGACCTTCAATGGTCAACATCAAAATCAAAATCGAAACAGACTTGCTGCTGCACCACAGCGTTTGGCAATAGAAGCTGCTCCAAGGAATAACTTGGAAACTAATGAAGAGGATCTCGACATTGATGAATCATTTGATGATGAAGACTTTATAGATCCCGCTGGCGACTCCAATATTGGTTACCTGGACTACGAATCTGATGAGGGCTATTATGAATCTTTTGAAGATTCTGATGGTCACACTTTTGCGGTGTTTACAAGGTCTCAGACACGCCAAAATGCCGAAGCATCCACAAGCGGCCGGAAAGAGAGAGATGATCCTGGCCCGGATGTTACTATCTTGAAAAGAGGTAGTATTCTTCCTTCTTCATTAGCGCCCAAGGAGAAATATTCAAATTCTTTCAATTCACAGCAAAGAACCAACGCACATCCTGCTGAAGCAAGTCAAGCTTTTGACATAATTGATCACATCAAGAGAAATAAGGTCCAAATGTCAGAAGCTGAGTATTTGAGGGCATTTCCTGATCAGTTGAATAGATTGGTCAAATATGTGCAAAGCAATGGTCCTAGCCCAACGAACAATAATCCACGGGGTATCTTGTCAAGTCCAAAGATTACTCCACCTTCAAATAATGCTGCTGCAAGTTCTTCTTCTTCCACCCCTTCTCCTGCTACATCGGAAAGGATTGAGCCATTCTATGTGTCTTTGCTCATCAACGGACATAAGCTAAGCAATTGCATCCTGGATTCTGGAGCTTGAAACAACGTCATGCCTGCCAAAGTTGCTGATGCCTTGGGTCTTACATTGACAAAAACCATTGGAAGATGTTATTCCATGGAAAGGCAAGTCCCTCTTGTGGGGCAAATCAAAGATGCGCAGGCAGTACTTGCTTCCTTCCCAGACAAAAGACTGAAAATGACTATCCTTGTAGCAGACATTCCAGTCTCCTATGGCATGCTATTGAGTAGAAATTTTTGCAAGGAGCTGGGTGGAGAAGTGAAGATGGATTGGTCTTGTGCGCACATACCAATCAGAGGAATAAATCAGAAGCTGGAACCTGAGAAGAAATCTAAGTACACAGTATCAAAATCTGAAGATCCTAGATCTCAGATCTTGTTTCAAGAGTCGGATCACGGAGTCTATTACCTAGAAATGGATAAAGAAGAAATTCAACCGGTGATTCGAGAATCACGTCAAATCGATAACAAGATTTGGACTCTGGAATTTGATGGTAGCTGCTGTTCATTTGGATCCGGTGCAGGTGTTGTTCTTATCTCTCCTGAAAGGAAGGTGCATGCGCACTCCTTCAAATTGATGTTCGAAAATACTAACAATACGGCTGAGTATGAAGCATTGTTGTTAGGCATGGAGCAGGCGAGAACAATGGGAATCAAATTATTACGCGCAAGAGGAGATGCTGAGCTGATTGTAAAGCAGATAAGAGGCCTCTACCAAGTCAAAAAAGACAAACTGCGGCACTATAGAGATCGGGTCTACTCTGCTATCTTGGATTTTTCAGCTTTCTCGGTATCTTACATTCCGAGAGAACAAAATTCAAGAGCTGATTCGCTTGCAGTTACTGCAGCCTTGTTGAATCCGGATCAGCCCCCTGCATTCTTTAGACAGGGAGATTACAAGGTGGAAATGGTTTTTCGCCCAAAGGTTCCCGACAACGTCCGCCATGATAGCGGAGGTTTTCAACGATGATACACAGATTGCTGCATTTCTCCAACAGAAAGATAACTTTGAAGAAATCTACTATGAGGGAAGCAATTCACCTCCTAGGCAGACCACTGTCGGAGAAATGGATGCTGACGTCTCAGGAGGTCAGGAGATTATCCAACTAAAGGGAAATAAAATTCCCAAAGGCTTGGTATCTCTTGAGGAAATGTTTGATAAGCATGATCAGATGCTTAAGAAAAATGAAGAAAATGAGGAAGGCTCTTCCTCCGACACACAATTACTAAATTTGGGAGCTAGCAATGATCCCAAATTAGTAAATCTGGGAAAGAGTTGTTCGGAAGCTGAAAAGGAAGCTTTTACTAAGCTTCTTAAGAAATACATGGATATTTTTGCCTGGTCCTATCAGGATCTAAAAACATATCAGCCTGCGGAAGTTCAACATTACATCCCACTTAAATCAGAACAGAAGCCTTTCAAGCAGAAGCTGCGGCGGCACAATCCAACCATTTCAGGAACCATCTTTGCAGAAATCCAAAAGTTGTTAGATGCGAAGATTATCTATCCCATACACCATTCGGAGTGGTTGGCCAACATAGTCCCTGTAAGAAAGAAAAGTGGTGAGATTAGGTTGTGCGTGGATTTCCGCAACCTTAATCAAGCTTCATTGAAGGATAACTACCCTATCCCCATCATGGATCACACTCTGCAGGTGGTCACTGGATCTGAGATGCTTTCCATGCTTGATGGCTTCTCAGGCTACAATCAAGTCAAGGTTGCCGAAGAAGATCAATACAAAACAGCGTTCATCACACCTTGGGGAACCTTTGCATACCAGAAGATGCCATTCGGCCTGATCAATGCTGGTGCTACATTTCAAAGAGCTATGGATCTAGCCTTTGCTCATCTCAAAGATATAAGCATAGTTGTGTACCTGGATGATTTGACAGTCTTTTCCAAAGACAGAAGCACACATATTTCAAACTTAGAAGAGGTCTTCATCAATGCCGCAATGAAGCATGGTATTTCTTTGAATCCTAAGAAATCTATCTTTCTTTATGCGAAGGAAAGCTGCTTGGGCACATTGTTTCCAAAGAAGGAACAAAAATAGATCCAGAGCGTGTCAAATCCATTCAGACATTACCTTTGCCCACATCCAAAAAAGGAGTTCACTCTTTCTTTGGAAAAGTGAATTTTCTCAGAAGATTCATTCCTGACTTTGCTGAGCTAACCCGTCATATTTCAAATATGATGAAGAAGACACAAGATTTTAAGTGGAGCAGCGAAGGGAAGGAAGCTTTCGAGAAAATCAAAGAGGCCCTGTCAAAAGCACCAGTCTTAGTCTCACCTGACTTCAGTAAAGAATTTATTCTTTATTGTTATTCTTCCGAACATACTATGTCAGCAATATTGATGCAGAAAAATCAAGAGGACGCAGAAGCTCCTATTGCTTTCATGAGCACGCCTCTTAAAGCCTATGAGTTGAAATACACTCCAATGGAAAAGCACGCATATGCAGTAGTGAAGGCATGCAAGGCATTCAGGTATTATATTCTTTCCTCGCACACTATGGTTTTGGTTCCAGATACTGCAGTTAAATCTATCCTTACTCAGCAAGAGTTAGGATTATTGAGAGGCACGTGGGTGACAAAAGTTCAAGAATATGATTTGGATATTAAACCAACAAAGCTGGTTCGAGGAAGAGGTCTGTGTGAACTAATGACAGAAATTAAAGCATCAGTACCTGAAGCAGATCAGGATGGAATAGATGAAGATTTACTGCGATCTTGTTTATAGATGCAGTAGAGGAATGGTACAGTAACATTGCTTACTTTCTAACGTATGGAGAATGCCCAGATCGACTTTCCAGAAAAGAAAAACGAACTATTAAATTGAAGTCAAAAGATTTTGTGCTTTGGGATAATGGTTTTGTCAAAGGGGAATTGATGGTGTATTTCTCGAGATGCGTGGATAAAGCTCAACGGATCAACTACTACAACGGTTTCATGACATGGCTTGCGGTGGTCATTTCTCGGCCAGTCACTGCGCACAAGATCCTTAGAGCAAGTATTCTTGGCCCACCCTTTTTCAAGAATCTTTGCGAATGGGTAGCTAAGTGTCAAGCATGCCAACATTTTGTTGGGCGTGTGAAATTGCCTGCATTACCCCTAAAACCCATTGTGATTGAAGAACCTTTCCAACAGTGGGGTATGGATTTTATTGGAATGATTAACCCGGCTTCCAGCGCCGGTCATCATTACATTCTAACAGCTACTGATTATTTTAGTAAGTGGGTAGAAGCTATTCCTGTGAAGAATGCCACTTCCGCTGAAGTGTGCAATTTTATAAAAGAAAATATTATTGTCAGGTTTGGCGTACCCAGCAAAATTGTAGCAGACAACGCTCCGAATCTTTCTTCTGAGGAGTTGGTGGAATTCTGCTACACGTATGGGATTCAACTTGTTCATTCCTCAAACTACTATCCACAAAGGAATGGTCAAGTTTGAATCTAGTAATAAGAACTTAGTAACTATCGTGCGCAAGCTTATGTGAAAATCAAAGGACTTGGCATAAAAAGTTGTTTGATGCATTATGGGCCGATAGGATCACACCAAAGAGGGCGATAGGCATGTCCCCATTTCAGCTGCTATATGGAAGAGACACAGAGCTGCCTCTCACCTTGGAATTGCACCCTACGACTTTAAAAGCCACAGGAAGATTCCACGTTCACGGATGCTATTGATAAAAGAATCATGTACACAGTGAATTGAGGGAAGTACAAACTCAAGTTGCGAGATAGGTTGTGAGCATCGAGGAAGGTGAAAGTCATCTTCGACAAAAATGCCGAGGAAAGAAAGTTTGAAGTTAATGGCTGGTCCTCTTATGGGACAAAAGAAGAGAAACAAAAGGCATGCATGGAAAGTTCGATTCACTATGGAAAGGGCCTTTTGTAATCAAAAAAGATCGCGGAGCAGATAGCTTCATTCTTGCTCATCGGGATGGAGTTGAATTGCCGTTGCCTTTGATGGGCAACACTTGAAGTATTAGAACATGAGAAGCGAGGTAAAACTTTGTATGTACATAAATAAAACCTTTGTTTGTTTTTCCTTGTTTTGTCTTGTTTTGGTGTTGTGTTGTGTTGTGTTTATGCACTGACCCGTGCCCAAAGGACAAGATACGAAACCGAGAGATCTGGGATCTCATCTTTTCCCTTTGTCATTCTGACAAGAGAAAAAGATGTCCACAGACGGAGCCAACTGGTGTCACTCAGATTTCACCCCGAAATCTGTGACTACCCAATTTGAAAAAATTTCGTACTTTTAAAATAGTGGGTCATTTGTTGTTTTTATTGCACGAAAGTTCTGTGTTGCGTCAAGATAATCCTGAAGAGCCATATTAGCCCTTTTAGCCAAATACCCGGATGCCCAAAATTGTTTTATTATGTCGTCGGGATTTATGCGGGAAATTTGTATTTAATTATTTTGAGCCCCGTATGAGGCTATTTGCGCTCTGTTTTAACTCTATTATGAGCGAATATGTTATTATTCCTATATACCGGAAGGATTTTAACTTATTTTAAGTTTTGGGCTTTATTTGTAACTTTTGGCAATTTTTCGTGTTTTTGTGGTGTCCGTTCATTTTTTTACGTAAATTTCTGGAACAACTCCTTGGCGGGTAAGCCCGATTTTTGGCTGGAGCAGTGGAAAACATACACGCACATTTTGCCGGAGGAAGTCATCATCGGAGTGCGGATCAGCTGGGAAAAAGCGAAGTCGTGCACGAAAAGCCCCTGCAGGGGATGGGCGCATTTTGGAAAACAAAGGATTTGGCTGCGATGGGAAAAATATAAGCCGCGGTAGGATGGGAATTGTATACACTGGCGAGTACTTTTTCCGTGTTATAAAAGTCACTTAAGGCTGCGATGGGAAAAATAGAGGTGGCGGGTGGGAATTTATTGCCTACCTTGCGGGTGAAAATTCCCATGATATAATAAAAGGAAAGTGACTTAAGTGAAATCATGGGATTTTAGTGCCTACCTTGCAGGGTAAAGAATCCCATTGCAAAAGTCAAATCACTTAAGTGGATCATGGGATTGTAGTGCCTACCTTGCAGGGTAAAGAATCCCATTATGGTGAAAATTCTTAAAAATAGAATTACATGTGCAAAAAAGTGCGCCCCCTTTGGTGATGGATAAAAATAATTAAATTGATTATTTTTAATAAATTCTATCCTTGGAAAAAGTGCGCCCAAGCTTGAGGAGGTTGAAAAGTCAAAGGAAGATTAAAAGAAAGCAATTAAATTAATTAAATTTAATTTATTTAGTGGCTGCCCCTCTCCTTGGAAAAAGTGCGCCCCATTTAGGAGTTATTTAATGATTTTAAATGCATTAAATCATTAAATTAATTTCTATTTTCAGTGGCTATGGTCAAAGCACACTGTGAGGCTAAAGTTAAGTGCTGTGTGAAGGATTAAATTGGATTAATTTAATTTATTGGATGGCTGTCCTTAAACATGCAATTTTTAAAAGAGAAAAGCATGATTATTAATTAATTAATTGCCTTTAATTGTTAGGGCAATTATTAATTATAGAATTATGAAGGTTATATAAGCATGGGCAGCCATATGGATTTATTATTCAACACACAGGTAAAGAATTGCAGCAAGGAGAAAAAGTGCGCCCCCATTAGAGGAAGGATTTTGCACAGACAAAGTGCTAACAAAGGCTAAAAGCTTCCAGATTTGGCGCATGCTTTGGAAAAGGTTCATCTTCGTCTGCACAATTGTTTTCACAGGTGTTAAAGGAGCTCAGGTGTTGATTGAAAGGATTCATGATCTCTTTATGTGCAAATTAAACACCATTTTTTGGGGCAGCAGGCTTGAAAAGTGCAGATTTTTATAATTTAAATTCACTATTCATGCTCCGGTGGCCATTTTTGTCTGAATAAATTGCAGGAACTCATTACAGGTGCTTTATAAAAGAAAAGGAGTATTTATCAATGTCGATACATTGCAAATATCCTCGAATCGAAGAATTGTCGAGATCTGCACTTTTATTGAAGAAAGCAGGCCAAATTAGAAGAAAAAGAATTATTCAGACAAAGATTGATAAAGCTATGGCAAAAGGAGATGAAAAAGAGAGCACGATGGATTCATGCATTGCTTCTAAACTTTCAGACATAGGAGACACGGATCTAGGCCCAGAACCTCTTTCTGATTTGATTGATAGATCCAGAGCTGGAAAGACTTCACTCATGCGTGCGGTCAAAAGTAGCGGAATTATTCGAGCTGCAGCTTTCCCATGTACAGCCCAATTGCGAGAGTTTGTGATGGAGTGTGCTAGATCCTATCATCCTTCATCTAGATCAGTGCGTGATGTTGCGGGAAAGACAATAATTCGTTTGGATGCAGAATTCTTCGATTATTGTTTGAAGATTCCAGTACGAAAGGTGGTGACTTCTATTAGCATTCGGGATCTTGCGGTGAGGTGGGAAAAGCATAGAGCTGATTGTGTGAGCATCATGAATAGCAGTTCATGAAGAAGCCTAGATCCCCTTCCAGGTTCGAGAACTCTTCCACGATCCAATTTGGTGCAGGAGGCGGATGATATTGTCAAATTGCTATGCAGGTTGAATGGTGAAGCGAATGCCTACACTTTCCGGACATGGATGTATGCTTTCATCAGGACCATTGAAATCAACAAGGTTGATTCTATAATCAGTTGGTCAGAAATTATTAGCAGCAACATCGGTGAGCAACTGCGGAACGTAAAGCGTACCTTCAGCTTCAGATGACTTCATACTTGGTATATGCTGCAGCTTCACAGGGTGTCTTTTCCAAGCTAGATAGATGTGGTATTCTTTCCAAGGATCCCATTTTCGAGTGCTACCCACAGCTTACTGCACCTGCGTGCGAGAAGGACTTCAAAGTGATCAACGATGGTTTCTTCTACGATTTCATCTGCAGGTTAGACAAAGACTTGAAGACTCACAGAGTAAGCAAGGAAGCATGGGAAGCAGTGTCCAAGATTGGCAGTATATTCATCCAGTTTGCAGATTTCACATACCTCAGGGTTACGAGCTTTTCAGGTGAACCAACAAAGATGCCAAGGTACCCGAGTGACAGATTGATTGCCATGGAGCTAAGCAGGCAACTTGTGGAGTTACACGACCTTCAGTCGAAGCGGCACAAGTCTACGGGCTACTTCCCACTCACGTGGATATTACGATTGCATCGGCATTCACGAGCTCGAAGAATGGAAGCACAAATGTTGTCAGTATGAGCAAGAGTTCTTCCTCCGGCGGCTTAATTTTGATCCATTTGGAATAGCCGGAAGACAATCTCCCGGGAGTACGCACATGTGCCTTCGTTAGAAGATTTCGGATGAAGTGCGAAGTGAGTACGAGGTCAGAAAGAAAGATTTCAGCAGGTGTCGGCAAAGCAAGTATTTGACTTTGGACTAGCGCGGATACTGCGGATCTTAAAGATGATGGGAACGTGGTATGCTGGACACTTACCATCAAATGGGAGGAGATAAAGCTCTCTACAGGGATAGCAATGGCAGTGCGGCCTGAATAGAAGAAAGATCCGGAGGCTGTGTTGGTGAGTACTTGAGCTGGTTGCTTGAACGAAGGATCTTGCCTTGATGAAGTATTGATGAATCAAATCACGGGCAACTTCGGCGCAGGAGATTCCCTCAGCGAAAGCATGAAGGAGAGAGCAGCGAAGGTCCGAGAAGTTGAAAGTCGCGAGAAAATCTCAAGAGAAAGAGGAGACCACTTCTCGACCATAGCTTTGACTCCGACTTCTCCGATTACCTAGTGGATCACCAACTATTGCACCACAATGGGAGAATGTTTCCATGCCTTCATTGAAATCAGCAACGTTCATCTTCTCTCATGACCACTTCGTTCGGCACCCCGTTCGGAGGAGATGTTGAAGGCTGCGAGATGACGGAGTTCGAAAGAGCTTTGTCCTTGGATGTTTGAGAGGATGGCAGCCATGATACTGTGGCACTTTCTGATGGAGAGGATGCAGAGCGGGAAATAGTAGCGCACTCAGCAACTTCTCATTCTCCGAGAAGTAATTTCTCGGAATGGTTAGCTTTGCAGTTGGTTCCGGAAGCAAGAATAGAGATGAACTTAGAGGAACATGACTTGCAGCTACTTCAGGATCTGAGCAGAAGAGACAGAAGGCCTAAAGTTGCTAAAGCAACTTCTAGGTTGATCATCGAGGATTCGGGAGAGAAGTTTGCTGAGATATTAATCCCGGCGGAAGGAAAGGTAGAAGAGGAACTCACGGCAGAAGATGTGACGGTGACCAAAATACCACTCGGTCAAGCTACCACTGAAGGATTGAAGCAGGACACGCAGACGTTGCTGGATGCTTTGTTCCTTAGGCTTGACAGTGAAAAGGCGGAGAAAGAAGAGCTGCAGAAGCAAATATCTCAATTGTGTGAGATCATAGCCAAGGTTGCTAAATCTTCCGTTCACCCATTTCGGTAGCGGTGAGTGATCATCTTATGCGGAAATGGAAGATCACAAGCAATCAAGTAAAGGCTATTGATGAATGGAAGGATCTGATTATTAAATCAAACTTGTGCACTTGGAGAAGTGCCACCCGCTTTAAAGGTTATGAGCGATGCGAGAAAATCAACTAAAGCAGCGATAGAAAGCATAAAAGGAATAAATACGGTTGCTGAGAGTAACTTTGAGTGTTTTGGCGAGATCAACAAGGCTGTAGGGAGATGTATTGGTTGCGAGCAAATTGTGCTGGATGGATCGGTCGAAGGGAAGCGGCTAGAATTTGCGGTATCTTTCCGTTTGGAGATCTGCGAGTTTTCTTTGAAGAGGATGCGAGCACTTGAGAGCGAGAACATCAGATTTGCGGATAGTGTTATTTCTTTCACCGAGGAAAGAGTGGATGGAGGTATTACTTCATACGTGCGGATTGTTTCTAACGAGGTGCATGATTCTCTGGAGGTTCTCTTCGATGGTGCAAAAGAGGATTGATAAAGCCACGAAGCCTTTCACGATGAACTCTATCGGTAGGTGGTGACAATGACGCAGCGGACATTGCGAGATTTGGGCCAAGTTTGGAAGAAGTGGAAGCATGCGGCAAAGTGTTGAATGAAGGATTGCTGCGATTCGGGACGAGAAAGGAAGCGATAGCTAAAACAGATGGAAAGATCTTTGAACTATATGTTCGAGCAAGTATATCGAGATATCGAACAAGAAGAAGATGTAGATGTTACAGGTGGCATGACTTCTTCTATTTCTTTCTTCTTCTATTTTCTATGTTCCGGATGGAATTGTAAACTTCTAAGTTATTGGTTTTGCAACCATTACTCAAGTCATGAGGAACCTTTCTATTAGTTAAGTGATACATGTGTCACTTAAGAAGAAGTTAGTTGAGGATGATTGCCAAATGTCATCTTTACTTGTTGTTCATACTTTAGTTCGATTTGAGTCTTCTATTTGTACTTTCCCTCCTACATTCTATAAGTAGGAGAAGAACCTCTGGGTTAATCATCGATCGAGAATTTGTAAGAAGCAATCTTGTGTTCTAGACTTTGTCTTTGAACCCCGAGAGCCAATTGTTGCGAGAGAATACAAAGAAGCGAGTTTAGGAGAACTTTGTGTCACGGTGTATTTTGTTTCTTGCTTCTAAATCTTAGATCTCTTAATAGACTTTGTGTTATTTTAGATCTAGATCTAGAGCTGCCTTTGCTTTATAATTACGTGTGTTCAAATCTATTTGAGTTTCTTCTATGTGCATGCAATTAGCTCTGCAATCTACTAATTGGGATGCACATCTTCCTCATTTCTTCTCTGTAATTCCTTTACTTCCTTCTTACATAATTTTCCTTTCTTAAGCAATTTAACTTACTTTGCTGCAGAACTTCTTAGTTATGGTTCATGAACTAAGTTGTTAAAGTAAAACCCACGATAGATAGAAACACATTTTTATTGACAAATCGACACACAGGAGCCTCACCGGTTAAATGAGGAGATTTATCTCATGGCTTGCTTTAGGTTTGATGCTATGCGAGAAAATCTAGCCAACAGGATCCTATGCCAAAATCTTAACCAACCTCCTTGAAACTTATGTCATCAAATTACCCACTCAAACCCAAACCAAAGTGGTTTAATGAAACCAAAATTTATGCCCACCATCGTGCAGGACACGATGTAGAGAATCTGTAAGGCTTTGAAAACTGTTCTTATCTAGTTGTGTCCTCCGGAAGAAAAATTTGATGATGATGACCTTCTTGATGAGGACCTCATTTTTCCAAAGCACCAATTTCCACAGCTTCTTCCTTCATTACCTACTTAGCGATCAAGACCTCCACCCCCACAACAATTAGAGCCAAAGATTTGAAATTAACATGGTGTGCATCGAGAACTCACCAAACCTCCACCCAAATGTTAGTGTGCCCAAATCATCTCAACTCAAACCCATAATGGGTAATAGGAACAAATACCCAACACTGTCAAACAAAACTCATACAGCAAGGAAAGATTTATTTCATTTACTCACTTTGCAAAGAAATACCCAATTCGTATTCATTCCCAACAGGCATCTTAACACAAAAATCACATTAATTGAATCAACAATTCCATTTTACAAAAACACCCAACATAAGAGCAGAGTTCTTTTAATGAAGACGCTTAAACAAGAGCAAAACGGTTTAAGGAGAAGGGCTCAACATGCCTGTAAATTTTCTCGTGGCTTGAAGAAAACCGCGCCCACAGGAGCTATTCTTCTCCACGGCGACAACAACAAGGATCTCCCAACAATCTCTTAACTTCCACAGACTCCAAAAATAGCCGTGGCTACTCCAAACAACAACAACTATAACCAGAATAATAGCAGGTTCGAAAGAACCATGAAAGAAATGCAGAGCAGTCTCAAAACCCGAAAGAACACAATGACCACCAAAATTTCCTCTATCCCCTTTCCAAGGTGAGCTGGTCGCTAAGACCAAGACCATTAATGCATTGAATGCATTACCTTTTTTATTTCCACGCCATCACCGACTCGGGTTGGCGAGTTTCATTTTTTTAAGTTTTGCATGCTATTTCCATCTTAGCTACATAGCTAGTTGGATGTCTCCAACTTTTTCATGTTCCCACCAAACTTGGCATTTAAACTGCAAGGACATCATTTACTGTCCTAATAAATTTCTAACCTTCCCTTCTTATCCACTTCATCAACATGGGTCCATAGGTCCCCTTCTTAGGTTAGTAATAGTTTAGGTTGCATTGTCCATAGTTAGGTATTCACCAAGGTTGCAAATCATTAGGATTTGCAACATTTTAAATTCCTTTTAATTTATCAAACCCACCTAGGATAGTTGTTAGGTCATAGGTTAGGGCTTAACCCCTTAGTGTTTTAGTTAATAGGTTCCTTAGTAAGTTTTACAACTTACATTCACCTTCAGCATATGCAGGACATTCATTCCATGCCCGACATATTTAAACTTTGTTCACTTGCACCAACACTCTTATAGTCTTACGCTGTCTGGCGTTACTATTTGTATATAGTTTGAAAATCAAACCTTTTCCATTGGCATCAAGGTACCAAATATTTATACCTGTAACTAGGTTCTGTAAAATTTATAACGACCTTCAGTCTGGTTCAGACTTCATTCCTTATAGAAAATAAATTGACAAAGTGATCTCAAAGAAGGCCACAACATACCTTGGATCAATGGAATTGATTCAAGGTGTGCTGTCAATCAACAATAAGAGTTCATCAATCATATAAGCAAGT
This sequence comes from Taxus wallichiana var. yunnanensis, assembly GCA_018340775.1. Lineage (NCBI taxonomy): Eukaryota > Viridiplantae > Streptophyta > Pinopsida > Cupressales > Taxaceae > Taxus > Taxus wallichiana. The sequence continues at coordinate 18,451,023 of CM031243.1, forward strand.
CTGTTGTCTCACTCTTGCAAAACACAAGTTATAACAACCTCCGTCCCAAGTAAACAAATTACAGTAAACAAGAGTCCAGATTAGTAACACATTCTTTTTAAGATTAAAAGATATATCTTAACATAATTATCCTCATTTCCATAGTTACAACATCATGAAAAGAGATTATCATAATAGCTTATAAAAATCAAGGCGTTACACCTTGACTCTCATTCCTACTTCTGCGTCAACCACTTCGATTCCGCATTACCCACATCTCGCTTTGCCCCAGTCATTTCTCAGATAGGCCCTATACCTACTATGACCGCCGCATCTGCTACATCCATTGCACCCGCAACATCGACTATACCTTCGTGCACCACCTAGAATGTAACCTCATCTGCGCCTATTGTCTCACATATACCCATAGCTACACAACCACTCCAGTGTTGGTGAACACTACCCCTTTTCAAAAGATTGTCCTTTCTATTCCCACTCCTTAGCCCCCATTACTATTAGAGTCACCTTGACCCTTCCACCTTCATATACGTACTATCGCACCTCCCATTTCATCTATCATCATTTTGATGCGTACTCTCTATCTCACTCCCTCCTTCTCAATTTACCTATACGACATCACCATATCTACTGGAATGCCACCGCCATCATATGTCCAATACCAACCCTCCTATGTTACAGGAGATACCTACCGATCACCACCTACCAATGACCTAATCAAGGTAATGATGGACAAGATACGGATACACTCTAGAGTCATTAGTTTCTGTAACACACAACTCTCTCACCTATGATGAGATTTGTAATGAGCCCATGCACCCATCCATTCCTATTCATCCAAATCCCGTACATTGGGAAATGCCTAATTTAATTGCTTCAACAACAAAGAGGACCGGCAACAACACTTGCAGTCTTTCAAACATAGTTGTTATCTGATCACCGATGATGACGCTTTGCTTTTAAGGACCTTTCCCATGTCTCTGACTGAGACCGCATTAGATTGGTACATGTACAAGGGTTATCTATACATTCTATCTTATCATTTAATCAGGTAGCCCAACCCTTCTTGGATCACTTCTCCATCAATGTTAATAAGAAGGTTACCATGACTGACCTCTACTCTACGCGTCAATATGACGACGAGTCTATTGCGGATTTTGTCTCTCGTTGGCGTAGCCTGATCAATAAACTCACATTACAATTTCCATAAATTGAGCTCATAGATCTTTTCACTTAGGATTGTGCTAAACATATCTCTCCAACCCTGCAGTCCGGACTTTCCGAACCTTTGATGAGGCATTCACCATGGCACGAAAGCTAGAGATTCAGGCCATTGAAGAAAAGAAAATTCAACTACGCAATAAGAATTTGGCATTTAAGTCAAATGATACCTATTCTTCTTCAAAAACATAAAATAATTATTCAAAAGCCAAGGGAACCACTAACACAATGGTACTCAAGGCTAGCCCAACTCATCCATTAAATCAGGCTAACCCCTTATCTAATCTTTCTCCTATCTAGACCTTTCAATTAAAATGATAACAACAGAAATACACCCTAATCGGGGAGCCTTACTCTGTTTTCTTAGAAAATATCATTAAAGTTGGGACCATCACCCTTCCTCCCATAAAACCACACACTAGTTTTGATCATGCTCGCCCCACACCCACGTGGTACAAAGAGCATGACTTCTGCAACTATCATCGGGTAAAAGGTCATAGTGATAAAAATTACATCACTTTCAAGAACATTATTCAAGAAATGCTCAAGAACAACGAGTTAGTCTTGGATAATTCTAATGCACCTACCAATTAAAACCTGGACATCTTCAAGAAACCATTTCCTAATCATGCCCCTTCTTCTGATCAAACTGGAGAGACCTCAACTAATGATATCCATACCCACAAAGTCCATGCTATTTTTAGTGACACACCAGTTACTTCCCAGTTGCCTCATATTCCTTCCATAGAGGAAATCCTAGCGTGAAGTCCTCCACCTACACATGAACCCACTTTACCTATTCCTCCACCCACAGAGGAACACCCTTCATCTCACCCTCACCTATGAAGGAGCCTTATGTTAACATCAAGACCACTTCACCTTTGGATTATCCACCTAGAGACCCATCACCAAAGGGTACCTCTCCAACCCATAGGAGATGATTTTTCATCTTCGCCACCTACTGACGAGCACCCGTCATCTCCTCCACCTATCAAAGATCCAATAGAAATGTCGTTTCCTCTAGGTGACCATTCTCCATCACCCACCGAAGATCTGCGAATTACTTTTGGCTCTCTTACCCATAAAGGCCCAACCTAGCGAATTCCATGTTTCTAAGACACATTTTATGGGAATCTCCATTATATCCACATCAACCTTACCCAAATTTGCAGTGCCATTCTCATGCTTAGCTCACCACCTAGATTATGTGGATAGAGCCTTACTTTGGGGGCGTCTTCTACTTCCTGTCTCAACTCAAATACGATGTCACTTGCGACACTTCCACTATCTATCCAAAAATATTTTGGCCGATTGAACCAAACACAACCACAAATATCACAAATTCTCCCATGATACCACCCATGGCTCAATTCACACCTCTACCTAGAATGTAACATGCTTCTACATCCAAACCTACACCTACATCATCTTCCTTGCTTAAACCTATTACTACCTTAAGGTTCATCGCAACGGAACCTTACTCATCCACCCATTAAATTATATTTAGCTACATCCTCCAAAAACTAACACCAAACTTAATCCATTTACCTTCATAGCACCATGGTTATCCCCATGGGCAACTTTCCCTCTTCCACCATCCACTTTTCCCTCTAGATCTTGTGCACCAAGATCACCTTTACCCAAAAGGTGCAACCTAAAGGAAAAAATCTTCTACCCTCCAATAAGGTAGTCAAACCAACCACACACTCTATTGCAGTTCATCTAACATGCCCCTCCCAAGTAGACATGACCAACACCTAAAACCAAACGGCACCTAAAACTATAGCTCAACCCACTCCCCCTCTTGTAAAAGACCCTTCCTATACTGATCGGCCCGCACTTGCACCCAAACCCACATTCACTTTGCCCATTGTGATCCACTAGCGGGATCCTATGCCAAAATTTTAACCAACCTCCTTGAAACGTATGTCATCACATTACCCACTCAAAGCCAAACCAAAGTGGTTTAATGTAACCAAAATTTATGCCCACCATCGTGCTTGAGGACATGATGTAGAGAACTATAAGGCTTTGAAAACTGTTCTTATCTAGTTGTGTCCTCCGAAGAAAATCGTGATGATGATGACCTTCTTGATGAGGACCTCATTTTTGCAGCACCAATTTCCACAGTTCTTCCTTCATTGCCTACTTAGCAATCAAGACCTCCACCCCCACAACAATTAGAGCCAAAGATTTGAAATTAACATGGTGTGCATCAGAGAACTCACCAAACCTCCACCCAAATGTTAGTGTGCCCAAATCATCTCACAAGGTTCCTTCCCACCACTTGGATTTTTCCCTTCCTATAGCTATACCTTTCATGGCTCACCTACTTCACCTACCTTCCCATGTTAGGAAATAAGAGATAAAATATGCGGAATAATCCCTTATAGAATCGCATGTGATAGAAACTAATATGCAGAAAATATTACAGATGTCAAATAAAAGTGTAGAATAAATAACACAACACAGAGAGACAAGATTTAATGTGGTTCACCCAATTTGGGCTATGTCCACCAAGAATCACTTCCTCAGATTTTATTACAAACCTCCACTCTCTCAATACAATACCCAGATCCGTTTGGAGCTATGCTCAACAAACTCTACATAATTCACACCTGAATTCAAAACACATCTACAATACATTTACTTGTATTTCTATCATATGCATAAGACCATATAAATAGACAACTGCTTAAGCGGTTTGATACAAAACCATGGGTATCAAAACCAAGAACAAAAAGCGTGGTATCAAAACAATGGGAAAAAGATCGAAAACCATGGGCCCAAAAACAGCCCATAACAGTTACCCATTACCCATGGGTTAATAAACCACCCATGAAAATTTGCTTGAGGGCTTCGCCCCCGAACCCCCTTGACCCGCTCACCGGCGAGCGGGACCGCCGTAAAAATACCCGAGTGTAACACATAGAAGGTGTACCACATTCTAACATGCAAATAGGCTCCACAAACATAACAATCTCCCACTTGGAGACTAATTTCCACTGAGAAAGCTTCTTAACCCTTCACTGTCATCCACGAAGGCCAACCAAAGCTGAACATAGCTTTAGTTTATCCCTTATGACCACCTTGGTCATCATGTCTCAGGATTCGACCGTATGAATCTTCTCCAACTTCAACTTATCTTCCTCCAAAGTTGTCCTGATGAAGTGATATCTCAACTGTATATGCTTCATCCTGGAGTGGAAAGCAGAGTTCTTAGCTAGGTGTATAGCACTCTGACTATCACTATATAGCTTACATTCCTCTTGCTTATGCCCCAACTCCTCAAGAAATTGTTATAGCCAAATCATCTCTTTGCTTGCCTCTATGGCAGCAACATACTCAGCCTCCGTGGTTGACAAAGCCACCAGCTTTTGTAGTCATGAAATCCAGCTCACTGTTGTCCCACCTACAATGTAAATATAACCTGTTGTGCTCCTCTTGCTGTCTACATCTCCAGCCATGTCTGATCTACATAACCACGTAAAGTGGTGTCTGATCCACTTGTAGCACAAAAATGTCCCCATGGTCCCTCTCAAATACCGAAGGATCCACTTTACTTCTTGCCAATGCTATTTACCTGGATCACTCATAAATCTACTCACAGCTCCCACTGCATGGGCAATATCAAGCCTAGTGCACACCATAGCATACATCAAACTGCCAACTTCTGATGAGTAAGGTACCTTTGACATCTGGTTTCTTTCCTGCTCTATCTTGGGACACTACTCCTTTGATAACTTAAAATGGCCTGCCAAAGGAGTCCCAACCGGTTTAGCATCTCGCATGTTAAAACTATCCAATACCTTCTTAATGTACTCTTCTTGAGATAAAGTCACTTCCGTTCCTTCCTATCTCGAGTTATCCTCATACCAAGGATTTGTCCTGCTGCCCCCAAATCCTTCATATCAAAGGATTCACTTAATTGTTTCTTGAGTAATTTTACTTCCCGCATGTTGTTACCTGCAACCAACATGTCATCTACATACAAACACGGGATAATATAACTTCCATCCTCAAATTTCTTTGTATACATTCAATGGTCGAATGACATCTAATATAACCTTTCTCCATCATGAAGCTATCAAACTTCTTATACCATTGACGTGGAGCTTGTTTCAAGCCATACAAGCTCTTCTTCAGTTTGCACACCATCTCCTCTTTACCTTTGACTTCATATCCTTCTGGCTGTTGCATATATAGCTCCTCCTCCAAATCACCATGGAGAAATGCATTCTTTACATCTAACTATTCTAAGTGCAAGTCTTTTGTTGCCACTATTCCAAGAACAGTTCTGATAGAAGTCATTTTTACTACAGGAGAAAAAATATCATCAAAATCTATACCTTGTTTCTGTGCAAACCCCTTGACCACCAACCGGGCCTTATATCTTTTCTTTCCTCCTTCTTCATCTTTAACTCTGTACACTCACTTGTTCTGCAATGCTCTTTTTCCTTCCGGTAGCTTCACCAAATCCCAAGTTTGGTTCTCCATGAGAGACTTATGCTTCTTATCCATGGCTTGCTCCCACTTCTTACTAGCATCTACCTGCATTGCTTCATCAAAGCTCCTGTCTCTCCACCGTTAGTGAGTAATAAATAATAAAGAGAAGGATAAAAATGCTTAGGTTCTTTTCTTACCCTAGAAGACCTCCTCACTGTAGGAGTTTGGGGTTCCTGTTGAGTCGGTTCCTAAACTGATTCATGGGTCATTGTCCCATCCGGAAGATCATCTACCACTATATATTCTTTCTTGGATTCTTCCCTATTTTCCTGCAACTGTTGTTTATACATGACTTTCTCATTAAAGACCACATCCCTAGATCGAATGATTTTCTTGTCCTTAATACTCCAACATTTATATCCAAAGTCATCACCACCATAACCAATGAAAGTACATTTTTCTGATTTAGCCTCTAACTTAGTCCTATCATCCTTGTATATGTGAACAAATACCTCACACCCAAATACTCTAATAAATGAATAATCAACTTTCTTAGCCATCATACCTCCATCCAAGGCAGTTTATCAAGTACACACCAGTTGTGCTCACCGCTTCTACCCAAAAAGAAATATGCAGTCCTACATGTAACCTCATGCTCCTAGCATGTTCCATTATTGTTCTGTTCATCCTTTCGATACCCCATTCTACTTTGCGAAGTTCCTGGAACTGTCTTTTGCCTACGGATTCCATTCTTAGAACAGTAATCATTAAATTCATTGTTGCAATACTCCCCTCCATTATCTCACCTGATACATTTTAGCTTAAGACCTGTTTCATTCTCTACCAAGGATTTCCATTTAACAAAAGTGTCAAATACATCAGATTTTTTTCTAATACAATAAACCCAAACTTTCCTTGTTACATCATCAATAAAAGTAACATAATAACTTGAACCCCAAGAGATGATACCGAGCTGGCCCCACACATCGAATGCACTAGCTCGACTTACTCTCTTTCTTTGTAGGTCTAACCTTGAAAACCTTACTCGCTTCTCGTTTCTCATATATGAATTCTCACGAACTCCAAACCTATTTCGTATATCTAGGAAAATTCTTCTTTATGATGTCCATGCCCTTATGGCTCATATGACTGAAGTCTATAGTGCCATAATGTTGTATCTGCATCTGAAGCCACAAGATTACAATCATTAGTACTATCAGTGGTTAAATACAAGGTTCCAACCTTCTTACCTCTTGCCACCACAAGAGCACCCTTAGTAACCTTCCAAGAGTTAGCAGTAAATATCACAATATAACCATCACTTCCCAATTGCCCCTCTGATATCAAATTTCTCCTTAATGTAGGCACATGTTTGACATCCTTCAATAGCCATGGATTCCCATTTTGTATCTTAACTTGAATAGAACATTTTCCAACTATACTGCAAGGCTCATCATCACCAAGAAAAACATGCCCAAAATTCCCTTGAACATAATCAACAAAATAATGCCTATGTGGAGTAGTAGTATGAAAAGAAGCCCCTGAATCTAAAACCTAAGATTCGAGTAATATTATCAAAAAAAAAGAATCAAAGCATCTTGACATACATTACCCGATGCCACATTTTCCTCCTTATTTTCTTCCTATTGTTTCTTCTTATCCCGAAGCTCCCAACAGTCCTTCTTTGCATGCCCAGGCTTTCCACAATTCCAGCATACAATCTTGTTCTTGGATTTTGACCTTGCCCGATCTTTTGATTTTCCACGGTTTCCTCTATTCTTCTGTCTCCCTCTAGTTTCCACTGTCAAAGCATTCCCTGAAGTAGAAGATTCCCCAGAGCTTTTTCTTCACATTTCCTTGCTTAGAATCACCCCTACAACATCCTCAAACTTCAACTTCGAGTTAGCTGGAACCGAGTTACTTACCGCCATTACCAGGCTATTCCAACTCTCAGGTAAAGAGCACAAAATTAATAAAGCCCTAACTTCTTCATCAAATTCTATTGTAAGAAGCTAGCATATTAACAACAACGTATTGAAATCATTTAAATGATCTGACTCTTGAACTATTCTCAGACATCTTCATATTAAACAAATTTTTCATTAAAAATATCTTGTTAGAGGTAGAGGGTTTTTCATACAACTTCCCTACTGCATCCATTAGATCTTTTGTAGTCTTTTCCTTTGAAACATTAAATAATACCAAGATGTAAGACACAATCGGATTGTCTCAAGTGCCTTCCTATCCAAAATCCCATTCCGCATATGTCATACTCGAGGTTTTGTTCACCTTCTTAGACAACGGAGTATAAAAATCCTTCTGATAAAGGTAATCTTCCATCTGCATCTTCCAAAGACTGAAATTCTACTCGTTGAATTTATCAACCCTAGATCTTCCTTCATCTGCCATAGCTCCCACTCAAGCTAAAAACTTTCCCTATGATTCAACATTTCAGCAAACCAAACCAGGACTCGATACCAATTGTTAGGAAATAAGAGATAAAATATGCGGAATAATCCCTTATAGAATTGCAAAATGAAATGAGAAACTAATATGCAGAAAATATTACAGATCTCAAATAAAAGTGTAGAATAAATAACACAACATAGAGAGATAATATTTAACGTGGTTCACCCAATTTGGGCTACGTCCACCAAGAATCACTTGCTCAAATTTTATTACAAGCATCCACTCTCTCAATACAATACCCAGATCCGTTTGGAGCTATGCTAAAAAAACTCTACTGAAATTCACACCAATTTAAAACACATCTGCAATACATTTACTTGTCTTTCTATCATATGCATAAGACCATATAAATAGACAATCTTAAGCGATTTGATACAAAACCATGGGTATCAAAACCAAGGGAAAAAACCGTGGGTATCAAAACAATGGGCAAAAGATGAAAAAACCATGGGCCCAAAAATAGCCCATAATGGTTACCCATTACCCATGGGTTAATAAACCACCCATGCAAATAGGCTCCATAAACATAACACCCCACCTCAAATCAACATGATCCACATTACTACCCATTCACATAGGATAAAGGCAAGGAAAAGGTCATGTTCCCATGAGAATGTTTCGACTTTTTGGAATAGAGTTGCTTCTATCCTTTCATTCCTTTGAGAAACAGAGATAAGGGTTAGGGCTAGGAGGAATACATTGAATGTTGAGAGGGTGTGCGCATACCGTAGAGAAAGATCAGATCAACTGCGAAGAACTCCTTTTTGTCTTGGAAGGACTACCTGCAAGTAAGAATACAAGACCACCAGATTTTAATTAGACAATAAATGAGGGAGCTGCCTTAGGCCCAGGAAATATAAAACTTCCTTTCGAAGGTGGTCAGTTCCCCTGCTAATATGAATTAACACAAATGATTGTAAAATCACAATTTAATTGCCTCGTTGAAACAAGTAGAGGAAAGGCTGGTTTTGGTTTTGAATCACGGTGACCGACGCCGGTCAGTGTCACCGGTACCGGTTGATGATAACCGATATCGGTAGGGGTAGTGATTTAAGGGGTTGGGTGAAGGTTGGCTATAAGATGGCTATATGATAGCTATGGTGTTTATAAGGCTGATAAAATGACTGGGGATAGGTAATGAGGTGATGGAGAAGACTCAGAGAGTATGGGGGCTGTTCTTGGGGCAAAGTAGGGGTAGAGGAATGTAAGTTAGGTGGAGAGTGTTACCGGGTAGTGGATCTGAGGGTAGACTTGTAATTACTGTGATTCAGAAATCCAAGAAATATTATTAAAAGAACGTATAAGACTTACTTACTAGTTCCTGATGGAAAATGCAGGTTCTGGGACTGTGATGACGAAGACAGGGCTCATGTAGGATGATCTGACAATCCAAGATGAGCTATCTCCTCTCCTGATGCTCGGATGAGTGTCACTGGACTCTGGTTATTCAGTTGCAGTCTTGGGCTTGATGTCCTTCTCTGCAAACTTCTCTCCTTCCTTCACTTGTCTCTGCTCAGCCAAGTCAATTCCGATCTTTCCAATGACTTCCCCTTTTGATCAAATGAAAATCCAACCTCCTTTTTGGTTGGGAGTGGTCATTTACAGGGAACCGATGGCGGTTACGTGACCGACGGCGGTCGAGTAGGAACTGGTATCGGTCAGGTCAAAGTGGGCTATTTTTAGTAAAATAGCCAACTTTCCCTCCTTTTCTCCCGAGGGATTAGTTGCGGGCTTGGTCAAGTCATTATGAGGTTGGTTTTAGGTGCGGGTGAGGAGTCATTAGTCATAAGTGTGGATGTAGACCAAGTTATAGGTCTTAATTAGGTTAGTTTAGGGTTAAGACTAGGTCATGATGAGGTGGCGAAATGAGGTGGCAGGTATGGCGATGTGGATTTATTAATTATAAGGTAATTAATAAATAATTGTGTAAGGTTTAGGTGATGAGGTTAGGTTGCGAAATGAGATGCGTGGTACGGGAGGTCGTAAGACACAAATTTGGTGTTTACATTAGCCCTTGTTGTTGTGTAGCTTGTCTTGTAAAGCTGCACAGACAATAATAAGAAGTGGTTACCCCATTAAGGGTATAGGTAATCCCCCTCAAATCTATCGCAGATTGAGGTAGCGTGAAATCAGGGATAGGGTTGATAAAGGGTAAATGGTGTTTAGATGATGGTAAGATGGTGGGGTAGGTCCAGGAAGCGGACGCACGTTGAAATGCAAAGAGTGTGACTAGGGTACATGATTTGACAAGCAAACAAGCAATTCATAGGAAAAGGTCGATAGTTTATCCAAACAAGGGTGATATAATCCTGGTATCCAGGCATAGGAAGTAGCTCCAGGGGATATAATGGGTAAGGTACAGAACGTGTAGGCATGTTCGGCAAGCAAATGGTTGGTTTGGTTGAGATAAACGTCACGGTCTTGGTCTAGGCAAAGTTGGTCGATGATCAAGCGAGGACCCTAATCATGCTAAAACACACGAATAGGGAGCTCGATTAAACAAAAAGCTACATGATGGGTGGATAGAATTGTAATTTGTTGGTTTTGGGCGCGGTATTTAATTGGTTGGTGTGGCCTTGGGTTGGGCAGCTTGGTTGGTGGAAGCCTTGGGTTCGGTCGGGCAAATGGGTTGGTTGCGGCCTTAGGTCGGGCCAAATGGTTGGGTGTGGCCTTGGGTCGGGCCAGATTGGTTGGTTACGGCCTTGGGTGGTTGGGCCAAATGGAGTCAACAAAGGGTGTTCAACGAAGGGGGATATAGGCGATGTGGTGAGAAAGGGAGATTAGTAAATAAGGGCAGAAATTGGGGAAAGGTGGGATTAAACCGATATCGATTCTCTATGACCGGTATCGGTTATATGACCGATACCGGTTCTTTAGGGCATTATAGAACCGATATCGGTTATAGGTCGAAAAAACCTATAAAAAGAAAAATACGGCCGGTCATTGTCATATTGTCAATTTGAAAACCAATTTTAGTTGTCTGAGGTGTATTAGTGAGATTGTTGGATTTGTCGGCTGAGGTGGCACTATTTGAGTGGAGAAGTGAGTGGTTGGTAGGCCCTAGCGAGTAGGAGGCAGCATTTGATTGGTGGAGGACCCAGCAGAGGGGATTTATAGCCATGGCACGGCCCGGGAGGAGCGGGAGGTGCTTGGACCACCGACCACCACCGCCTATCCCACCATGACGATGTGTCATCGTGCACGGTAGAGTTCAAACCTTTCATTATGTGAATTTGATGTTGTTAAGCGAGATTTGGGGGTTTGGGTAGGAATCCAATGTTTTGATAAAATAATGAATAAATTGAAGCTATTTGAAAAATGGAGAGGGTAGATGGGTTAAATAGGCCAAGGCGGCAGGGTGGGTAGGTTTTTAGGGTGTTTGGGTGGGTAAATAGAGATAAATAGGCCAAAAAGTGTTTGGGGGCGTTGGTTTGGCTCCGTGATTTTACAATGACCGATGCCGGTCACTAATCGACCGACATCGGTCACGAAGTTTTCGGCGAGGTTGGTTTGTGGTTGACCGGTGTCGGTCGTGGGTCAAACGGCATCGGTGGAGAGATGATGGAGAGAGGACCGGTGGTGGTCATGGGTGACCAGTACCGGTCCTTAGTTAGGATTATTTATTTTGTTGGTTTGGTTTTGTTGTTGTTTTGAATTTTGGGTTGTTGTTTGGGTGTTTTGGTATTGTTTGGGTTGTTGTTTGGGTGTGTTGGTATTAGTGGTTTAGGTTTTGTGTTTATTTGTTGGGCTTTGTGTTTTTGGGGGTGAAGAGGGAAGGGGTAGAGGTTGATAGGAAGGGTGATTGGTGGGTGGGGAAAATGGGGCGGTTGTGTGGTCGGGTGGGTAAAAGGGGGTATAGAAGGTTAAAGTAGTTGTTGTTTGAAAGGGTAGGTCTAATGAAGTGGGTGATTTGTGCAGGCACGTCAGCAGCTGACTATGCGGGATAGGATGCCCCCGCTGTTGAGACGGATGTGGCCACACGTGTTCACGCGCACATTGGGCCATCATGCGCGAGGTGGGACTCGGCGAAGTCCAGTGATATAGGGCTATAGATAGGGATCACAGTCTTATGGTTGCCCTCATCGAGAGATGGGATCCGCGACTAATGTTTTCCATCTCCCGACTGAGAGATGACTATTACGTTGGAGGATGTGTATCGCATCCTTAGACTGCCGATCAATGGAGAGGCGATTCGAGTAGATGCGAGAGACAACTATGGACAACATTCTACAGGTATTTGGGGATGCAGCGCTATTGACGTATCACAGCATGAGCATTGCCTATGGGGACATGTATCGTGCCCACAGACATGAGACACGGCTGGCCGTGTTGATGATGATAGGCATCACATGCTTCGCCCTCCCGGACTCAGAGGGAGGCCGTTTTCCACGTGCGTTGATGGGGGTACTACACGAGATGGTGGAGGAGCATACGTGTTATGCTTGGGCACCAGTATACCTAGTGTAGTTATACAGAGAGCTGTGGGGCTATCGCCGGATGAGGCGATTCGGGATTTGTTCCACATTTTTGTTACACTGCTGGGCATATGAGCATATCATATGTATTCGACCAGTAGGGCTGCCCCAGCAGCCAGGGCCACAGGTGATATATAGATATGGCTTTCAGAGGTGGTTGGGGGTCGTGGGCCAGCCACGAGCGGTGCTCGCCGGACGGGATGTAGCTTACTACCGTCATTTGCTAGAGGGCCTGACTGCATTAGATATTGTATGGAGGCCTTACAGAGGCCATCAGCCCCGAGGAGGAGCCCGATCACAGATGCGCTGGATCCAGTATACATTCTGGATAGCAGGACGGAGGCCAGGAGAGTATGAGCGGATACCCCTGGAGAGGGTACGATGGCAGTTGGGGCTACGACAGGATGAGCCACCTCCCCTCCTTGATGCGGAGGATGATGTAGAGGCCCCACTACCCGCCCCACAGCCTCGTTGACCCGCATTGGGTAGCGAGAGAGCAGATGATCTGATGGATGACATCGGGTGTACTGAGTTCATTCTTAGTTTGGTGGGTTGGTCAGAGAGCAGTGAGGATAGCACAGCCCCATACAGCCTAGATTTGGCAAACACACCACAGAGAGGACCACCTCTAGGACAAGTGCGGTTATTACGAGGCAAACACTTGCTGCTGCCTGGCACGAATAGGTGTATTACGAGGTAGTTAGCCCAGGTGCGAGTATAGGCACGCCCATGAGTAAATAGGCACCACCACGAGTGCACCACCACGGCACCACCAACGGCACCATCACACACCACGTAGTGCAGTACCGCCACCGGCGCACCACGACAGAGTACGCCGCCACCAAAGACCTAACAACCACAAGCACAGGGTGTACTTGGTAGAGACAGAGGCCATTGTTATTAGGAGTCGGGGACCAGCCCCAAAGCGATATATGGTGGCACGGGCCCGTTATATGGAGGCGGAGCGAAGGCCCGGTACTATCAGGATGTCCTTGATGGTACCGGGGCTGACTATCAACAGTATGCAGCGCACAAAGCGGAGACCTCTAGGAGTCAGAGATCCCAGGGGGGTGCAGCTACAGCTGATCGGTGGGTCGGTGACAGGGAGGAGGTGGGAGCCAGCGCAGGGACCCACAGGGAGAGGAGCTGAGGCGGTGGGGAGAGCTGAGCCATCCCTGAGCGGAGATGGATGTTTTGTTTGTATATTGGATATAGGCACCGGTCTGCGAACCGGCTATTTATATAGAGGCCTGCGTGCCCACATATGATTCATTTATTCATTCTTGCTGTATATACCGGCCTGCGAGCCGAGTACGGGTTATATATGTGATACCGGCCTGCGAGCCGAGTATATTTTTGATATGAGAGACCGGCCTGCGAGCCGAGTCGAGATTGTGACAGTTATTGCGGCCTGCGTGCCGGTTTTGTATTATTTGGAGATCACAGAGGCCCCTATGCAGGGCAAGTTGTATATTTGAAATATTGATATATATAGAGATGATGATTTTGATCCTTATGTTGTGTTTTAAAATGTTTTATGTATGTTGTCGATGGGTTTTGAAAATGGAATATATGTAGATGATGAGGTTGATCCAAATGGTGCATGTATTGATGGGTTTGATGTATTTTGTTGAAATGTTGTCCATATTTTGTTGATGGTTGTTTTATTGTAGATAGATGATATATATATATATATATATATGTTGATGTGATTCTGATGACAAATAGTGATAATGGTATAGTTATGCAGGTAAAAGAAGCGGGCGCAACAACAAAAATTTGGCAAAAAATAAAGAAAAGATCCAAGTTTAAGAAAAAGGAGGCAAGTGACCGATATCGGTTATGTAACCGATGTCGGTAGTTTGTTGACCGATATCGGTTATGTAACCGATACCGGTTATACCAAAACGAGCTTTTCTAAAAATAGAAAAGCTTGGGCGGCAACTTAAGTTCTTATTTTTAGCGTTCTTATTTTTAGAGTCATGCAACAAGCTAAATACGCGAATGCGATGCTGTTTGACAACTGATATAGGTAATTGTAGAGAAGAATTGAGTGATAAGGAGAAAAAGACAGTGAAGTGAGTGTGGGCTGAGATTAAGAAGTTAGAAAGGTAAATTATATTGGAAGAGGGTGGTGAACATGGCTGAACGAGGAGAAGCATGCAGCAGGCAGGGATGAGGGGGAAGACAAGTTCCACCACAAGCTGCTGCATCCCGAGAGGTAAATTGTTTGGTTGTATTTTAATTCTTGCATGTTTTGTTGAATAAGATGAGAGAAGATAAGAGGGTAGAGATGAGAAAGAAAAGGTGATAGGCAAGGGTTTGGGATAGAGTGAGTGTGATGGGGTAGGTAAGCAGGGTATTCACGTATGTTTTTAGATATAGAGAGGAGTAAACGGGTAAAATAATTATCGTAGGTGTATGTTTTTAAGTAGGCTGTATATTTTTAAAAGTGACCGGTATCGGTTAGAGAAAACCGGTATCGATTAGTAAACCGGTATCGGTTCTCTATAACCGATATCGGTTACTGTAGGAGTTTCCAGAATTTGAGAAAAAACTCGTAGGGATTTGTTTTATTTAATAATTGTGTGTCGTTTTGATGTATACAGGCAGAAGCAGGGGTAAGGATGAATGATACGGTGCCAGCGTTGTTGTCAAGAATCTGAGCGGATGTAACACCAGCTGAATGGGCATTGATAAATCGTTTGGGGTTAAGTGGAATCCGTTATTATTCACGAATCACACGTAATCATGCTATGTTGCAGGCGTTGATTGAAAGGTGGAATCCGGAAAAGAATACCTTTTATCTGCCAACAGGGGAGATGACAGTGACGTTGGAAGATGTGTTTAGGATTCTGAGGCTCCCAATGATAGGAAAAATAGTGTATCAGGCATTGCCTAGCGCGGGGCGGGCAGCGGTAACAACAGTATTCGGTTCAGCTGCACGAGATTTGACACAGTGAGGTTTGACATTTACGTATGGTACAATGTATGCAACACACCCTGAGGAAACAAGGTTGGCAGTGGTATTAATGATAGCGGTGGGGTATTATGCATTACCGAGGGCGGAGGGTGGAAGATTTCCAAAAGCATTGATGAGTGTTATTTGGGAAATGATAGAAATGAGTGTGACTTTCGCATGGGCACCCGCATATCTGGTAGAGTTATATAGGGGTTTATGGGCTTGCAGGTGAAAACACAGGACGACACTGGATTGTTCGTACTTATTACATTGTTGGGCCTATGAGCACATTGTTTGTGTGCGTCCAATGGGCCGACCCATCGAGTCAAGAGAGGGTAGGAGTACAGGTTGGGATTCAGACGATGGGTCCAGACAGAATAAGAGGTGAGATCCCAGGCCGTGATAGATGACATCGAGTATTATAGACAGGCATGGGAGATGGTGACGATTGTGGATATTTGTTGGAGGCCTTACGGGAACTACATGGTGACAGAGAACATAGCTGAGGAGTTGAGGGGTGTAGAGCGATTGAGGTGGATTGCAGGGCACAGGCCAGGTGAGTACGAGAGGATTCCTCTAGATCACGTGCGGCGACAATTTGGGTTCGTTCAGGATATACCTATGACATATAGACCATACATGAGGATTGATGCCGAGGTAGCATTCTCACCTCCCACCGACACCTCCAGAAGGGCCGAAAGAGATAGCGACCGATTGTAGGGTAATGGATGTGAGAAGCGACAGGCCTATAGAGTATGGTGGGTAGTAGAGCTGCGAGGTGCGCGTGAGCGCCCGACATAGCCGTGATTACGGTGGAGAGAGATCGTCTCAGATTTGGTTCACCACTTCAAACACAGTGGATGAGACAACCAGATTGTTAGAGGTTTCACGATTCACAGTAGAGAGACTAGAGGCAAGATTCCTCCACGCGAGAGGACGTATTTGTATGTTACAGGAGATGTTGGCGGATCAGTGGGAGGAACCAATAGCAATGGCACCTTTGAGGATGGAGAGGCCAAGTGAAGGGCATCGACTATCATGATCACCACGATTCGGGGAGGCGCAAGGGTCTAAGTAAATTTCATAGGATTATAAGAATAAATAAGGATGCTTTGACACATGAGTCGATGATAAAGAAGATGTATTTGTTTAACATCTAAAAATGAAATATGTATGTTGTTTTGAGGGATGATAATACTAAGAATGGTTGTGTTTTGAATGTTGTTTTGGTTTGTTTTGAAAAATGATAAAGATGAATGTTGTCAAAATAGAAATACACAAAAATATTTATATTTACAACACATGATAGGGTATGGTAGGGGATGGTCGAGCTAACCTTGGGAGACCCCATGTCTCCTAAGTGCTGCCTACATAGCCCATTGCACAAAGCAAGGAAGGGCCTCAGACCGATGTAGTTCTCCCGTAGAACCAGGGAGAGGTGAATTCAGACAATTTAGGTATGGTTAGGCAATGTGTTGTTTGATAAGAATATTAATATTGGTAGGGTAATGTTGTTGGTGTTGGCGATGTTGATGTATGTATCGGTAAAGTGAAAGTTAGCCCACCCAAGTGGTAGGGAACCGTATCCTGATTAAGGTCAACACACAATCCTAGAGTCGAGCAAAAGAGGCAAAAGTGTCCCGTAGTTGATAAGAGCTAAACAAACCACATATTAACATAGGATGAGCTTGAATCCCTAGGTACCTTGCATAGGCGAAGTCGATAGGTGAAAAGAGTTGTATAATCACAATATATCGGATATACGTCACGTCCCTTGAGTTTTGTTGCGTTTGACAAATGGTGAGGTGAGGTGGTTGATATAGGCGGGGGTGTTGAGAGCTTGTTACAAGGTTATTATTCTGACGAAAGAGAACCAAACCTAAATAGACAAGTCCATGACTCAAAAGTGCTTTTCAAATGCGGCTTTTATTTTGCTTGAATATAGGCCCATCGATCGATGGGAACTCTACAAGGATATGTATTTTGTTACTCTTGAGGTCTTCACGAAGCTGATCAATGTGAGAAGCTTGATAAAGGCTGTCACCGTGTATAGCTGTCCTTGATAAAGGCTATTTATAGTAGCGAATGCACGTTTGTGTATAGTTGTCCTTGAGGAGCAGATTTATATAAAATAGCAGCAATAGTTTGGCATATAGTTTGTCCTTCGAGGGAGTAATCTATATAAAATTTAGAGGTCTAGATGTCCGTTGGGCATAAAGCATCTAGTTTTGTAGGAAGTTTGACTCAAGAAAGTCCCATAAGTGTTTAATTAAGAATGTGTCATTTTGATACTTTGAAGTCATGGACTAGACTAAAAGGGAAGGCATCTTTTAGGGAGGTGATAATCAAACCATGTGAGCTTGATTTGATTTTGAGATGTAGGAAACAAAGTGTATGCGGTGGTAAATGAGCTCAAGGGACGAGCGCAAGGTAGATAAGAAGTGATATAACACTGAATTCAACAGTAGAATGGTTGAAGATGCAAGGCATTAAGGGGCTCAGGCTCAGGTTTACCATTAAGTGAAGCTAAACGATAAGTGCCTGATCCATAAGTGTGAGTGATAATGTAAGGCCCAATCCAATTAGGAGCAAATTTTCCACATTTGCTCTTTTCTAGTTTGGTTACATGTTGATTCTCTTTGAGGACAAGATCACCAACCTTAAAGGTACGCTCATGAAGTCGCTTATCATAAGCACGCTTGATGCATTTTTGATAGATTTGAAGGTGGTCAAGAGCCGTAAGACAACGCTCGTCAAGAAGCTCTAATTGGGCTAACCGCTCTTGGCGGAAATCATCGTTGGTGAGAATATCCTGAAGAGATATTCTGAGGGAGGGTATTTGTATTTCGAGAGGCAAGACAGCCTCGGTACCATATACCAAAGAAAATGGGGTGGCATTAGTAGAGGTACGAATGCTAGTCCGATAAGCCCAGAGAGCAAAAGGGATGTGGTCAGGCCAATTTCTTCTAGAATCATTAACAACTTTCATGAGGATTTTGGTTAGGGTTTTATTAGAAGATTCAACTTGACCATTGGCTTGTGGATAGTAAGGTGATGAGAAACTAAGTTTGATACCAAAGTTGTCACAAAGGTCTTGTAACAACTTATTTTTGAAAGATTTTCCATTATCTGTTATCAGGCGATGAGGAACACCAAAACGGCAGATAATGTGATGGTTAATGAATTTGACGATTTTTTCTTTTTTGGTTGAAATGAGTGGAATGGCTTCCACCCATTTAGTGTAATATTTTGTTGTGATTATCCAACGGTGACGTTGCGAAGAGGGCGGATGAATCTCACCAATAAGGTCTAAACCCCATTGTGAGAAAGGCCAAAGATCTCGTGTGATACAGAGCGGATGGCTAGGAGTATGTTGAAGGTTGGCATGTTGTTGACACATAACACAATTCTTAACATATTCGTAGCGATCGTTATTAAGAGTAGGCCAATAATAACCTAGGTGAAGGATTCGTTTAGCCATGACAAGGCCACTAAAATTTCCACCACAAATACCGTCATGAACTTATTGGATGGTATAGGTGATCTCCGCGCCGGTTAGACATCGAAGGAGGATGCCATCAAAGCCACGTTTATAGAGAGTCCCCCATGATGACATAACGAGAAACACTTTTAAGAAAAGCACGTTTTGCCGTTACTAGTAAGGTCGGTGGGAGAACGAGAGGATGTAAGGTAGTCGTGAAATTGGTGATACCGGGTATCCTGCGAATTGCGAGACACATTATTTATCATACAAACATCCAAAATGAGTAAGATGGGGCAAAGAGTTGTTGGACCAAGATGAATATGTCGAGTCGAGTTGGTGAGGCGGGAATTTGCGAGGCTAAGCAAGCCATAGTATCCACAAATTTGTTAGTGGAGCGGGGAATGGTTTGGATAGAATAACAAGTAAATGAGGTTAAAAGTGAATCCACATAATGTTTGTACTTTTGAAGTTCCTCATTTTTACATTGGTAGATGCCCATAACTTGATTGACTACCAATTGAGAGTCACCAAAAATATTAATAGATTTGACACCTAAGTGTAACGCAACCTGGAGACCCAAAACAAGGGCCTCGTATTCTGCTGTATTATTAGTGCAGGGGAAATCGAGTCGGAATGAAAGAGGCATAGGCTCCGCATCAAGAGGAATGAGAACAATGCCGGCTCTACCGCCATGCTGGCATTTGGATCCATCGAAGAAGAGGGTCATTGGATAGGACTCCTCCCTGAGTGAAAGAGTGGCGATGAGTTCGTCGGGGAAATAAAGATTGGTAAATTGTTCCCCAGGTAAAGGGGCCTCACGAGTTGGTCCACAATAGTTTGTCCTTTGATTGAATTCTGATGTATAAATTCAAGGTCGAGGTTAGCGAGGAGCATAAGCCATCGGGTGATGCATTGGTTTAGATGTGGTTTGGCATACATATAATGAATGGGGTCCATGTTGGTGATGACAAAAGTTTTATGATTCAGGAGGTAGTGTTGGAGTTTGGTGGCTACGAATGATAGGGCTAGGCACAATTTTTCTACATGTGTATACCTAGTCTCGTAATCCACGAGAGTATGACTTATATAATAATGACTTGTTCTCGATGTGCCGAGTCTCGATTTGAGCATGACTCCTATAGCATGGTCGGTGGCGAGAAGGTAAAGGTAGAAAGGGCGATCATCCTGAGGTGGGATAAGCATGGGTGGCTGCAAGAGATAGGCTTTGAGAGCTTCAAAGGCTTGGTGACACTCTTCGCTCCATTGAAAGGCAATGTCCTTTTTAAGAAGGTGATGGAAAGGTTGACATCGATCTGAGAGTTGGGAAATGAAACGCCGGATAGATTGAAGTTTACCTTGCAAACTACGCAATTGTTTGAGGTTTTTGGGTGGGGGCATTTCTAGGATAGCTTTGACTTTAGATGGATCGACCTCAATGCCATGCAAAGAGACGATAAAACCAAGAAGTTTTCCCGAAAGGACACCAAAGACACATTTCTTTGGTTGAAGCCGGATAGAATATTGTAACAGTGATCAAAAATAATGGTTAAAACATCGAGATGTTCACTGCGATGTTTAGATTTGCCAAGAAGATCATCGACATAATCTTCAAGAATAGTGTGCATAATGTCATGAAAAATGTAAGTCATAGCCCGCTGATAGGTCGCACCAGCATTTTTAAGGCCAAACGGCATGACACGATAACAGAAGGTTCCCCAAGGAGTGATGAAGGCAGTTTTATGTTGATCGGCCGGGGCTACCAAAATTTGATTGTATCCCGAAAAGCCATCCATGAGAGAAAGCATCTCATGGCCACAGTGAGATCAACAAGTTGATCAATACTTGGGAGGGGGAAGTCATCCTTGGGGCAAGCGAGGTTAAGGTCTCGAAATCCGTGCATATCCGAAGTCCCCCCGTCGCTTTAGTGACAAGTACGATGTTAGAAATCCATTGAGGATAGTCAATAGGCAAGATGAAGGAAACAGAAAAGAAGTCGTTGAAGCTCTTCTTTGACCAAGAGGGCAATGCGTGGATGCATTTTTCTCAGTTTCTGTTTGACTGGTTTGGAATCGGGTTTTAGGGTAATGTTATGGACAACAATGTCAGGATCAATTCCTGGCATGTCAGCGTAGGACCAAGCGAAAGCTTGGTTGCGGTACGGAGAAAGGTAGTAAAGGTGGCTTGTTCTAATGTGTTAAGGGATTGTCTGATCTTCACAATGTGAGGATCCTCCTCTGTGTGGATGTTGATTTCTATAGTCGACTCATTCAACATGGTTTGAGTTTCAGATGGTAAGGCGCGTTGAATATAGGAGTCGTCCGCACCAAGGTAAGTGAGGATGGAGTCGTCATCCTGGCACTCAACAACATTAATTGAAGGTGAATCCTCTTTAATCATGTCTGGATACAGAAGGGGAAGAGAAGATGGGTCCTCATTATCACGTTGATAAGTGAGAGGACCTAGGAAGATAGCATTTATGAAAAAAAAAAGTTAGGAGGGATAGATTTAGGATCTATCGACTCTGTGGGTGACGATGGCAAAATGGGTGATGATGGTTCGGTAGGGGTGATGTCGTCATCTTCCAGGAGACAACTGACACGAGGTTTCTCCGGTGTAAGTGTTTCAGGAAATCCGAGACCACTACGATCATTGTGTTTGCGTGTAGTCACGGGAATGATTGTATGTCGGCCTTGTTCATAAAGACCAAAACCAAAGCCTTTCCAAGCACAACGAGTCAAGAAGGTGAGGGCGAAACGATGATTTGTCAGGTATTGAAAATTGGATTGGAAGGGAACCACCCCAAGAGGAGGTTTAGGGGTAACGGAGGATGCATCGACACCCCCATACGTTAGGTTGGTGCGGCAATTAGGTGGTCCGTAAGAGATTACCTCCCCCACGCGACGGTCGTAGGTAGGATGCGCATGTAATCTGTCCAGCAGTACTCACCGTGGGGTATGGAAAGAACTAACGTTATATAGGCGGTACTCCCCCAGCATAAGGCATTGAAAAACATCTATTAAGGGGTTGGCGGTTGGGATGTTATCTGCGGGAAAGGAAGTGGTATTTGCGACGGCGGTTTCATTGGTTGAAGGTGTAGGTGTGGTTGAAGTGGATGGTAGAGGTGTGGTTGAAGTGGATGGTTGGGTTGGATGAATGGGTGTCTTGACTGGTATAAGCACATCATTAGGGTGATATAACATATTGCATAGGTTTTGAAGGGGGGAGGATCAGCTTTTACGGTGTAGGACTTCCCCTCGTACTCAAATTTTATGCATCTATGTAAGGTGGAGGGAACACATCCCATAGCCCGGATCCAAGGGCAGCCTAACAACATATTGTATTGGAACTCTCCCTCAAGGACATAGAAGAGTTTGGGTAAAGTACGTGGTCCTACATGAATGTTAAGGATCATGGTACCTAAGGTAGAAGTAATAGCATCATTGAATGACCGCAACATGATGGGGTTGGCACACATGCAACTAGAAGGGATATTCATTTGTTGGAAGGCTTTTGAAGAGATGATGTTTAGACTAGCACCCCGTCAATCATAACACGACGCACCCGAATGTCCCGGACATAAGCTGAGATGAAAAGAGCAGGGTCAGGATCTTCAGCACCAAAGTCGATAATTTCATCTTCGGGCCAGCGGCCGCGACACCGCTTAGCTTTGTACGAGAGGCAGTGGTTAGGGAGATAGGTTGTTTGGTGAGCGAAGCAACATGATTGGGTGTGAGAATGGAGGTAACAGGAAAGGTTTCATTAGGTAAGACCTCTATCCCTTGAAGGATTTCAACGAGAGCTTGTCAATGAGATTCAGAAGTCTGAATGAGATCATACAGTGTCATTTTTACAGGTGATTGGTGAAGTTGTTTGATCATGGTTCGGTGGGCAACTCCATTAGAGATGGGGTAGGTGGGTCCACGAATAACCACTTTAGGTGGTGGTGCGATCGGGATGGTGGACGGAGAAAGGAGGCCGCAGGTGTGCTTTCTTTCGCTTTTCCCATTTTTTTTTCCTGCGCCCTCGAGTAGCAACACTAATCATATTGATCTCGTGAATACGAGAGGAGGAAGAGGTATGGATAAGTCATGGTGTTTGAGAGGTGGAGTTGTAATAATGATAGATTTTGGTGAGGCGGGGACAGGGTGGTATAGGAGAGGAAATGAAGCTAAAGGTCTCTCCCTTCGTAAGTTGTCTTTCTTAACTTTTCTATTTGAGAGAGGTGATTGATGAAGTATGGCTTTAACGCTTTGCATCCCTCTACATCATGTCCTGGTGTGCGGTGGTAAACACAGATTTTAGACTCATCATAACCTATAGGTCAAGGTTTAGATGGATCATAAGGTCTAAGTGGGGGTAGGGAAATGGTTGCATTCTCCACCAACATAGCAAGGATTTTGGCGTAAGACCCTTTGAGTGGGTCAAAGTCAGAGGAAGATGAGGCTATTGACTGGGTAGATTCTGGTAATGATAGGGTATGGTTGATTTGTATGGGTGGTGGTTTAGCCAAGAGGTTTTGATAATGGGTTTTAACTGAACGTGGCTTCTTTGGCGCAGAAGCTATGTTTAGCTGGTTAGATGATGAGGCCACAGATGATGTGGTATCAGAAAACAACCACGGAGAAATAGGAGTGACCGAAAAAAATCTTTTGATGATGGATTTTGTTTAGGGTTGATAGGTGGATAGGATACGTGGGGTGACGGTGTTGATATACCCTTGGATCTCTGTATGGGTGCAGAAGATGTAGGTCATTTTAAAGAAAATGCAGGAGGTATGATATATTGATGCAAGGTGGAGGGATGAGGTCCCAATATGGAAGGTAGGTGTGACGACGATGGTTTTAGTTGTGATAGAGACATAGGTTGAGGAGATTGAGTCTGTCTCCTAAGTGGATGGACGGCTTTATTTTTAGATAAATCTAGCCGCTTAGGTGGGTGTGTTAGACTGGGTATTGGTGAGGTCCCAAGCATAGGGGAAGATTTGGTTAGGCTAATAGAGGTGGATGAGGTATTTGGTAGAGATGAGGGGGGTGAAGATGAGGACATAGGCATTTTAAGCTTCTGTAAACACTTCGGGTATATGGTAGAGGCGTCTGGATCGGTCATCTGCATTTGAGTAGAATATGGGGTACTCAAACGTTCCCATAGGACTCATCTATCTTCTGAGGGATGACAATCCTCACGTGTGAATAGGAACTTTTGTATGGAAGAAATGTGGGTTGTGATTCCGGTCCATTTGTGGGTGTGATACGGGGGTAAATGAGGCACTTGTATATCAATGGGCATTAAGAGGTCAACCGGTGGCATTTGAAAAGATTTAGGCGATGAAGAACTAATAGGTAGGAGGGCGTGTTTGAGAGGATCCATCATGTTTAAAGAATGTGGTGATGTCGGTGCAAGAGGTTTCTCATCTAAGGATGACAAAAGAAGTGGCGAGCCTTCCTCTTGTATAGCAAGAATGGTAGAAGGAGACGTTTGGGAAATAGATAAGTTAGATAACATCCGCTCACAGTCTTGCAAGGATGTGGTGTAAGAAGGTTCATCTGTAAGAAGAGAACTCTGGGTGGTTAATTCCTTGAAGGGTAAAGGAACGGCAAGGATTTCGTCTTGTCTTGATGGTGAGGAAGGGGGTTCGGGTTCCTGCGTTAGTGAAGAAGTTTGATTCAGAATTTTTCCGATAGAGGCTTTTGGTAAGGAGTCGAAGATTGCATGGATCTCATGAACACTCTCCTCGGCTAAGATATCTTGGTTTATGTTATCTTTGTTAGGAGAATGATTTGGGAATGGTTTATTGAATATTTTCAAATTTACATTAGCGAGGGCATTAGGATTATCGAGGTTATATCCCTACATCAACCATTTCTACACTATGTTTTTCAACATCTTGCGATTTTCGTGATTTGTGTCCCTTTACGCGGTGAAAGTTACAAGTCATTTTCTTTGTATCAAGAAGGTATGGCGCGAGTGGAATCAAACCCGGAGTGAGGTTTAACAGGAGGCAAGGTGATAGCTCCGGCTTTGAGTAATTTTTCCAAGATGACACCATAAGTTTCTCCCAGGGGAGTGTAGTTGATGGGCTCCACTTTATACTTATAGGTGGTTTTTGGCGGGGTGTTAGACGGTGGTTGGGATTTGACCATCACCGCGTGCACAGCTCCTTTTGATTTCGAAGCAGTCGATGGGTGAGGATTGGTGGTGTTAGGTTTGTTGGTGGAATCATGGGTTCGAAAATTGGGGTTTTTTGCAAACTGCAATTTCTCTTCCTCTAAGGCTCGAATCTCTAGTTTTCGAGCCATAGTAAAGGCCTCGTCAAATGTGTGGAAAGTTTGAATTTGGAGGGTAGGAGAGATGTGCTTAGCACAGGCCCGCGTAAAAAGTTTGATAAGTTCGGCCTGAGGCAAGGCATACGTAAGTTGGTTGATAAGGCCCCGCCATTGTCCAACGAAATCTGCGATAGATTCATCTTCAAATTGTTGGATGGCATAGAGGTCGGTGATAGATACTTTCTTGGCAATGTTAATGGATAAATGATCCAAGAAAGATTGGGCTAGTTAGTTAAAAGAGAACATTGAGTCTTTGGGTTAAAGCAATTTGTACCACTCCAAGGCAGGTCTGATAAGGACATGGGAAAGGTGTGGAGTAATAAGGCATCGTCATGAGCAATTAGATAGCAAGCATGTCTAAATGAGCGTAAGTGTTGTTGAGGATCCTCCTTACAATTAAAATGAGTAAATTTTGGTAATTCCCATTGAGAGGATATGAATGAAGGGGGACAAGGGTGGATAGGCTCCCACAAACTTGCTCATATGTCGTCGTGCTTTACGACTTCCCGAAATGAAGCCTCAGATTTTCATTTTGTCCATCATTTGTTTGATTAAATCGGTAGTTGGATGAGATGATGGTGCGATTAAACGGAAGCAGAAGATTGGGCCAAGGGCCACCACTAGACAATGGTGGGGTTAAATGTTGATAAGGTATGGAGGATGAATGTGTTGAGGCGACCGAATAGGGATGTCCTATATAAGATGTTGAGGTCACCGGATACGTGTGTGGAAATGAAAAGGTGGGCGGAGCTTGAGAAGGAAAGCTCGTGTGGATAGGTGGCAGAGAGCAAGTCATGAAAGGAGTAGTCTGCAAGAGAGATGCGGTAGGAGTGGTTAGTGGTAATGATATGTGGGGCCCAAGATTAACCAAAGGAAAGCCAATCTATGCCGTATGAACCCCTGAAGCCACTGGATTGGGAAACGGAGCTAAGGATGCAGAAGGCAAAGTGGAGTTATCAGGCGGAGAAGGAGCTAAATGAGCAGCTATACTAATAGGCATGCCAACAAGGAGTTGACCATCGGGCGTACGGTCAGGGGCATGAGACAAATAATATTGTACAGTGCTAGGATTAGCGTCCAAAAATTTTGCAAATTCCTTATCTCCTACAGGGATTTTGGGAACCTCGCTGTGTCCAGTAGGATTCCCCACAGGTATGGGCGGAGGTGATTCAGAAAAGACACAGAAAGGCATGTGAAACCATGGCGGGCTTGCTTCCAAGTGATAACAACCATGGGCAAGAGTACACCGTAGGGTTTCAATCTATCAGGAACAGAAACAACCCCAGAATGTTGAAATTGGTAGGTTCTTTGGTTTGTCGTGGATCAGTAAAAGCATGAATCGATATCGGTCCGCTAACCGATGTCGGGTTTATCTTGTAGCCGTCGTCGTACTTAATCGATGTTGGTATAATAGGACTGGTATAAGAAACTGTAAGAAGCTACTGATTTGGGGTTAACAGTGCTTAGTATGCCTACCAAACTGTTCTGAAGTGATCACAGAAAATAGTGTATGACAGAGAAACAGAACTGAAAACAAGCAAGATACACAAGCAAATTAACAGACTAACCCTAGGATTAGTTTTAATCAATTTGGGCTTATGCCCTTAGACGCAGAATGATGTCAGAATCCTAAACAAAAGACTTAGGGGAAATGTCAAGTTTGTTTTGGCTTATAAGGTTACCTCAATCGGGCGGAGGAATACCGCGGAAAAAAGGGGGATGTTTTGAGCTGTTGTGTTAATTGTGAAGTGATTCGGTATGTGTTGTGCAGTGAAAGTAAGATTAATTTCTTGTCAATACCATGGAAATCACCCCCACGTGTACGACCTGTTACTTAATCTACGTTCACTAGAATTGAAAACAACACGCAAAAATGGGATGCACGTGTTTTAAACCCAAATTGAAAATGTTATTCGATGAAGCAAAGAAGATGACTTTCACTAATGCAAAGCTTGGGAAAGCAAGACAAATTCTTTTACCAAATATAACAAAATATCATGTGAAATTTTTAGAAGAAGAAAACAGCATGTATGCTCCCTATATGAAAGCAAGCAAGAAAGAAAGAAACCCGAAATGGGTCCCACCGGGCGTGCCAAAATGTTTCGCATAGAATGTTTCAGCTTTTGGAATAGAGTTGCTTTCTATCCTTTCATTCCTTTGAGAAATGATAAAAGTTAGGGCTAGGAGGAATACATTTGAATGTTGAGAGGGTGTGCGCGTATCGTAGAGAAAGATCGGATCAACCGTAAGAACTCCTTTTTGTCTTAGAAGGACTACCCGCAAGTAAGAATACAAGACCACTAGATTTTAATTAGACAATAAATGAGGGAGCTGCCTTAGGCCCAGGAAATATAAAACTTCCTTTCGAAGGTGGTCAGTTCCCCTGCTAATATGAATTAACACAAATGATTGTAAAATCACAATTTAATTGCCTCGTTGAAACAAGTAGAGGAAAGGCTGGTTTTGGTTTTGAATCACGGTGACCACGCCATTCAGTGTCACCGGCCGGGTTGATGATAACCGATATCGGTAGGGGGGTAGTGATTTAAGGGGTTGGGTGAAGGTTGGCTATAAGATGGCTATATGATAGCTATGGTGTTTATAAAGGCTGATAAAATGACTGGGGATAGGTAATGAGGTGATGGAGAAGACTCAGAGAGAGTATGGGGGGCTGTTCTTGGGGCAAAGTAGGGGTAGAGGAATGTAAGTTAGGTGGAGAGTGTTACCGGGTAGTGGATCTGGAGGGTAGACTTGTAATTACTGTGATTCAGAAATCCAAGAAATATTATTAAAAGAACGTATAAGACTTACTAGTTCCTGATGGAAAATACAGGTTCTGGGACTGTGATGATGAAGACAGGGCTCATGTAGGATGATCTGACAATCCAAGATGAGCTATCTCCTCTCCTGATGCTCGGATGAGTGTCACTGGGACTCGGTTATTCAGTTGCAGTCTTGGGCTTGATGTCCTTCTCTGCGAACTTCTCTCCTTCCTTCACTTGTCTCTACTCAGCCAAGTCAATTCCAGATCTTTCCAATGACTTCCCCTTTTGATCAAATGAAAATCCAACCTCCTGTTTTTGGTTGGGAGCGGTCATTTACAGGGAACCGATGGTGGTTATGTGACCGACGGCGGTCGAGTAGGAACCGGTATCGGTCAGGTCAAAGTGGGCTATTTTTAGTAAAATAGCCAACTTTCCCTCCTTTTCTCTCGAGGGATTAGTTGCAGAGGCTTGGTCAAGTCATTATGAGGTTGGTTTTAGGTGCGGGTGAGGATTCATTAGTCATAAGTGTGGATGTAGACCAAGTTATAGGTCTTAATTAGGTTAGTTTAGGGTTAAGACTAGGACACTAGTAGGAATGATCCTATTTCTAATGGGGTAAAAATGCATAGATCTAACTTAAGAAAGATCTTATCCAAATAATCACACATCATTAAGCCTTCAAAGTCTAATATGTGTATTAATATTTCTTCTATTGGTCTAAAAAACAGGTAGGTCAAATGTCTTTCTCTCCTCACTTCTTTTTCATACAAAAATGTTCACCAAGAATCTATGAATACAATTCAAGTATTCATCCCAGTATTTATAAGAAGGAGATAGGAGGAAAGAAATGACAAATAGCAAACCACTACTTTGATCAAAATATCTTACAAAATTTATCTAAAAAGTCTAATCTAAAAGTCAGCAGTTGACTTGGGCAAGTTTTGGATGGCAACATCCCATGGTGCAACATGGATGAGGTCATCATTTCTTGTATGCCAACAAAATTTTTTAAATATTTTACAAAAATGATCAACGAATACATATTCTAGTATTTAAGAAGGAAGGAGGAAAGAAGACAAAAGCAAACCCACTACTTAAAAGGGCTAGCAAATTTTTGCAAAAGTCGACACAAAAATTTCTCCCCATTGTAAACATGGCGTCAACTTTATGCCACATGCATTTCGACATTTTACAAAAATTAATGGATCCCAACTTTGTAAAATGGCACATACTTTCTACATCATGTCAACATGACAAAAATTCCCCTTTGTAAAATGGCACAACTTTTTGCACATGTCGACACACAAAAAATCTCCCCTTTGTAAAATGGCACAACTTTCTACATGTCGACACAAAAAAAATTCCCCTTTGTAAAATGGTGCAACTTTTCTCATCGACACACAAAAAAATTCCCCTTTGTAAAATGGCACAACTTTCTGCATGTCAACACAACAAAAATTCCCCTTTGTAAAATGGGACAACTTTCTACATGTCGACACAAATTTCTCCCCAAAGTAAAGGATGGCTAAAAATGGCTAAGTCTTGAAACAACTTGATTTTTTAAAGGGATTTTTGGGCTATTTCAAACATTATCAAACTTCCTTAGGGCCAAAACAAAATTTTGGTATGGTTACCTATAAATTGCCCTTGTCAATTTTGCAGGATAACAACTGGCTCTTTCTGGGGACTATCTTTAAGTGAAACTTAAGGGTAGAGAATCCCATATTTTCATGTGCCTATCCATTGGGTTACAGAGAGTCAAAAACAAGGGTGACAAAAAAAAAAAGGAAGGGAACACACAACAATAGAAAGCAAACACACAACGAAAGCAAAAGAAAATTGTACAAAGAAGAGAGCAAGCTCTACTTCCTGAAGATCTTTAGGTGCTTTTATATAGGGAAGCAGGAGCTCTTAGTTCCATCTAGATATGAGAGATAGAAACTATTCTCTCCATTGAGTGCTTGATTTTGTATGGCCCTCTCCAAAGAGAGTCAAACTTCCCATGCATACCTTTCGGTTCTCTTCGTTTGTCCCACAAAAGAACAAGATCTCCCACTTGAAAATCTCTATTTAGCTTTCTTGTCAACAACCTCTTAACTTGATTATGATGTTCAGTGATCTTGTCGACCACTTTCACTCACTTTTCTTCAAGTTCCGTCAGGTACATAATCCTCTTTTCAAGAGAATTCTAAAAAGTTTCATCTTTAATTGCTCGAAGCCAAGCGCAGAGTAGGAAGTTCTATGGAGATAGGGATTTCAGCATCAATCCCATATAACACCTAGAAAGGTGACATGCCGAGAGACCTCTTTGGAGTGATATGATCCACCCACAAAGCATCATATAATGATTTGTGCCAGGACCACTGGTTTTCATCAACTAGCTTCCATATGATAGTCACCAGGTTCTTATTGCTGATTCTGCCTAACCATTTCCTTGAGGATAATAATCAGAAGCATGAGCCAAGGTTATTCCATATCCATAACAAAAACCAATAACTTCCCATGAAGAGAAGTTGGAAGCATTATCAACAACGATTTTGTGTGGAATGCCAAATCTCACAATAATATTCTCTTTGATGAAGTTACAAACAACTTCAGAAGTGGCATGCTTGACAGGTATGGCCTCCACCCATTTTGTGAAGTAATCCATTGTTGTTAGGATGTAACTATGTCCAACACTCGATTGAGGATTGAGTGCTCCAATGAAATCAATTCCCCATTACTTGAATGGTTCGTCAATGATGATGGGCCTGAGGGGAAACACAACCAGCTTTGGTTTGCCAATGAACTATTGGCAAAGTTCACATTTCGCTACCCAGGTGGTTGTATCTTGAAATAGCATTGGCCAGTAGTACCTGGCCTGAATGATTTTATGTGTTGTCACTGGATGAGGAGAAGTGACCACCGCAGGCTGAGTCATGAAAAATCTCCAACAATTTTACTGTTGCGGCTTGTCAACACATCATAGAAAAATGCCATCAATTCCACGTTTGTACAATCCATCATCCCATATGACATATCTTGTGGCTCTGAGCTTCACCGTTCACTTTTCCTTTGTGGTTAGGTGAGTTGGGCACTCACCATAGGTGAGAAAGAACGCGATGTCAGAATACCATTCATCGTTGGTTGCAACAAATAGAACCATGGGCAAAGAATCCACTTTCTCCAGTTCATTTTGTTCTCCATCAATGTGATCAACTTTCTCTTCAAGTACCTCTAAGTCTTTATTTTCAGCCATTAGCTGACACAGGCCTTTACCTCTTACCAACTTGGTTGGTTTGATGTCTAGATCATATTCTTGGACCTTTGCGATCCAATTCCCTCATAAGCTCCCTAACTCTGTTGAGTCAGGATAGACTTAACAGCCATGTCAGGAACCAACACTACTGTATGAGAATTCAAAATATAGTAGCGAAATTTTTGATTGCTTTTACCATGGAAAGGCATGCTTTTCCAATTGTGACATCTTCAGTTCATGAGGCTTAAGAGGAGAGCTCATGAAAGCAATCGGGGATTCAATATCCTCGGAGTTCTTTTGCATCAAGATAGCTGATATAGTATGCGCAGATGCATAACTGTACATGATGAAGTCTTTGCTGAAGTCAGGACACACCAAAATAGGGTGTGAGCATGGAGGTTTTATGTCTTCAATGATGTCTTGCCTTCCTCACTCCACTCCATCGGAATGTTTGGGACCCTTTCATCATATTAGATATATGATGAGTCTTCTCAGCAAAATCAGGAACAAAGTGTCTAAGAAAATTTACCTTTCCGAAGAAAGAGTGAACACCAGTCTTGCTTGTAGGCAAAGTAAGGCTCTGAATAGCCTTGACCCTTTCACATCTATCTTAGTTCCTTCTCTGCTTGATGACATGTCCTAGCAGCTTTCCTTCGTGACCCCAAAAACTAACTTCTTGGGATTTAGCGAAATTTCATGCTCTCGGCATCTGATCAAGACTTGTTCCAAATGATCGCAGTGATCACTTCATCTTTTTGGAGAACACGGTCAGGTCATCTAGGTAAACTATGATGACTTTTCCCATCATACCTTTGAATGCAAAGTCCATTTCTCATTGGAAGGTGGCACCGGCATTGATCAAACCAAATGGCATTCTATTGTAGGTGAAGGTACCCCAAGGAGTGGTGAATGCGTTGTTTTGAACTGATCTTTAGGTGTGACTTGAATTTGATTGTAACTTGAAAAACCATCAAGCATAGACAACATTTCTGAACCGGTTACTACCTGTAGCACTTGATCCATTATCGGCAGTGGATAGTTATCTTTTAAGGATGACTGGTTCAAGTTGTGAAAGTCCACGCATATGTGTATCTCACCATTCTTCTTCCACACAGGCACAATATTTGCAACCTAGGTACTGTGATGAATTGGAAAAATAATTCTTGCATCTAACATCTTCTAAATTTCAGCTTGGATGGTACCTGAGATTTTGGGGTTGTAATGCCTTTGCTTTTGATGAAAAGGCTTGACATCATCCTTGAGCGGAATGTCGTGTCGAATGTCCTTTGGCTTGAAAGACTTCAGATCAACATAAGACCATGCTAACACATCCATGTACTTTTTCAGCAACTTAACGAATTTTCACTTTTCCTCGGGCATACAACACTTCCTGATATTCATGAATGAGGATGTTCCATAGTACCCAGATTGATGGATTCAGTTTTCGGAGAAGAGCAAGGATCATCCTGTCACTTTTTCTTGACAAAATGGTCATGATTATCAAATAATCATTCTAAGGAAACCAAACCTTTTAATCTTATTTCCTTTGAGTTGTATCACTATATCTTTTTCAGATTCATGTGCTTGGCCGGTGAGAGACTCACGACATGTAGAAGTTGATCCATCGAAATGAAGTTCTTTGAAATTGTCAGCTTTCTCCAAAAAAGGTGATAAGTTGGTTGTCATCATTGAACACTTGCCAGTGTTGTGAATTATCTGGCACACTTGGGTGAAAAACCACTTCAATGGTATATGTATCTATTTTTAACCCTAGGTGAGGGAGCATGAGAGAGGCTGAGATGGCCAATGAATCAGCCATGTCATTTTGAGCTCAAACTACTTTGATTGAGAAAGCATCAAACTCTTTCGATGTTATCCCATACTGCATTGCGGTGGTAGTGTTTGAGCCGGTCATTTTTACTTGGTATATCCCTTTTACCTAATTGACAATTAGCTCAGCATCACCTTGCACTCTTAGATTCTTGATTCCTTTCTCTTTTGTAGCTTGCATGCCAAGTAACAAGGATTCATACTTAGGTAGTATTATTATTCGTATTGAAGAACTACAACTTGAAAGAAAAAGGGAAAATCTCCTCTTCAGGAGATATTAGAACAGCCCCAACACCACATCCACTTGTCACGTAACTACCATCAAACTACAATGTCCATACTTTGTTGAGATCCTCTTTTTGGATGAGAATGTCCATTCTATCTGAGTCGGTGGACAGAAATAGTTTCCCATCCCTGATGATTTGAAAAGAATCTGAGCCTTAGGGTCATCAGAGTTGGTGACTAGATATTTCTTTTGTGACTCTGGTTCCAATGTCTGCATCACCCCTTTGACAGGAATCTTGGCTTTGGACCAGTCCATATGAATTTCCCCACCAACTTCTTTACAAAATCTCCTCCCTAGCAATATCTCATATGCTACTGGAATATCAACTATGAGAATAGTCATTTTTACCCTTTTCTCGGAAATGTCATGAATGCAAACTATGCATCCTTGATCTAACCAATCAATGGTACCTATTTGGTTTCCATGGAGTAGCATCTGCCAAAAGGTTTAGTAAGTGTGAGGCCCAAAGCATGGGTGACCTTTGCTAGCATAACATTGTCAGAAGCTCCAGAATCAATTATACAGTTGCTTAGTTTATGACCATTGATCAGGAGAGATAGGTAAAAAGGTTCAATTTTCCTGATGCGGAAGTCAAGGCAATTTATGCAAGATGCGTAGGAGGAATGGGAAGAATTCCTTTTGGGGAAATGGGAGGAGGATGACAGCCTGGCTTTGGATATACTTAGTTAATCTTATAAGCTGCTCTGGGTTGGACTGAAGGTACTCAACTTTAGACATCTGGATCTTGGTCTTTTTGGCATGATCAATTATATCGAATGCGACCAAGGGTTGTGCTAATGAAGGAATGAGTCCTTCATTTCACGTTTGTAGGAGGAGGATTACTGGTCTTTATGGGACTGGAGGAAGGCTGAATTGGAGGAGAAATAGGAGGAAAATATTTCTTTACAAAAGGTTTAATAGGAGGTTGAGTAGGAAGGGGATTACCTCTTTTAGCGATCGTTGGAGGAGGAGTTACCACAGCCTTTTCCTTTTGTTTTTAAGCAACTTTTGCTTCTTTTCCTTGCGAGTGAGTGAAAACCACATATGATTGTCCACTCACATACCCTTGGGTACCCTCTTCTTCATCAAATTCCTCATCTTCAAATTCCATATACCCAATAGTAGATTCGCTCGATCGGTTCACCGACATCTTGATCATCTTCACCTTGCGACGAAGGTTCTTCGTAATTTGGATCATCTTCTTTGATTTCAACCAAAGCATTAACCAGAGGGGATTCAATTGCTAACCTTGGAGAAGCAGCAGGAAAACATGGCCTTTGGGGGTTGTTGGGAGTGAAGTTCCTCCATGGGATATCTCGATGGAGTAGTAGATGATGTTTGAGCCAATTGCTTCTTTAATGAGAGCAAGTCATTCACCATCTTCTAGGAATGTTGGATCTGATGAGGTAGCCTGAGAAGAAGTTGAAGCCTTTGATTTTGATGGCTCTCATCTTAACTCACCGGATATAAGAAGGTTGTCTTCTATCCGAATGGCCATAGCTTGAGCAAGAACCAAGGTGGGTATTGTTCCTGTAAAAGTAAGAAACTTACTTTCAAACTCATGGCATTCAAGAAGAAACACTTTTGATTCTCTAATGTTGGCATCATGGCAAGTGGCACATGGTTGATCAGTGAATTGAATCGGTGATAAAATCACACATGGTTTCATTGGTCTCCTTCTTCATGTGAGTGATTTGTGATAATAACACAAATGCATCTTCTGAAGGTTTGTATCTATCTTCAAATGCAGTCCATAATGTGGCCCAATTGGTGATGGATCCGGCTAGTAAATGTTGGAACCATTTTGATGCAGACCCTTGCAAGGTCTCCAAAAAGAGACGTATTGATACGTCCTCATGAGTCACATCCAGAATGTTGCATGACATAATAAACATAACAATATGCGCGTCCATGCTTTGATTTCTGCTCCCATCAAATTTTGGGAAATTTTTACGATTTTGTGAGGGAGGGGGTTGACTAGATGCGGTAGTGCTAGAGGACCCATGGCATTTCCCCATGGTACAGGTAGATTTACTACCATTTGAAAAGTAGGAAAAAAGTACGAGCAGGAGTGTGGTTCCACTTAGTAAAAGAGCACTTTATGAAGTTGATGTCGAGGCACCTCAGTGAAATCTGGCTCTTTCGTGGAGGTGAGGCACTTCTTTTTGATTGATCCATTGATCTCAGTGATGTGAATCTTGCTAAAGTGATACTGAAATTGTGCTTACGAAGTAGATGAAAAATTGGATCAACTTCTCCATGAGCTTTTATACTGCGAGTAAATGGTTTTCCATGATGTGTTCATTCGAGATCTGTAATAATTAAGAGTAGATTCACAACAAACTTTTTGTTTATACTTGCTGATTTTCTGATTTTTCTAGCAAAAATCAGTAGCATGTACTTTTTCAATATTTAATTTTACCATTTTTTATAACAACCGATTGCAGTTTTCTAACAAAGATTAATAAAGATAAAAATGGGTCAATTTAGTAGGCTGATTTTCAGATCTTTGACTTTGAATTTTGCAAGGTTTTGAAAATGACATAAAATGTCAAAATCTCGTATCTACTAAAATGTACAAATTTTTGTAAAAACTCAAAATGAACTAAAAGTTTCTATCTCGGTCCAAATCTATGGATTTTCCTAAGGAAAATTTCAATTTTGATCACTTATGCAAAAAATTTTATTTAACAAAGGGTTAAAACTTGCAATTTGGTAGTGATTTTTACAGTTTTTTAGTTATTTCCTTAATTCAATTTCCAGTGGAGTCACCAAAAACTGTTGGTTCGAAAAACTATCGATTAGGGCAGTCATGGGGGAACAATCCAATAGTGTGTAGGGCATAGTCCCTCTTTGAGACAATAAAGTGAAACCGGTTTATTGCTAATATATCAAGCAGAATCATGCAAATATACACTATTCTAACTTCGGGGGTTTGGGATCTCGATCCCAATAGAGGTAGTTCTAACAACGAACATAAAGGTGGGAAGGAAGGATCGAAGGAGGATAGATCTGAAGGAAGAAAAGAAATGAATTCCAAGACAGATAGGTCAAAAGGT
Organism: Taxus wallichiana var. yunnanensis; assembly: GCA_018340775.1. Lineage (NCBI taxonomy): Eukaryota > Viridiplantae > Streptophyta > Pinopsida > Cupressales > Taxaceae > Taxus > Taxus wallichiana. The sequence goes on from CM031243.1 coordinate 18,487,578, forward strand.
TTATGCTTTGAGCCGGTAGTAAATAGATCCAAACTTACTTGCAATTTTCAAAAGGTTTATGCAATTGTCGTGTATGCACATTTGGGAAAATGCATGGGAGGAGATGACTGACAATTGCATAAACATAATAGAGCATCTTCTTTACATTCCTCCCCACCTTCACACCAATATCACCTATGGAGGACTCGATACTACCACTTATACACCTAAACCACCATCACGAGACTCCACCCATTTTCTATTGACCTCCAATCACTCACCAATCACCGTTTCGCCCACACCTTCCTGCACCGATGTGTATGGAATGGTTTTGGTTTTGGTTTTGGATTTTACAAGCAAGGCCATCATACTATTATTCCATGTACTACCTACAAACATAACGACTGTAGTGGTATCGCCTTTCTGTGAACCACCTACAAAGAAGGCCACCATCAAACTCATCGAGGACATCAGCCTTCTCCACCTTCTTCACTTGTTCCACTTTCATCACCTTCACGAATAAAGTTGATGGATCTGGAATCCATCCCTCCTAACATTTTTTTTCATAAACACCATTTCCTTGGGGCCTCTAACTTATCAATGCAAGGGTAAGGCTCCTTCTTCTATTCCTTCTCACGTATCCTCAAATCATTGATGATGATACACCTTTCGTTAATGTCATTCAATGTTAGGATGATGAATCTATACTCACCTACCTTGGTGCAGAAGACTCATATATTCATCAGTCGTTACTATTTGAGATGCAAACCATGTTGAACAAATTGACTATCAAAATCAACATCCACACTTAGACGACTTAGTACATTCTAAAGATTGGCCAATCTTTATATACTACTGAATAGGAAGCCATCACTTCTTTTCTCAAAGATCATAACCATGCTTTTGCTTGGTCTTATGTAGATATGCCTGGTATTAACCCCACCATAGTGGTCCATAATATCGTAACCATTCCCGATGCCAAAATCGTAAAACAAAAGCTAAGGAAAATGCACCCTTGCATTGTTTTTCCGGTCAAAGAAAAACTTCAATGCCTTCTTTCTAATTCCTTCATCTTACCCATTGATTATCCTCGATGGATTTCAAAAATTGTCCCTGTCACTAAGGTGACAGGGGGACTCCACATTTGCACATATTTCCATGACCTCAACCTAGCTTTCCTGAAAGATGACTTTCATGTGCCCGGTATTGACCAACTGGTTGTCCTTACCACTGGTCATGAGATGCTATCACTCATGGATGGTTTCTTTGGTTATAACCAATTCTTGTTTTTACTAGAGGATCAGCACAAAACCACATTCATCACCCCTCGGGGATCTTCTATTATCGATTCATGCCTTTTGGCCTTAAAAATGTTGGTGCCACATATCAGGCTATGACTTACATATTCCATGACATCATGCACCGCATTTTGGAAGATTACGTAGATGATCTCCTGGCCAAATCTAAACAACGCTTGAACACCTCACCATCCTAAAAACCATCTTTGACTGTCTCATTAAGTATTGTGTTTTCCTAAAGCCCAAGAAATGTGTCTTTGCTATTCTCTCAGGTAAGCTCCTGGGATTTATTATCTCCTTACATGGTATAGAGGTTGACCATGATAAAGTCAAGGCCATTCTCGAAATGCCTCCGCCCACTAACCTATGAAAACTTCGTAGCCTGCAAGGTAAGTTATAGTCTATCCGCTATTTCATTTCACAACTTTCTGATCGATGTCAGCCATTTCATCATCGTCTCAAAAAGGATGTCTCCTTTAAATGGGATGATGATTGCCATAAAGCTTTTGAAGCCTTGAAACAATACCTTATCCAACCACCCATACTCATTCCACCTAAAGATGATTAACCCTTCTACCTATACATCTCATTACTCGATCACTCCTTGGGGCCATGCTTGCTCATCACAATGAACAACACAAGGAGCATGTGGTTTATTACATAATCCATACTCTTTTGGACTACGAAGCTGATAAACCCATGTAGAAATTTTTTTCTTAGCCTTAGTTTTTGTTACCACCAAACTCCACCATTACCTACTTAATTAGAGAACCTATGTTGTGACCAACACCGACCCCTTACACTTCATGTATGCCAAACCTTACAAAAATCAACGAGCTACACATTGGCTTATGCTTCTAGCTAACCTTGACCTCGAATTCATCCATCAAAAGTCCATCAAGAGCCAGGCTATCGCTAACCAATTGGTTGACACACCTATTTCTGGGGACCAACCCTCTAACTTTGACTTTCCAAATGAATCTATTACTCGCCCTTTCTTGGACGAACCCACGTACCAAATGACACTCTTCTTCAATGGTTCCAAGTGTTAGCGTGGGGGTGGGGCTAGTGTTATCCTCATTCCACTTGATGGTGAACCCATGCCTTTTTCTTTCAAACTTGATTTTCATTGTATAAAAAATATTTATAAATACGAAGCACTCATATTGGGTCTCCAAGCTGCCTATACCTTAGATGTTAAGTCAATCAACATCTTTGGTGATTCTCAATTGGTCATAAACCAAGTCAATGGTATATACCAATGTCGTAATGAGATAATTCAAAAGTATAAGCATCATGTGGACATAATTTTGACCACCTTTGACTATTACACCCTTCAAATCATTTATCATTCTACCAACAAATTTGCAAATACCATGGCCTACTTGGCTTCTCAAATACTTGCTTCACCCACCAATTCTAAAATATTTATCACCGTACAAAGACTCCAATCACCCTCTTATTTACCTCACAAATTTTACTCTATCAAAACCATTACTCCCGACCCGAGTGACCTTTGGTATAAACAATATTCAGACTACCTTTCCCTCTCCATCTTGCCTCCCAACCTCACTCGTAATGGACAACACACCTTTCTTAAAAGGGTCTCTCGTTACATCATCATGGGTGGCCTCCTCTATAAGTGCAAATTTGATGGTATTCTCTTACGGTGCCTTACAAGTTTTGAAATTCCTTATACCATTAAGGAAGTTCATGATGGCATATGTGGAGGTCACTTCAGTGGCCTTGTTGTTGCTAAGCATATTCTTCACCTAGGCTATTACTGGTTGACCCTTAACCATGATTGTTGTGACTACATTAAGCATTGTGTAAAATTCCAACAACATGCCAACCTTCATCATACACCCAGTCATGCCTTACAGGTCACTCGTGACCTTTGGCCTTTCTCTTAATGGGGTTTAGATCTTGTCGGAGAGATCAATCCCCATTCTTCCCAAAGACATCAATGGATAATCACCACTACCAAATACTACACCAAATGGGTTGAATCCATACCTCTCATCTCCATGAAATTTGAGAAAATATGTGAGTTCATCAATCATCACATCATTTGTCACTTTGGTGTCCCACATCACCTCATCATTGATAACGGAAAACAATTCAAAAATAAAACATTGCGAAACTTTGTGATGCCTTTGGCATTCAACTAAGTTTCTCATCACCATATTACCCACAAACCAATGGCCAGGCCAAATCCACTAATAAAACCCTGAAAAAAATTCTCATGAAAGTGGTTAATGATACTGGGAAGGACTGGCATACGCACATTCCTTTCACCCTATGGGCATACCGCACTAGTATTCACACTTCCACTACTACCACACCTTTTTCTCTGGTCTATGGTACAAAGGCTATTCTACCTCTCAAAGTCCAGATTCCCTCACTCCACATTTCTCTCCATGACATGCTCAATGATGATGACTTTCACCAAGACTATTTAGCACAACTTGAGTTATTAGATTAATTATGTCTTAATACTCTTGACCATCTTCAAGTTTACCAAAAATGTATTAAGTGTGCCTAGGAAAACGCTTTCCATAAACAAACCTTCCAAGTCAATGACTTTGTCCTGAAAGAAAATCAACATGTAACTAAAGCAGTAAAAAGTAAACGAATAAAATTTGCTCCTAATTGGCTTGGACCATACATCGTGACTCATACTTATGGATCGTGTGTTATCATTTATCTTCACTAGACAAAGAAACCCAAACCTAAGCCCCTTAATGCCTTGCATTTTTGACCATTTTACTATTGAATTTCAGTCCCGCTTCACCTTCTACCTATTTTCATGCTCATCCTTGAACGCTTTTCACTTCCCTCCTTTCACTATACCACCCCCAAGGATTAAACAAGAATCATGTACATACCCATCACTCTTTTATCTTCTCTTAAATATGTGTACCACGACGCCGCACATGGTATAATTCTCATGGATACTTTTCATCTACCTTTAGATGAGATCCCATGGTCATTCACCTTGCTTTCTAAACAAGAATCTGATTCTTCACCTTAGTCTTGTCCATGACTTAAAAGCCCTCACATGAGATCCAACTCCTTGAGTCAAACTTCAAATAAAAATATGACTTCCTTAAAAGGATATATTTCTCTCTACAACATTGTTGTAAATAGACTACTCCTCAAGGACAACCATGTAAAGCTTCCTTAAAATTTTTTAAAAAGAGAGAATCTGAAGCTTCCCGCATCAATCACTTTCAAAGACCTCAAAGGGTTAATTCACTCATCCCATATAGACTTCCAAAGATAGATCGGTCTATCTCAAATACATGTCAAAATAGAAAACTTTTTCGTCCATGGACTTGCTCATTGTGATCTTGGATTTCTTGCTAAAAGGCATGCTACCTCATACCATATAACATAACCATTTTCACCTTCTTAACATTTGCAACTTCATTTCCTACCGCCTTAATGGACCTACTAGAACCATGATATTTGGTGATCATGTGATTATTCTTCACCTTTAGAATAATCAACCATGTAATGTCTTTAGGGTCTTACGTTCACTAGCCTATCTAAGGTATGATCCAACCGTTGTGAGCCTCGCCAATCGGAGGCTCTCTTTCCTCCTCTTATCTTTTAACTTCTTCATTATGTATTGATCATCTTATCCAGACTAGATCCTCGATGCTTATTTCTCGGGAACTTTTCCTTTTTCACCATAATCAACACAAAATCACCCATACCTAAAAGACCTGACTCAATGATGCCTATCACCTACCAACCCATACTTGTACCTCCTCGCATTCTTCCCTAGCTTATGGGAGAACTACATCGGTCTGAGGTCCCTTTTTCCGTGACTATGTAGGTAGCTTTCGAGGGCATAGGGGCCCTTGAGGTTAAATTTCGACCACTCTCTACCCTAACCAATCCCCCTTTCCTTTTCCTAAATCACATTCTACCCTAGTTAGTTTCCTTTTTATATCAATAATTGGAAATTAAATCAAACAAACAACAAATTAATTCACATCTTTATCATCATCATTCATACATTCATTATGTCTACCATTTCTTTACCATTATCATGTATGTTACTATAAAACATCTCAACATGACTCATATCATCATTAATTGCACAAATTAATGAATTACAAACTCAACCAATTTTGACTCACTAGGCCTAAACCAACCTAAAATTCATCATGCCTAAACCACAACTTGACTCAATCAATGCCAAAACTTGACTCAATCCATGCCTATGACCTGACTCTATCCATGCATAAACCAAAAACTTGACTCGATCCATGCCTATGACCTAACTCCATCCGTGCCTAAACCAAAAACCTAACTCGATCCATGCCTATGACCTGGCTCTACCATGCCTACACTACTTAGTTTCCGTCACATATATAAATCAAAATAGAAAGATAACCTCAACCATGTATACATCATACCAAATCATCCATCTCATCATATAAATCTGTATCCATACAATATACACTGATACCAAATAATATACATCTCTAAAAACTCTCATATACAACTTCACCATCTTTGGCACATAGGCCAGTATATGATCAAAAATACACAAACTCTCATATACATCCTCACTCTCTTTGGAACGCAGACAATATATATCAAAATGAATAACTACATCAAAATGGAGGGACATACATCAGGCATCATCCTATCGAATATCCTCCATATCGATCTCTCCCATCTCCTCCTCCCCCTTGGCTCCTGTCTCGACAACTTGATAACATCTCACCGCCTATCATGGGTCGTGGTTGGGTCCCTACTGATACATCACCTAGGGTTGGTCTCTCGTGAACTGGTGGCCTCACCTTGATCCTATCTCAGGGCTCAATGGCCTTGTGCTCTCCACACTTTGTGGGTGTAGGATCTAGTCCTCTCACTCGAGGCCTGTTATGCCCTGTACTCTCCGTAGGATAGAAAATATATCCCTGCCACCATCAGCTAGTCCTGATAATACCTGGCCTCACCTAGGGCATCCCAAATCTAGATACAGTAGTGTCTGTGGTGACCCCATCAACCTCTACCCCTATGTCATCTTATGGGACCCTTTCTTGTCCCTACCTATAAACTAGGACCCTGTCCTGGTGCCTGTGGTGGTGTCATCGGCCTTGCACCTTGTGCTTGTATATGGGCCTCAGTAATGTCACAATCTATGCCTCCGTGGCAAAGGCAACTAAATACCCAAAACCTATAACATGCACCCGTAGGGCGGGCATATGATCATCATCACCATCTCCACCCTGGGACATCTCTGGAACTATAGGGTAGCTACTTGTGCATACAAAGCACCCACCTCCACCTCTCGAACTTGCCAACTACCCATATACCATCCCCAACTGTGTAATCGTGGGTCTCCACTTTGCCAGCGTAGGGTGTCTCTCTAAATGGTGATGGTGGCTAAATCGGGTTGCCCATCTAGGTGGCACTACTTGTAAATGAGCTGCCCACCACTATCTATACCTATCAATCACCTTGGCATCATCAATCCACCGGTCTATCACCTACTCTTCCTACCATGTGCGCATTGTCGGTACTGTGGTAGAGGAAACGGCCTCTCCACGTCATCCCTCCTATATTGTGGGAAGGGTGGTGGTATATCTTGTGGCAGCCCAAATTGTCATCTGACCTTATCTATTGGGAACATCGTGTACTCCCACGCACGATGCCCCTTAATCCATCTAAGTACCTACAAGCCATCTAACTCATCAGCCATTTGTCTATATGAGGGATAACCCACATACGGTCTCCAAATAATGTCTATGCTGAAAACCCCTCCAATAACCACCTATAATAAGCTACATCATGAGTAGCCATGTTTGATCAACACTCTCCAATCACAAGAACCCATCTCCTGTAACCTACCCAAACCAAACTTGGCTCGAATTCATTCTACTAGGGCATGCTAATCGATGAACACACATAATGTGCTTCAGAGGCCCAATAAAGAAGAATAAATGTGCGGCAAGATAAGTCAACTCGCAGAGCCACCCATACACCCATATCTATGTATATAACTACACCAAAATGCTAGCACCCATGCAAAGTAGGTCATGTCCATCACCATATCATGCAGCACCCCATCAGTGATTGTGGGAATCTCCCACCCTCTGCATCTAGTAGTGCAAAATAGCATACTACCTCCATCAATAATACTACTAGCCTCATCTCCTCTAGATGGGCTAGGTACATCTCTCCATAACTCAGGTTGGCACTGTGAAATGTCATCTCCGCCAGTCCCTCACCAAATACTTTGTCAGCATCAACTCCTCATATGCCTCTAAGGAGATCGAGTATACCTGCATCCCCAATATAGGTAACCACAGGATCTTGTACACATCCTCCAAGGTGACTGTCATCTCCTTCATTGGTAGGTGGAACGTGTTGGTTACCAAATCCCATCTATTGATGAGGATGACCATCAAAGTCAGCTACCGCACCACATGCTAGTAGAGCCCGACCCAACTCAGCCCACATCTGTGACATGCCTCCACTCCTCAACTGTCACATCCCCATGAACTATCAAGAGTAGGGGTGGTACCCTATCTCACATCCTCAGCTGATCTCTCACATGCATCCAAAAAAACATCACATTACTACACCTTAATCATACCCATAATCACTCTCGACACCTCACCTATACTTACCACCCTACCTCTCTTTCCCTAGACCTCCTTACCTTCGTATCACATATTCTATCTACCCACCCCAACCCTAACCCACTATCATTCACCCTTACCTATTTTCACCCTTTACCTATGTTATGATTTTCCCCACAACATCTTCTCTTACCCCTACCTACCTCACCCACCCAACCTAGGGAACTTTTGGCCCCTTTTCCCAAATCATGACTAGTACCCTAGTTATCTCTAACCGACCCCAGTCCCCCATAAACCGGCATCAGTCACCTTTTTCGTGACCGATACTAGTTCACTACCACCGATATCAGCTAACCCTCAACCGACATCGATCACTATCACACCGAAAACCGTGACACCCAAAACCCCTTTTTCCTAAACACTCCCTTTCTCTCCCTTTCTACCCACCCATTTCTACCTAAATCCCACCTCAACCCTTCCCCACCCCTCCTTTACCCAATCACCCCCTATTCCTATTTTACCTAATTTTCCCTCCCACAAATTCAAAATTCATTTCCCCAAAAAACCCTTTTTTCTCAAACCCCGACCTCTAAACCAATCTAACTCACAAAACAAAGAAAGGGATTGACTCTTACCTCATCACACTACTGTCACCGTGGTGGCACATCAAGCCACTACACCGGTGGTCCACTTGATCCCTCTCCTACCTCTACCATCACCCAATCAACCTACTCACCTCCAACCAACCGAATCGATCAATCTGATCTCAAGGACTTGCTAACAATGGTCAATCACCTAGTTGGTTAGAAAACTATTTGCTCAGTTAGGCGGGCCGTGGGGAAACAGCCAATAGTGTGCAAGGAATAGCCTCTCTTTGAGACATCAAAGTGAAACCGGTTTATTGCTAATATATCAAGTAGGAATCTATGCAAATCTACACTATTCTAACTTCAGGGGGTTTGGGATCTCATCCTAGTAGAGGTAGTTCCAACTACGAATATAAAGGTAGGAGGGAAGGAATGAAGGAGGGTAGATCTGAAGGAAGAAAAGAAATGAATTCCAAGATAGAAAGGTCAGAAGGTTTATGCTTTGGGATAGTAGTAAACAGAGCCAAACTTACTTATATAAAAATTAAACCAATACTTTGATGAACATATGAAAATAGTAGGAATGAATCCAATAGAATAAAAACATTGATCTAACTTAAGAAAGATCTTATGCAAATAACACACGCATTAAGCACAAAATCTGAATATATGTATTAATATTTCTTCCGCTATAAGAAAACACAAAGCCTTTCTCTCCTCACGTCTCTTTTCATACAAAAATGTTCACAATTGAATACAAAAGTATTCAAGTATTTATAAAAGGAGAGAAGGAAAGAAGACAAAAGCAAAACCACTACTTACAAAATATCTTATAAGATATTACGAAAAATCTAGAAAATATCTAAAAATTCAACAGTTGACTTGGGCAAGTTTTGGATGACAACATCCCATGGTGCAACATGGATGAGGTCATCATGTATGCTAACGTGCTTTTTAAATATTTTACAAAAATGATCAACGCATACACGAAAGGAGAAACTACTCCTCATCATCCTCTCCTGCTCAAACTTGGTGTCTTGCTTTTGATCGTGGGAGTCAATGTGACACTCGTGCTCGATATTCTAAAAACTTTTTGATCATTTATTGATTTGATCATGGTCAGGGACCATTAAAATGGTCACAAATGA
>CM031243.1:18497297-18604324 GCA_018340775.1 Taxus wallichiana var. yunnanensis
GTTGTACTTCGTTCAGTTGCTGTGGATTCTGAGCACACCTTGTGGTGTGATAAGAGATAGAGAAGTACTTGGATTGGATAGACTACCTTCCTCTATGTTCCTCTCTTGACCTTCATTCGCTGCTACACCTTGAGAAGGATCTTGATTCATCCTATAGGAAACCTTCTCAACTTACTGGGGCTTCCCTGAAGCGTAGTCTCACTCTCGAGGTGTTTCTTCATGCAGCTTCTTCTTTCACTTATTTTCTTCTTGGTTAGTTTATTTAGGACACATTGATAGTTTCTACCATTAAGAGCTTGATCCTCGAGCACCATTGGAAACATGCTGTCTGATTGTGAGGTCGGGATTACATGGAAAACAACATTCCATACTTTTTCCACCTCATTATTGACTGAAGCCTTAAACCAAGGCTACTAGATGTAGAAGGCAACATCGAAGATTGTAAGATTGAAATGGTTTGTTAGCATGAGGGTTTGTCCTTGACTTTCATTAATAGCTTGAGAAGGTGGTCTGGATTAGGCTGATATAGGGCCTGACAGTTAGGGCTTGGGCCCAGAGCTGATATGGCCTAAAATTTTGAGCTTGTTGTTTTTTACTTACGAGTGCTAATAACAGCATGGTGCCTATATTTTTCTTTTACAATTGCTTTCATAACCTCTCGGGAGCCCAAAGCTGAGGGCCACAAGAAGAGAGTAGAATCCTAATTGGAATTCAAATTCCTGGAGCTGGAATGAGGGCTAATATGGGAGTTTGACTAAGAATCTAGATTCCCCATTTCTAGATAAAGAGGCATAGGTGGCCAAGGTGCAAGATTTTACTAGCTTGAATCAAGCACTTATCAACCCTATTGGTACTATGTTATAAGCTCTGGAAATAAAAGAAATTTATGGAATTAATATCATCATGGATAGATAATAATTAAAACCTTTTAAAAAATAGAAAAAAACATCTTCAACTACGGTCCTTGACAACAATTGGAATCTTATACCACGCTCTTTTGAATCTGAAGTTAAAATCTATCTATGTTTTCATTTTGTGCTCTCTTAATTGTGAATTAATTACTCACTAATAGAGATATTAAGTTGTCTTCCTTTTCTCGAATTTTTCCACAAAGACCATTAGGCATTAATTGATCTTGTTCTCAAGTTTCGAACCATCAGTAAGATTTTCCTTTTTGACACATCCATAACTTCAACAACCTTTATGAGATAAAGACAAACATTTATAATGTCTTCAATCTAATCAATGGGAGTCGTATGATTTTCTCTTTGGTGAAATACATATTTTTCTTGATTTTTCCATTAAGAATTAGGTTTTTTTACATCGAGATTAGGCAGAGTATGCTTCTAGTGACATTGAAAAATAAGATTAGAGTGGTGGTCAGGGCATCCACTTCTGATAGGTGTAAGGACTCCTAGTTGATCGAATAAATGACCTGCAAAGGTGGAGGTGTTTGTGAAGGTTCTATTTGGGTGGAGATGGAGATCTCGAGACTTGCCCTTCCCCATGCTTCCTCTCGCTTTTGGAGATAGCTATAAATACTCAAAAATTCCTTATTCTCTAAGTTCTCGACTTTCGGCTTGAATTCTCCTTCATGAACTTGAATGACTATCTTCTTAAGCTACTAAAACCAATTTGAATTCTACCCTTAGAGTCATCGTCTGTTCTTACAGAGCTGGCCTCTAAAAGACTGGAATTTACCGCGAGAGCATACCCGATATTTCTCTTGAATGAAATGAAGATCATATGTTATGTTGAAACACCTATAAAAATGAATTATTGTCATCCCAGGTGGGACATACGTGCTCCATAACTATTATCACCAAATCATAGCACTCATTTTGATTTCAGGAACATGGGAGCTCAAAAACTTTGTGTAAGGCAAGTAGTGTGATGAGGGTAACATGGAGTTTCTTGAAGGTGTGGGGACCTTGTAATAATGAAACACATATCCCGGAGTAGGTTGCTTAGTTTCCTCTTCCCAAACTAATGAAAACTAACTCTAGTGAAGTTGAAAATCCACTACTTGGAGGTACTTGGAGCTGAACCGTATGACTTTCAAGGGAGCAAGGGAGAGAGAATGATCATGAAATGAAAGAAATCTACACTAAGAGAGGTGATGGACCAAGAGAGCAGTTGAGAATCTCTCAAATGGGTGAAAATGAAATAAAATGCATAGTAGAGAGGGTTAAAGTGATCAACAAAGTTCAAAAAAAAACATTCACACATACCATTTGCATGAAGGAGTTACAATTTTCAACCTTGCATGAAGATGAATAAAGATACCATCAATAAATCTTGCATCTAAGTGAGAGAGCATGAGAAATAAAGATGCCTTTAAGAAAGGGAAAGAGAAATATCCAAAAACTCAATTTTATTTGCTTCATTAGTTCACATAGTCCATTATAATGCGGGGAGAAAAGGCCAAGATCATCATAGGCATGTCTGAAATTGGAGGCCTCAACATTTTGTTATACTTTCAAAACAATTTTAACAAAGTTTAGTTACGATGAGAATTCCCCCTTTAAAATGAGGAGGCCATTACAATTTAGATAAAAATGAAGGAGACAAAGAGAAGTTACAAATATCTAAAGGCTTTCCCTTTCATGGGAAACCTATAAACACTCCTTTGAATCCCTTTTTTTTTTTCCTCCATAACTTCGCATAAGGTCTTCTTGAAAAGGCTACCCATGCTCATTAAATACATTGTGGCCTTGACCACATACAAGTCATCCATTTTAAAAGCTGAGATTTTTTAATTCATTTTCACCATAAAAACTCAATAAAAACCTCCTCGATTTCTCACTTTTCTGAGTGTAGAGATGGAGTTATGATTCAATGAGTCCCATTTTGTGCAATTTGACTAAGAAATAGAAAATTTATGATTGTTTAAGTGCAAAAAAAGCTTTTTATCCTTCTCCGTGCTTGGTTGTTGTTTTAGTAAATTACTCTACTAGAAATGGTTATTTCTTAGTTTTCCCTCTTATAATATTGTGATGTTTAAATTATTTATGAAATTTTTTATCGGACCCCATGACATTCAAATTTGTTTAATTGGGGGTGGAAAGGTGAATATGTTGTAAATTTTACTTGGACCCATTTAGGGGCTTTCTTGCAAAAGATGGTGGTCTTACACCCCTCCGTTGGTTTCCTTGGGATCACCATTGAATCCCCCTAGAAACCTAAAGCATCCACGGCCTAGTGACCCTTGCATTTTGACCTCCGCATGTGTGCCGTTGCGAGCTCAAAGCGACCCAACTCCTCACCATTTACTACCTTTCCAACTCATCATGGCTGACCATCCCAAAATGTGCTTTGTTGTGGTCTTCTTTCATTTGCGGGAACCCTTCAGATAAATACGAAGGGACTATGTCATCTATGGGATTTGAGTTCCCCACATAAGCCAATTTGGGTCTTTTGTGCATACCCCACCCGAGTTTAATGGTACTAGAAATCATCTTACGGCAGGGCCTTTCACCCGACTGGGCTCACTACTTAGGTGTGGCCCACACCTCCTTCCACGAATCAAATCTCCCTATGGAACTAGTTCAAAATCATCCCCATGGAGTGCATAAGATTCCCTAACAGAGCCATATCCACTTTGTGGTTGCAGAAAATAAAAATTGTGAAGAACTCAAATCTTGAGTTCATATGGGAACCTAAACTAACCCAAAAATCTACATCGATCGTGATACCTTTCCATAGAACCCGCCTGACTAATAACTCACCCCTTCTACTGCTTATTTTATTCCCTCAAGATTACATTCCACTTGGATCACCCCGAGCATCACCTTAGTGACTCACAGCCTTGAGTGACTCCATGGCGAAGCTCCAGTTCCATCATCCACCTACCTCCATGATCATGAGCCTACATCCACTATGACAAGTTACCTTGCTTTGAACCAAAGAGGGATCATCTCTCAGCTCTATTGAGAATGCTTGCTTTTGGAGATCCATGAGAATTTCTCCCCTACCTTTGCTTTATGCGTGACTCAAACCTACCTTACCATGTTGACATCCCAGCTCTGGTGAGCTCCCTCTAATGTTTCGCCCAATACTATGCCTGTTTATATTTTTAGCGTAGCTCACCTTGAAACACAGTTTCTTATGTTGTGACTTGGGTTGCACTCACCACCACGCTTTGCATTTCAATTCATTCAACTCCTAGCTCACGGTATCTTGGCAAGCTCTTAGTGAGCTCCTCCAATGTTCAACTCCACAACCTCTAAACTGGAGCTACTTTTATCTTTCCTTTAGCTCAAATCGAGATGGTTTGGCCTTTGATGACACCTTGACCCCCTATCACCCCATTTTCGGAATTTTTGTATTGTTAGATCCTTTTTAGACCTAAGGGTGTCATGAAGATTGTTTCGCTCTTCGAATGTTTTAAACACAGGAATAGAGTTGCTTATCCTTTCATTCCTTTTAGAAACATAGAGATGAGAGTTAGGGTTAGGAGGAATACATTGAATGTCGAGATGGTGTGCGCGTACCATAGAGAAAGATCGAGTGTGTTTGCGGAGAACTCCTTTTGTCTTGGAAGGACTACTGCCAAATAAGAACACAAGACCACAAGATTTTGATTAAACAATAAATGAGGAAGCGCCTTGGGCCCAGGGAAATATAAAACTTCCTTTGAAGGTGGTGGTTCCCCTGCTAATATGAATTAACACAAAGACTGCAAAATATCAATTAAATTGTTTCGTTAAACTAGGTAGGGGAAAGGCTGGTTTTGGTTTTGATCGGAGGAACCGATGCGATTCTTGATAACCCGATGCGGTTCTAATAACTACGATCTAGGTGGGTTCTAGGATCTTCTTAAAGAGGCCAGCATGGTGTTTGTAATGGATGGTTTTGGATGATATTAGGAAATGGGATGATTAGAAGCAAAAGAATAAGCAAAGTTAGATGCAATGGCACGTTGGGTAGTGGATTGAGAAACGGATTTAGGAGGACTGAGATTCCAAGAAGCATAAGAAATGTTATAACGAGGACATGCAAGATGTGACTTACTTTTGGTTTTGACCAAGATGTAAGTTGATCTCCTTGGTCTATAAAACACTTCTAGTTTCTTTACTCGTCTCTACTTTCTGTCAGTGAAGATCTGGACTCGCATTCTCGCTCCAATGCTCTCTGTTGATCGAAATCCTTTGACTGATCTCCAAAATGAAATTCCGATCCGTTGTTTTGGTTTGGGAGCCCATTTACGAGGGAGCGATGGCGGTTGCGTAAGCGGCGGCGATGTCAGTAGAACCGGCATCGGTAAGAAAAAGTAGGCTATTTTTAGTAAAATAGCCCACCTTCCTGCTTTTCTCCGAGAGATCGATTGCGGGCTTGGTCAAGTGGCTAGAAGGTCGGCTTTGGAGTGCGAGTAAGGAGGCATTAGTTATGGATGTGAGTCTGTGACCAAGTCATGGGTCTTAATTAGGTTAGTTTAGGGTTAGGGCTAGGTCATGATGAGGTGGCGAAAGTGAGGTGGCGGGTAAGGTGATGTGGATTTATCAATTACAAGGTAATTAATAAATAATTGTGTAAAGTTTAGGTAATGAGGTTAGGTTGCGAAATGGGATGCGGGTCACGAGGGTCGTAAGACATGAATTTAGTGTCTACATTAGCCCCTTATTGTCGTGTAGCTTGTTTTGTAAAGGCTGCAGCGGACAATAATATGAAGTGGTTTCTCATGTTAAGGATATAGGTAATCCCCCTCAAATCTATCATGCCCAGATTGAGTGAACGGAAATCGGGGATAGGGTTGATAAAGGGTATATGTTGTAGAGAGGATGGTAAGGTGGTGGGGTAGGTCCCAGGAAGCGACGCGTATGTTGAAATGCAATAGTATGATGAGGGTACATGATTTGGCAAACAAACCAGCAATGTGTAGGCAAAGGTCGATAGTTTATCAAACAAGGTGATATAATCCTGGTATCGAAGGCATAGAAGTAGCTCCGGGGTATATAACGGTGAGGTGCCCGAGAACGTTTAGGCATGTTCGGCGAGTACCCAAATGGTTGGTTTGGTTGAGATAAACGTCACGGTCTGGTCTAGGCAAAGTTGGTCGACGAGATCAAGTCAAGGACCCTAATCATGCTAAAACACGAGCAGTGAGCTCGATTGAACACAAGGTACATGATGGATGGATAAAATAAAACGTTGATTGTGGGTATGGTATTGAAGTGATACGGCCTTGGAGTCGGGCCAAGTGGTTGGGCGGTGGCCCCGGGTCGGAGTTAGATGGGTAGGTTGAGGCCTTGGGTCGGGCCGGATAGGTAGGCGAGGCCTTGGGTCGGGCAATGGATTAGTTTGGAGCGGTGGTGTGAGGCCTTGGGTCGGGGTCGGCCTAATGGTTAGGGCGAGAGCCTTGGAGTCGGGCTGAAATAGGTAGGCGAGGCCTTGGGTCGGCCTAATGGGGGAGGCCTTAGGTCAGGTTGGGCGAGGCCTTAGGTCGGGCCGAATGGTAGGTTGAGGCCTTAGGTCGAGAATAATGGTTAGGCTGAGCCTTGGGTCGGGCGAATGGTAGGTTGAGGCCTTGGAGTCGGCCGAAATGGTAGGTTGAGCCTTGGTCAGAAAAGAGGCGAGTGGTAAAATAGAGGTTGGCGAAAGGCCTGGGGTCGGGAAAGTTGGGTAGCGAACCGAGCCTGTCGAGTTACGGGCCAATAGGTGGTCGGTTAGAGGGCCAATGGGTACCGGTTCCTTGGAGCAAAATAAATGGCGAGGCCTATCGGTCGGGCAAATGAAAAACCTATAAAAAAGCGAGGCCTTGGGTGGGCCATTGGTACTTTTAGGCCTTATTTCGGAGCGAATCAACTTGTCGCGTGGAGACTTGGGATTAGAAATTTCTAGTGAGGAGAGGAGCTATTGTATTGGCGGAGAGAGAAGTTGAGTAAGTGAGGCCGCGATTGAAGGAGCAAGGCGAGTTGATTGGCGGGGACCCGGAGAGATCGAGATTGGAGCCATGGCACGGCGAGCACTAGACCTGGCCGAATTTGGACCAGGGGTGAGACCGCCACCAGGCCGTCTAGATCCGGACTGCAGCGGGGAGCATAGTCGTGGGTGAGGGCTATAAGGATTCCAAAGCAAAATTTGGTGATTTGGTTGTATTATGCTAGAGATTGGGGGTTTGGAGTCGAATGCATAACCTTTTTGGGAAATAATGATAGAAAATGCTAAATGATTTGAGAAGGGAGACGTGCTTGAGTAGATAGGTTAGATAGGCTAAGGTTGGTAGGCCACAGAAAGTTTTACAGGGTTTTTGGGTGGGTACCATGGCCTACAGCGGAAATAGCAGTAAAAAGCCGCATCGGTTTTGAGGGACCACGCGCGAGGAGTTGAGAGCTCCGAGGAGAGTTAGTGGACCGAAGCTGACCCGCGGTGTGCTCGAGCGCCCATGGACCAGAGCAGCTGATGTATCGATATTCTTGGAAATCGGAGTTGGTATGTTGGTGACCGGCAACAGTCGGTTATGCCTCTCGGCCCGGAGTCTTAGGTAGGTGGGTTTATGTGCGAATCCGTAAGGGGAGGCGAGAGGCACCACGGGTTGGGAGAGGTGCCGAGTGGTGGGTAGCTAAGATCCAGGTTGGTTTGTTGTTTTAGGGTTGTCGGTGGGAGATGGGAGTAGAGGTAAAGCAAAAAAAGTTGGTATGTTTTCATGTATTCATTGGGTTACGGGTCGGTGTGGCCGGTAGGGTGTATAGTGGATACTTGTGATGCATGAACAAGCCGAGTATATATCTATTTTGATCGAGGGACGGTGCTCGGCGTCGAGATTTTTTGACAAATATTATTGCGGCCTAGGCGTGCGGCTTTGTTGAATTATGAGATCCACGAGGGCCCGAGTGTAGTAAGGGCAACATTGTATTTTTGAAAACTTGTATATATATATATATAGACGGATGTTTTGATCCACATGTATTGTTCAAATGTGTTTAAATATTTGGTTAATGGTTGGTAATATGAGAATGTGTGATGAGTTTAATTGACATGTTGATAGATGGATGATCTTGATGTTTTTGTTTTTTATGCGTATATATGAATGTCGGGTTATGTGATGAATTGGTGGTTTTATGACATTGTGATATATGTAGCGATGAGTTGGATCCAAATGATGTATAGATTGATAGTTTCTTGATATCAGTAGTTGATGGTTTGTGTATTTGTATAAAATAAATGATGTTAATGAAATTGTAATGCTATGTGTGGTGGATGAACAAATGTGGTAAATGGTGTTGTTTATGCAGGAAAAGAGGCGGAGGCTGACAAAAAATTTAGGTGAGAAATGAAAGAAAAGAATCTTGTTAGAAAGATAGGTGTGTAACGATGCTCGGTTAAGGAACCGATATCGTTAGTGACAGGACCGATATGCTCAGTTAAATAAATAGTGGTTATTTAGGTATGAGGCTTTTCTAAAAATAAAAAAGCTAGGGTGTGACTTAAGTTTTAATTTTAGAGCCATGCGAGGTTAAATCTTTGAACGCGTGATGCTTTTGTGGCATAAGACAGGTATTTGCATGAGAGATTTGAGTGATAAGGAGAAGAGAGGCAGGAATTTGTATGAGAGATTTGGGTGATAAGAAAAGAGAGGGGAAGGTGAATGCGATCGAGAGATTCGAGAAAGTAGAAAGGTGAATTTGAAAAGAGTGGTGATAATGGCGAGACGAGAGAAACATCCGGCGAGGTAGGGACGAAGAGGAAGACAAGGGAGCCACCTCAAGCTCTTTGCTGAACAGAGGTAAATGTTTTGGTTGTGATTTGATTTTTGCATGTGTTATGAATAAGAGATTAAGTGGGTAGATATGAAGAAAGAAAACATGATAGCAAGGGTTATAAGTGAGGTAAGTGTTACGTGGTAGGTAATCACGGGTTTCGGAGTATATGCGTGTATACGAAGAGGAATAAACGAGTAATTTATTGTCGTAGGTGGTTGTTTTAGGCAAGATGTATGTAATTGTGATGACCGTAGTGATTGAGGAGAGCAGTATCAGTTGCAAACCGATATCGGTTATGTATAACCGATACGGTTCTTGGAAATTTCGAGAATGTTTGAAAAAAACCACGGCTAATGGATTGAATGGTTGTTTGTTGTTTTGGTGTATGCGGCGAGGCGGGGTTGAGGATGAATGATAATGTGCAGCTGCTGTTGTCACGGATCCGGATGGATGTAACACAGCCCAGAATGGACATTGATAAATGTCGTTTGGGGTTAAAGTGGAATCCGTTATTATTCACGAATCACACGAACCATGCTATGTTGTAGGCATTGATTGAGAGATGGAATCCCGAGACTAATACCTTTTATACGCAGCGGGGAGATAGCATAACATTGGAAGATGTGTTTGGATTTTGAGACTCCCTATTACGGAGAATCGGTATATCGAGGCACTACCTAGCATGCGTACGCGAGGCGATATGAAATGTTTGGTCCATCCACGAGATTTGACACAATGAGGTTTATCCTTTACATATGGGGTAATGTATGCAGCACACCACAGAGAACAAGGTTAGTAGCATGATATTAATGATAGCGGTAGGGTATTATGTATTCTACCGAGGCGGAAGGAAGATTTCGAGAGGCATTGATGTGTGTTATTTGGGAGATGATAGAAAGGAATTGACTTTTGCATGGGCACTGCATATTTGGCGAGCTATCACAGTTTATGGGCTTGTAGGTGAAATCACGAGACGAGCACCTTTGGATAGTTCATACTTATTACAACTGTTGGCCTATGAGCACATTGTTTGTGTGCGACAATAGGTCACCAAACCCATCAGTCGAGAAAAAGTGTCGAGAGTTGAGATTGAGGCGATGGAGTCGAGAAAGAACAAGAGGCAGATCTCGAGGCGTGACAGGTGATATTGAGTATTACAGGTAGGTATGGGAGAGAGTGAGCGATTGCGGATATCTGTTGGAGGCCATACGGAACTATATGGTAACAGAGAACATATTTGAGGAGTTGAGGGGTGTAGAGCGATTGAGGTGGATCGCGAGGGGCACGAGAGGCCGGGTGAATATGAGAGGATTCCTATAGATCGCGTGTGGCGACAATTTGGATTTGTGCGAGATATACCAGCTTATAGACCATATATGAGGATCGGCACGGCGGCATTCTCACCTCCCAGGCCAAACACCTCGAGAAGGGCTGAAGAGAGTAGCGGCCCGTCGCGGAGTAATGGATGCGGAAACAGCGAGGCCTATAGATTATGGTGGTAGCAAGCTGCAGGTGTACGTGAGTGCCACGACATAGTGTGATTACAGCGAAGAGAGGATCGTCTGCGTGCATTTGGTTGTGACTCCTCAGCGAGTAAATGAGAGGCAGAGGATTGTTAGTGGTTGCGAGAGTCATGGGCGGAAGACTAGAGTGGAGTCCTCATGCGAGAGCGTATTCATATGTTACTGAGAGATTGGAAAAGATCAGGTGGCGGTACCAATATCCGTAGTACCTTTGAGGGCGAGAGGCCCAGGCGAGAGGGGTCGGCGATCACGATCATCACCTAGTTCGGATGAGGCGTGAGGGTCAAATAAATGTTAGCAAGGTATAAGAATAAATAAGGATGCTGCGACTGCGTGTCGATGATAGAGAAAGATGTATTTGTTTAACATCTAAATAAAAGCGAATATGTATGTTGATTTGAGTTATGATAATAATAAGATTATTTGTGTTTTGATTTTCGGTGTTTTGAAAAAGGATAAAGAGGAGCGTGATTAAATAGAAATACACAAAAATATTTATATTCACCACACGAGATAGGTTATGGTAGGGGATGGTCGAGCTAACCTTGGGAGACCCCATGTCTCCAAAGTGCTGCCTACGTAGCCCATTGCACAAAGCAAGAGGGCCTCGGGACCGATGTAGTTCTCCTTAGGACCGGGGAGAGGTGAATTCAGTAATTTGGTATGGTTAGGCAATTTGTTGGTTGATAAGAATTTGATGTTGATAGGGTAATGTTGTTGGTGTTGGTAATGTATGGGTGATGTTGATGTAGGTATAGGTAAAGCGAAAGTTAGCTTACCCAAATAGTAGGGAACCGTATCCTGATTAAGGTCAACACACAATCTAGAGTCGAGCAAAGCAAGCGGAAGAGTGTCTGTAGTTGAAGAAGAGCTAAACAAACCACATATTAACATAGGATGAGCTTGAATCCTAGGTACCTTGCATAGGTGAGAAGTCGATAGGTGAAAAGAGTTGTATAATCACAATATATCGGATATCGTCACGTCCCTTGAGTTTTATTGCTTTGACAAATGGTGAGGTGAGGTGGTTGATATAGGCGAAGTCTTTGAGAGCTTGTTACAAGGTGATTATTCTAACGAAGAGAAACCTACCCTAAATAGACAAGTCCATGACTCAAAAGTGCTTTTGAATGCGGCTTCTTTTATTGAATATAGGCCCGATCAATGCGGGAAGTCTACAGAGGATATGTGATTGTGTTACTCTTGAGGTCTTCATGAAGCTGATCAATGCGAAGCTTGATAAAAATTTTGTGTATAAGCATCCTTTGAGGGCATCTATTTATAATGCGAGATATGATTGTAATGCATAGCCGTCCCTTTGGGAAGCGATCTATATATAATAGCAGTAATAGTTCGAGCATATAGTTTGTCCTTCGAGGAAGCAGTCTATATTTAATTTAGATGACTAGATGTTCATTTGGCGTGAAGCATCTAGTTTAGTAGGAAGTTTGACTCAAAGAAAATCCCATAAGAATACGGCTTATTTTAATACTTTGAAGTCATGGACTAGACTAAAAAGGAAGGCATCATCAAGGAGGTGAGGATCAAACTATGTGAGCTTGATTGTTATTATGAAGTGTAGGAAAGCAGAGTGTATGTAGTGGTAAGTGAGCTCGAGGGACGAGCTGGCGGCAGGTAGATAAGTGATATAACACTAATTTCAACGAGTAGAATGGTCGAAGATGCGAAGGCATTAAGGGGTTCGAGCTCGGAGTTTACCATTAAGCGAAGCTAAGCGATAAATGCAGATCCGTAGGTATGAGTGATTATATAAGGCCCAATCGATTGGGAGCAAATTTTCCATGTTTTTGCTCTTTTCTAGTTTGGTTACATGTTGATTCTCTTTGAGAACAAGATCACCAACCTTACGAATGCGCTCATGAAGTTGCTTATCATAAGCACGTTTAATGCGTTTTTGATAGATTTGAAGGTGATCGAGAGAAGGCTGCAAGGCGGCGTTCGTCAAGAAGCTCCAATTGGGCTAACCGCTCTTGGCGGAAATCATCGTTAGTGAGAATATCTGAAGAGATATTCTAAGGGAGGTATTTGTATTTGAGAGGCAAAATAGCCTGGTGCAATATACGAAAAAAAAAGGTGTGGCATTAGTAGAGTGCGAATGCTAAATATGATAAGCCCAAAGGCAAAGGGAATGTGATCGTGCCAATTTTCTTCCCGGATTCATTGACAACTTTCATGAGGATTTTGGTTAGTGTTTTATTAGAGGACTCGGCTTGCCCATTGGCTTGTGGATAGTAAGGTGATGAGAAACTAAGTTTGATACCAAAGTTGTCCACAAAGGTCTTACAACAACTTGTTTTGAAAGATTTTCCATTATCATTATCGGCGATGAGAACACCAAAAGCGGCGAGATAATGTGGTGGTTAATGAACTCGACAATTTTTCTTTTTGATTGAAATGAGTGGAATAGCCTCCACCCATTTTGTGTAATATTAGGTCATGTGATTATCCAACGGTGACGTTGTGAAGAGGTTAGGTGAATCTCACCAATAAGGTCTAAACCCCATTGTGAGAAGGGCCAAAGATCTCGAAGCGATCTGGAAGCGGGTGGCTAGGAGTATGTTGAAGGTTGGCATGTTGTTTGACACATAACACAACGCTTAACATATTTGTAGCGATCGTTATTGAGAAGGCCAATATAACCAAGGTGAAGGATTCATTTGGCCACAGCGAAGCAGCTAAAATGTCCACCACAAATACCGTCATGGACTGTTGGATGGTATGAGTGGCCTCAGCGATTAGGCAATGAAGGAGGATGCCATCAAAGCCACGTTTATAGAGGAGTCCCCATGACAACATAACGCGAAACACTTTTAAGAAAAGCACGTTTGCCGTTACTAGTAAGGTCGAGTGGGAGGGCGAGAGAGTTGTAGGTAGTCGTGAAATTGGTGGTACCCGGTATCCTGTGAATTAGTAGACACAGTATTTATCATACAAACTACAGAGGATGAATAGGATGGGGCAAAAGTTGTTGGACCATGGCGAATAATTCAGTCGGTTGGCGCGGCGGGAATTTGCGAGGCTAAGCAAGCCATAGTGTCCATGCAAATTTGTTAGTGGAGCGTGGAATGGTTTGTATAGAATAGTGGGTAAATAAGGATAGAAGTGAATCACGTAGTGTTTGTATTTTGAAGTTCCTCATTTTTGCATTGGTAGACACCCATAGCTTGATTGACTACCATTGAAGTCACAAAAATGTTGATAGATTCGATACCTAAGTGTAACACAACTTGAGACCGAACAAGGCCTCGTATTCCAGCTGTATTATTAGTGCAGAAATCAAGTCGGAATGAAAGAGGCATAGGTTCAGCGTTGAGAGGAATAAGAACAACGCCCGGCTCCTCCGCCCAGTGCTGGCATTTAGATCCATCGAAGAAGAGGTCATTGGAGTGCGACTCCTTCGTGAGGAAAGAGTAGCGATGAGTTCATCGGAAATGTGAAATTGGTAAATTGTTCCCCCAGGTAAAGGAGCTTAGTATTAAGTTGCGATGGTTTGTCCTTTGATTGATTTACGGTGGACAAACTCAAGGTCGAGAGTCGGCGAAAGCATGAGCCATCTAGCAATCGTTGGTTCGAGATGAGGTTTGGCATACATGTAATGGATGGGAGTCTGTATTAGTGATGACGAAAGTCTTGTGATTTAGAAGGTAGTGTCGGAGTTTGGTGGCCACGAATGATAGGGCAAGCACAATTTTTCTACATGTGTGTACCTAGTCTCATAGTCCACCAAAAGTACGACTTATATAATAAATGCAAAGCATTGTTCGTGATTCTCGAGTCACGATGTGCAAGCATGGCTCCTCTGGCGTGGTCGGTGGCGGAAAGGTAAAGGTAGAAAGGGCGGTCGTCTTGGGGTGGGATAAGCACGGGTGGCTGCAAGATAGGATTTGAGAGCTTGAAGGCTTGGTGACATTCTTCGCTCCATTGGAATGCAATATCCTTCTTAAGGAGGTGATGGAAAGGTTGACACCGATCAAGAGAGTTGGGAGATGAAGCGTCGGATAGATTGAAGCTTACCTTGTAAACTACGCGAATTGTTTGAGATTTTTGGGTGGGGACATTTCTAGGATAGCTTTGACTTTAAATGGATCGACCTCATACCCACGCAAAGAGGCGATAAAGCCAAGAAGTTTTCCGAAAGAACACCAAAGACACATTTCTTCGGTTGAAGGCGAGACGAAATATTGTAGCGTGAGCGATCAAAAATAATGGTTAAAACATCGAGATGTTCACTCACGATGTTTAGACTTGCCGAGAAGATCGTCGACATAGTCTTGAGGATAGTGTGCATAATGTTATGAAAAATGTAGGTCATAGCCCCGATAGAGTAGCGCCAACATTCTTAAGGCCAAATGGCATGACACGATAACAAAAAGGTTCCCGAGGAGTTATGAAAGGCGGTTTTGTGTTGATTGCGAGGGCGACAAAATTTAGTTGTATCTGAAAAGCCATCATGAGAAGAGCATCTACTGCTTTGGTTAGATCAACAAGTTGGTCAATGCTAGGTAAGGAAAGTCATCCTTAGGGCAAGCAGGTTAAGATCCCAGAAATACATGCATATCAAAGTCCCCTATCATTTTAGTAGACGAGTGCGATGTTAGAAATCCATTGAGGATAGTCATAGGCAAGATGAAGGAAGCGAGAAAAGGAGTGGTTGGAGCTCCTCTTTGACCAAGAGCAATGCGTGGATGCATTTTCTCAATTTACTGTTTGGCCGATTTGGAATCGGGGTTTAGGGTGATGTTATGGATGGCGATGGTAGGATCAATTCTGGCATGTCGGCGTAAGACCATGCGAAGCTTGGTTGCGAAGCACGGAGAAAAGGTAGTAAAGGTGGCTTGTTACGATGTGTTAAAGGGATTGTCAATCTTCACAATGTGAGATCCTCCTCGTGTGGATATTGATTTCTATGGTAGATTCGTTCGGCATGGTTTGGGTTTCGAGATGGTAAGGCTCGTTGAATATAAGAATCATCCGGGCGAGTAAGTGAGGATGGATTCGTCATCGACACTCAACAACATTAATCAAAGGCGAATCCTCTTGATCATGTTTGGATAAAGAAGGGGCAAAGAAGATGGAGTCGTCATTATCACGTTGATAAGTGAGAGGACCTATGAAGATAGCATTTATGAAAAAAAAAGTTAGGAGGGATGGATTCGAGTTACATAGGTGCAAGGTGATGATGGCAAAGTGGGTGATGATGGTTTGGTAGGGGTGACGTCTTCTTCTTCGGAGATACGGCTAACGGGAGGTGTCTCTATGTAGGTGTTTGGAAAACCGAGACCATGTGATCATTGTGTTTATGGGTAGTCACGGGAATGAGTGTATGTCGGCCTTGTTCGTAAAGGCCAAAACAAAGCCTTTCACGCACGGCCCAGTCGAGAAGGTGAGGCGAAATGACGATTTGTCAGGTGTTGAAAATCGGTTGGAAAGGAACCACACGAAGGAGGTTCGAGGGTAATGGAGGATGCGTCAACACCCCACATCGTTAGGTTAGTGCGGCAATGGGGTGGTCCGTGAAGAATTATCTCCCCACGCGACGGTCATGGGTGGGATGTGCATGTAATTTTCCGTACTCCTACGGGGTAGGAAAGAACTAACGTTATATGGCGTACTCCCCAGCGTAAGCGCTGAAAAACATCTACTAAGGGATCGGAGGTTGGAATGTTAGGCTGCGGGAAGGAAGTGGTTTTGCGATGGTGGTTTCATCGGTGAAGGCGTAGGAGCGGGTTGAGGTGGATGGTTGAGGTACATTTGAGGAGGATGGTTGGGTTGAATGTATGGGTGTCTTGATTGGTATAAGCACATCGTTAGAGCGGTATAACATATTGCGGAGGTTTTAAAGGGGAGGGTCAGCACTACGGTGTAGACTTCCCCTCGTACTCAAATTTTATGCATCCCATGTAATGTTGAGAGCGCATCCCATGGCTTGGATCAAGGAGACGACCAGCATATATTATATTGGAACTCTCCCTCAAAGACATAGAAGAGTTTGGGTAAAGTACACAGTCCTACGCGAATGTTGAGGATCACGGTGCCTAAGGTAGAAGTAATAGCGTCATTGAATGACCGCATGACATGATGAGTTAGCACATGCAACTAGAAGGATGTTCATCTGTTGGAAGGCTTTTGAAGATATGATGTTTAGGCTAAGCGCCCCGTCGTCATAACTGCTTGGCGTACTCAAATATCCGGACGTAGCGGAGATGAAAAGGCGAGTCGGGGTCTTACATGCCAAAATCGACAATTTCATCTTGAGCGGCTGCGGCGGCTTGTTATACGAGAGATAGAAGTGGTTGGGGCGCGAGTGAGTTGTTTTGGTGAGAGAAGCAGCGTGATTGGGTGTTAGAATGGAGCGACAGGCGGGGTTTCATTAGGTAAAACCTCTATCCCTTGAAGGATCTCAACGAGAGCTTGTCGATGAGATTGAAGTCAAAGAATGAGATCATACGATGTCATTTTACGGGTGATTGGTGAAGTTGTTTAATCATATTTCGGTGGGAAATGCCATTAGAGCGGGATAAGGCGGGTCGCGAATGACCACTTTAGGTGGTGAGTGCAATCGAGATGTTTGACGGAGAAAGAGATGCGCAGGTGTGTTTTCTTTTGCTTTCCCATTGTTTTTACTGCCTCGAGTAGCGACACTAATCATATTAATCTCGTGGACTGAGATGAGGAAGATGGTGGGGATAACTCATGGTCTTGAAGGTGGGGTTGTAATAATGATAAATTTTGGTGAGGCGGGGACGAGATGGTATAGGAGAGGAATGGAATCTAAAGGTCTCTCCTTACATTAAGTTATCTTTCTTAATCTTTCTATAGGGAGAGGTGGCCCGGAAGATGGTTTTAGAGCTTTGCATCCCTCCACATCATGTCTGGTGTGCGGTGATAAGCGCAGATTTTAGACTCATCGTAACCCATAGGTCGGGGCTTAGACGGGTCATAAGGTCTAAGTGGAGGTAGAAATGGTCGCATTCTCCACCAACATGCATGAGGATTTTGGCGTAAGATCCTTTGAGTGGGTCAAAAGAAGAGGATGAGGGTATTGATTGTGTGGTTTTTGGTAATGTTTGGGCATGATTGGTTCGCATGGGTGGTGGTTTGCTTGAGGGTGTTGATACATGGTTTTTACTAAGCGTGATTTCTTTGGCGAAGCTATGTTGGATGATGAGGCCACGGATGATGTGGTATCGAAAACAACCACGGGAAATAAGGTGACTGAAAACAAATCTTTTGATGATGGAATTTGTTTAGGGTTGATAGGTGGGCGGAGATACGCGGGTAGCGGTGTTCTTATACCACAGAATTTGTATAGGTGCGGAAGGCGTAGGTTGTTTTGAAGAAAATGCAGGAGGTATGATATATTGATGTAAGGTAGAGGATGGGGTCCCAATATGGAAGGTAGGTATGGCGATGATGGTTTTGATTATGATAGGGGCACGGATTGAGAGTTTGTCTCTAGGTGGCGGAGCGGATTTATTTTGGATAGATCGAGTCGCTTAGGCGGGTGCGTTAGACTAGGCATTGGTGAGGTCCCAGCATATGGGAAGATCTGGTTAAGTTGATAGAAGTGGATGGGGCATTTGGTAGAGGTGAGGGGGTGAAGGTGAGAGCAGGGGCATTTTAAGCACGCAAGCACTTCGGGTATATGGTGGAGACATCGGATCGTCATTTACATTTGAGTAGAAAAAGGGTACTCAAACGCTCCCATAGGGCACATGTCATCTTCTTGTGGAATGGCAGTCTCCGAGTGTGATTTGTAATTTTTGTACGGAAGAAAGGTGGGTTGTAATTCTAGTCCACTTTGCAGGTGTGACACGGGAGGTAGATGAGGCCTTGTATCAATAGATGTTAAGAGGTCAGACGGTCGTTGAAAAGATTTAGGCGATGAGGGACTAATAGGTAGGAGGCGTGTTGAGGGATGCATCACGTTTAAAGAATGTGGTGATGTTAGTGTAAGAGATTTCTCGTCTAAGGATGTCAAAAGAGAGTGGCGAGCCTTCCTCTTGTGTAGCAAGAGTGGTAGAAGGGGCGTTTGGGAAATAGATAAATTAGATAGCATCCGCTCACGGTCTTGTAGGGATGTGGTGTAAGAAGACTCGAAGATGAGAAGAGAAGTCAGGAAGTTAACTCTTATGGGTAAAGGAATGATTTCACTTTGGCTTGATGGTGGTGAAGGAGGTTCAAACTCTGTGTTGGTGGAGAAGGCTTGATTTAAAAAAATTTCAATAGAGGCTTTTGGGCGAGAATCGAAAAGCTGCATGGATCTCATGAACACTCTCCTCGGTAAGATATCTTGGTTCACACGTTCTTGTTGGTCGAGTGATTGGAAATGGCTTGTTGAAAATTTTCAGATTTGGTTAGCGGGGCGTTAGGATTATCGAGGTTATATCCCTGCGTCAACCATTTCTGCACTATGTTTTTCAACATCTTGCAGTTTTCATGACTATGTCCTTTACGCGGTGAGAAGTTCAAAAGTCATTTCTTTGTACAGGGAAGGTATTGCGTGGGTGGAGTCAAGCCCAGTGAGGTTTAACGAGGGCAAGGTGATTAGCCCGGCTTTGAGCAATTTCTCGAGGATGACGCCATAAGTTTCTCCCGAGGAGTGTAATTGAGTGGGCTCGGCTTTGTACTTATAAGTGGTTTTCGAAGCGGAGTATTGGGCGGTGTTTGAGATTTGACCATTACGCGTGGACAGCTCCTTTTGATTTAGAAGAAGTGGACACGTGAGGAGTGGTGGTGTTTGGCTTGTTGGTAGAATCGGGAGTTTGGAAATTTGGGTTTTGTTCTGTGACGCAATTTCTCTTCTTAGGCTCAATTTCTAGTTTGAGCCATGGTAAAAACTCTCGTCGAATGTGCGGAAAGTTTGAATTTGGAGGGTAGGGGAGATGTTCTTAAGCGCAGGCCGCGTAAATAGTTTGATGAGTTCGGTTTGAGGTAAGGCATACGTAAGTTGGTTGATAAAGGCCCGCCATCGTCAGCGAAATCTGCGATAGATTCGTCTTCAAATTGTCGGATGGCATAGAATTCGGTAATAGATACTTTCTTGCAATATTAATGGAGAAATGATCGAAAAGTGGGCTAGTTGGTTAAAAGAAGATTAGTCTTGGGTTAAAGCAACTTTGTACCACTCCAAGGCGAGTCTGATAAGGACATGGGAAAGGTGTGGAGTAATAAGGCATCATCATGGGAAATCAAATAACAAGCATGTCTAAATGATCACAAGTGTTGTTGAGGATCCTCTTTCTTTGTTAAAAGCGAGTAAACTTTGGCAACTCCCATTGAGGAGGATAGAATGAAGGGGAGACGAGAAGGGTGAATGGGCTCCCGAAAAACTTGCTCGTATGTCAAAGGCGCTTCGACTTCTGAAAGCAGAAGCCTCAGGTTTTGCATTTTGACCATCATTTGTTTGATGAAATCGTGGTTGGATGAGATGATGGTGCCACGAAATAGGGATGTCCCATATAAGGTGTTGAGGTTCTTTTGGATACGTGTATAGGGAATGAAAAGGTAGGTGGAGCTTGAGAAGGAAGCTCGTGTGAATAGGTGGCGAAGTAAGTCATGAATGGGTGAGTGAAAGAGAGATGAGATAGGGGCGAGTTGGTGGTAATGATCGTGGGGTCAAGGTTAACGAAAGGAAAGCTAATCGAGTCGTATGAACCTCAAAGCTGTCGGATTGGGAGACAGGGCTAGAGATGCGGGAAGTAAGGCGGTGTTATCGGGAGGAGTGGGAGCTAAATGAGCAGCTATACTAATAGGCATGCCAATAAGGAGGCTGACCATCGGGCGTACGGTCGTCGGCATGAGACAAATAGTATTATACGGTGTGCTGGATTAGCATCCGAGAAATTTGGCAAAGTCCTTGTCTCTACGAGGAATTTGGGGATCTCACTTTAGTGTCCGTAGGGTTCCTATAGAATGTGAAGGGTGATTCGAGGCAAAGACACGGAGCGGGCATGTGAAACCATGGTGGCGGCTTGCTTAGAGTGATGACAACCATAGACAAGAACACACAAGAAAGTTTCAATCTATCAATAACAAAAACAACCTCGAATGATGAATTTGGCAAGTTCTTTGGTTTGTCGGGGGTGATGAAGACGATGGCGATATCCGGTTTAGCTAACGGTGTCGGTCCTGAGAGCAAAAGCGGCGTCGGTCTCTTAACCCGATGCGGTGTAAAAAAGCTGCTAATTTGATTTTTAGCAACGTTGAGTATATTTATCAACTTATTGATCACGAGAAGACAAAGTATGGCGGAAAGCAGAATTTGAAAACAAGCGAGAGGCTGCGCAAATCTAGAGACTAATCCTAGGGTTAATTTTAGTTATCGTGGGCTTATGCCTTTAGGCGTAAGATGATGTCGATTCCTAAACAACAAGACCTGGGGAAATGTCAAGTTTGTTTTGGCTTATAAGGTTACCTCAATCGGGTGGAGAGAATACACATGCGGAAAAGGAGGATGTTTGAGCTATTGTGTTAATTGTGAAGTGATTCGGTATGTGTTGTGCGGTGAAACTAAGGTTAATTTCTGTCAATACCGTGGATATCACCCCGTGTACGACACATTACTTAATCTATGTTCACTAGAATTGAAGAACAACAGCGGGAATGCAATGCACGTGTTTTAAACCAAAATCAAAAATTATATTCGATGAAGCAAGAGAGATGACTTTCACTAATGCAAAACTAGGAAAGCAAGACAAATTCTTTGAAATATATAACAAAAGCAGCAACAGCAAATATGCTTCTAAAATGAAAATAAGCAAGAGAAAGAAACCCAAAATGTTTAACAGTGTGCCAAAATGTTTCGCTCGGAATGTTTAAACCTTACAGGAATAGAGTTGCTTCTATCCTTTCATTCCTTTTAGAAAGCAGAGATGAGGTTAGGGTTAGGAGGAATACTGTTGAATGTCGAGATGGTGTGCGCGTCTACCGTAGAGAAGAGATCGGGATAGGCTGCGGAGAACTCCTTTTTGTCTTGGAAGGACTACCTGCGCAAATAAGAACACAAGACCACAAGATTTTGATTAAACAATAAATGAGAAGCTGCCTTGGGCAGGAAATATAAAACTTCCTTTGAAGGTGGTCGGTTCCCTGCTAATATGAATTAACACAAAGACTTGCAAAATATCAATTAAATTGTTTAGTTAAGCCCAGGTAGGGGAAAAGCTGGTTTTAAGTGGTTTTGATGACGGGAACCGATGCGGTTCTTGATAACCGATGCCGGTTGCACTAACTAACGATACCGGTGGGTTCTAGGATATTCTTGGTAGCTATGGTGTTTGTAATGGCTAGTTTTGGATGGTATTAGAAATGGGATTATTAGAAGCAAAAGAAAGACGATTAGATGCAATGGCACGTTGGGTAGTGGATTGAAAGCGGATTTAGGAGGCCGAGATTCAAGAAGCATAAGCAATGTTATAACAAAGGACATGCAAGATGTGACTTACTAGTTTTGACCAAGATGCAAGTTGATCTCCTTGGTTGTAAACACTTACAGTTTCTTTACTGCGTCTGCTCTATCAAGTGAAGATCTGGACTCTGATCCTCACTCGCAATGATACTCCTGTTGATCCGAAATCCTTTGAATGATCTCCAAAATGAAATTCCGATCCGTTGTTTTGGTTTGGGAGCCCATTTACGAGGCAGGTATGGCGGTTGCGTAACCGGCGGGCGGTCAGTAAGGCTCCGGCATCGGTAAGGAAAAAGTAGGCTATTTTAGTAAAATAGCCCACCTTCCTTTTTTCTCGAGAGATCGATTGCGGGCTTGGTCAAGTGGCTAGAAGGTCGGCTTTGGGTGCGAGTAAGGAGGCATTAGTTATGGATGTGAGTCTGAGACCAAGTCATGGGTCTTAATTAGGTTAGTTTAGGGTTAGGGCTAGGTCATGATGAGGTGGCAAAGTGAGGTGGCGGGTAAGGTGATGTGGATTTATCAATTACTGAGGTAATTAATAAATAATTGTGTAAAGTTTAGGTAATGAGGTTAGGTTGCGAAATGGGATGTGGGTCCGAGAGGGGTCGTAAGACACGAATTTGGTGTCTACAAAGATAACATTTTGCTTCTTGGGAGCCATTTTTTCAATTTTCCATTTTTCATTTGTCTTAGCTACCTATGTAGCCCACCAAAGATTTCTCTACTCATTCAATTGAGCTCTTATGCCTAGAAACCCATTATGAGCTCAACAGCCCAAAAACACCGCATATGTTCCCAAAATGCATAAATCCTCCCTACAAATTAGGTTAATACCCTTGGTGACTTGATAAGTGATTAGGATTAGACCCCCTATTTTTCCATTTCACCCTAGAGGTGAAAATGGATAACACCTCCTTTAGTAAATAATTGGAGAGTTTGCGGAAAAATCCTAGGTAACCATATTACACAGAGTCAACTTAACCAAAACCATCGTGTACTTCTGAGCTATCACGAAGTAAGAACTTTCTCATAGTCAAAACCTTGCTGGTTGAACATGAGGAGATTCCATTAAATTTTGAGCCTAGTGTTATCCAAGACATGAAACCTCGACATGTTAGTTTGTCCTAGTTTTCACTTGTCCTAAGACAAGAAAATCTCTGCAAATTTACGCTTACTATTTTCATCACCACTTGGTCTACTCCTTTATTTTCTTGTAACCCCTTTGGGAAAAAAGGAAACATACATACATAGTGCTTCTAAAAATTGTTTCCACCACTTTTTCACCCACTTACATCCTTCCTTATTGTGACTACAATAGTAAGCATTGAAAGTGTGTTGGTACATCTTCATATCTTAATAGCCATTATATTGATACCCACATCAAGATTATCATTGTAGTTAGGTTGTCTCATCATTGACTTCCTTTGATTTGTTACGTTGCTCATATCATATCAATACAATTTTGATACTTATGTCTTGTTTCCTTTGTGAAACTTGATCTAAGTCTCTAAGTTGTATTATTACATTGCTCGCATAAATAAAAACTTCTTGTTATACTTAGACTTGGTTTTGATCCCAACATTTCCTTGAGTTTTGAAAAGTGTTGTTATGTTGCTTGCATTGTGGTAACATCATTTTGATACTAAAAATATTTCCTTTGTCTACAAAGTTTTATTAAGGTTTCCAAATATTGTTGTTACTTTGCTCTTATTTATATCCTCCTTTTTCATAACTTGGACTTTGTTTATATCTAAAATATTGTTTTAGTATACCTTGTTGGGAGATCACATTAACACCTTCTTAGTACTTAGTTCTTGTTTATTTCAAACTTTACCTAAGTGGTGATATCGTGTTATCACTATTTACACAAAACCTATACGGAAAATGTAGGGAGTATCTATTCTTGTGATTAGATCATAATCTTGTACTTGATTGTTTGTCATAGGTACTTCTTTTTATACGAGTAATTTTTTGGTGTGTCATTCTTTGTTCTTTGATATTCTTGGTTCATATTGACTTGATCCTTTAGATTGGTTTCATTCATTATTTTACATTATTTTTACAATGTTTATGTCATTCACGCTGCTTGGTTTATCCTAGGGTCCATTTTAAATTATCCTTAGTAAAATCTTTCTCATTGTGCCTCTTATGACAGGGCGGGGCATCAAAAATTAGGGTCAAATCCCTTTATAGATGAAAATTTAAACCCAATTTTGAAGACAACATCATGGTTGATCATAGTGGTGGTGAGAAGAATTCTCCTCAAGTAGACTTTGAATTTAGCCCCACCCAAATAGATAAATTCTTGTTTTAAAATATAAATAAGGTTCTTATGTGTATTGTAGAGTTAAGGACCAAGCTGCCATCTACAGTTAATCCCTCTCTCCTGGTCATCATGGTTCAAGGAGAGGAAGAAGTGGAGCATCCTCCACGTAACATTGATGAAATCTTAAACCCAAGACATGCTTCTACTTCTGGCCAAAGGAATGAGGAAGAAGTTCCTTCTCAAAATTATGGTAGATATCACATCCCCATTGTCAAAATACATTGTGAGGATCATGAAGAACATGTTAATCATGAGAAACCTCCCTCTTGTGAAACTCATAAAGAGATACCAACCCAAGATGTTACTTTAGAACAACAAATACAAGCCATTTCTTGACAATTGGAAAGCTTGGCTTCACATGTGAATAAGGAATCAACAAACACTCCTAGGCAAGAAAAACCCAGAGCTTCATATCAAGAGTTTTATACCAAAACTCCTAAATAAGAAAAACCTAAAGCTTTGCATCACAAGTTTTATAGTAAGACTCATCATCAAGAAAAATGTAAAGAACCATATTAGGAGTTATACACAAAAAATCATGGAAATGATGGTGGTGAAATATGTAGAATTAGTCATTTATATAGTCCAACATCACCTACATAAGGGAAATTCTTTAATCAAGAGTGGTTATCCATGAAGAATGCCCTTACTAATTTACAACAAGGTAGTGTAGGTAATAGTAAAAAGTATCAGTTTGAGGAACTATACCCATATCCCTCCAACAACACTTTGCTACAAGTACCTTTCCCTCACCACTTTGATTTTCAAAATTTAACAAATATAAGGAAAAGGTGATGCAAGGACCACATAAAATACGTTTACATGGTGTTTTAAGAGGTCACGTTTGGTGATAAGTATCTCATTTGCATTTTCCCAAAGAGTCTAGGAAATTGAAACTCTCGAAATGGTTTTTACATATACCTAAAGGGTCTATTTCTACATGGCCAAAATTAGCGAACACTTTGTGTGTCAATTATCCATTAACTTGGAAAATGTCATTACCATGATATATTTGTGTAATACAAAACAATGGAATAATGAAATCATCACTAGTCACTTCCGTTGCTCCATATTAGAAAAATAACTAAGTCGGGATATCCATTGCCTAACTTACACCTTGAGATTAATTTCCACTTACGAGATGTATTGTGAAACACATTTGAAGAGGTTATAAAAAGGTAGTTTAATTGAGAAAGCATTGCTAGCAAAGGGACTTTGAAACCCTTCTCACAAGATGACCGTGATTAAAGCCTAATCACGATTCAAATCCTATTAAAAAATAAAATTTCGTTCTAAACAAGAATAAAAACATCATAGGTGATGTTATAACATACTCCAAATGAGTACGAGTTGTTTAATATCATGCTCCTTTGAAAAATGCTAAGGGACCTCCGGCCCCTAAGTTTAAACGACACACTTTCACCTCGATCTAACTTTATGCCATAAATATTAAAACTTGATTAGAGGAGGTTAATATGGTTAAGTACCCAATAACTATACCCTATGGGGATGGCACAACTAAGCCATTATGGTTTTGAGAAAATTAATATTACGCATTTCATCATGTTAAGGGTCACAAAAATGATAAATGTTTGAATTTGAAACACTTCATCCACGACTTAATCAATAGTGGTGATGTGGAAATAATACCTCGCTACCCTAGTAAATCTACCAACACCAACTTGGGAATTTACAAATAACATTTCCCTAAGGATAATAAATGAAAGGAAAAGTTAGATCAGGGCAGTCATCACAAACGAAAAAATTCCAAATATGTTGCAAAGACAAAAAAATATTTTGATGCCCTAATTGGTTGCGTTAACCCACCTTTTGGGCATATCAACACCATTAAGATTAAAAATAAAAAAGTGTGCCATAGAAATATGACATAATCACCTTGTTATCTTAGAACCTCCTTTGCCTACCCCTCAAGAAATTCATTAGATGTTTTAGATCAACTTGAGAAAACTCACTTAAGATTTCAATCTTAGATCTTCTTAAAATATCTAATATTCACAAGGACATCCTGATCTAAAAATAGACCAAAACTTTTATCTACTCGATCTTCAGAGACCCTTGTAGGATTATCAAATTACCATTTAATTTTTACCCCATTAAAATCAGCTTAAATAATGCAATAAGTAAGACACTTTGCGAAAAGGGTTAATTACGGAGTTCGGTAATTGCCCACATCTCTGGGTTCTTTTTGAACCATTCCACTAGTCAAA
The DNA here is from genome assembly GCA_018340775.1 of Taxus wallichiana var. yunnanensis. Classification (NCBI taxonomy): domain Eukaryota; kingdom Viridiplantae; phylum Streptophyta; class Pinopsida; order Cupressales; family Taxaceae; genus Taxus; species Taxus wallichiana. Next base: position 18,523,508 of record CM031243.1, read on the forward strand.
ACTTGTAAGTTACTGATAGTACTTTCACAAGAAAACCAAATGGAAACTATTAATAACTTTCTTAGAAGAATATCCATACCTTCGGATGACAAGGGTGAAATATAGCACTTCGAATTCCCCTTTTACGGCGTATTCGGCAAGATTTGTGTACCCATCTCCATTTGTTAGTAATCCTTTGATTATCGATCAGCCTTCCAGGATGCTTCATAACACCCTATGGCACTCCGGTCAATATTCCAAGATTCGCATAATTTGGTGTGGCACTATGGGCCGACTAGGTAGTATTAATAACTCCTAGTCACAATAATGCCTATTTAAATAAATAGGTCTTCACAACTTTATAATAATCCTAATAAATAGGTCTTATCAAAATAAAACTCTTCTCCACTCACTCGAGAAATATTCCTCAATCTCTTGCTTTGATCTTCCAAGTTGTGTGTCCTTTACAAAGAAATGGGTCCCCTATTTATACCCAAATAGGGCCCTTAAATAATGCATTTAAAAATTATCCTAAGGCTAATATTAGCCTCATCGTAGCATGTAAAATGGGATAAAATCCCATAGTGGGCGGCTTAGCATGATAAATGGGATTAAATCCCATGTAATCCTCCTTTGACCCCTTTTACAAATTCCATGTAAATGTGGATGTATTTAAAAGTGGGTAATATCCCACATTAGGTGGGAAGGATAATGTTTTAGGCTTTAATAAAGCCTTTCCCATGAATATATAGTGGTCATGGGACCACTTGAGGCTTAACCACCCCTTCCTCCTTCTCCTCTCCACGTGGATGCTTGACATATGTGTGGGGGTGGATTTACATGGGGTGGCTGCATTAATGTTTGAACATTAATATGTGGAGGTTGGGATATATGTGTGGTATTTGGCATAATGTGTGGCATTTGGCAATAATGTGTGGCAAATAATTGCAAAGTAATATGAAATTTGACCCACATGAAGTATGACAAAATAAGACCACTTGTCAACCCACGATTGGAAAATCAAACTCATGGTGGCAAGCCACGTGGTGGTTTGAGGACCCACCACGTCGGTGATAAAATAATCATCCTCACGGTGGCCAAGCTCCCCTCCATAAAAAATTGAGCCTCTTGTTCTTATGGGCTATTCAATTTTACAATTGTCAAAGACTGGTGGTTAAAACCCCTCCAATTTTTCCAACACCTTTTTCCATGTATCGCAAAGGCGATTGGTCCAATATTGACTTGTTGACTAGAGTTGACTTTCTTGTTGACTTGAACTTTGATTGGACATAACTAGAGCTCCCAATGTCTATTTATCACATTCTCATAGTCTTGAAAAGCTCTCAAAAATATATTCTACAATGACATAATTTAGGGATGTTTAGGGAACTTTTGATATAAAAAATGATCCCTTGATCACACCTCCCCACTGAGAAAGGATTTTGTCCCAAAAAGCTTATATTGGAACATTTTACCATCTGTCCTAAATGCAAATTACGCTGCCACCTTGAAAGTGTTGTTTTAATAGACCCTTTAGTCTCTTTCTCTACAACCTCATTACCTCGAAATTTTTTTCTGATCCTAGGACCTGTGGGTTAGGGGCCCATGATGCTCCCATTACGCCACTCTGATATCCAAAGAATACCTCCACACCTCTGCTATATGGTGCTTAAGTTTCTAAATAAAACCTCAATGCTCCTACTGTGTGGTGCTAAGCTTCCAAATATCTAACAACAAGGATCTTCTTTTACTCTATAACATAGCTCCTGGCTCTAAGTTGATTCCACAAAATCTAAACCAATTTGAAGGAACTCCATGCTACTTAGAGCTATGATTGATCTGATGTCGATGATGGAAAATGACTTGTCCCTTTTCAAACCTCAACATGTCCAGCTTGTGTAGTGCTAAGTCTCTTTCGACCTCAACGCCTATGCTATGTAGTGTTAAGTCTCTTACAAACCTCAACGCCTCTAATGCATGATGTTAAGCCTCTTTCAAAACCTCAAGCCTCCAATGCATGATGTTAAGTCTAATGATCAACTATCATTCAAATGTGCGGTCGTAATGCTTTGACACTAAATTACATTCCAAGCTAATATTTTGAGAGCTCCTTTTGGTTGAAAAATAATATCAAGTACCATTCTTCTAAATGCCCATGACAAATTCTCCATAGAACAAATCTTGACCCAATGTCAACACCATCGGTGATTCACCTACCATTCTCACCATGCGATCCACAATGCCTCTACACAAAATGAATTTCTGAGGCTGACCTCTATGAACTCTACTATCTACACAAATGGCATATCAATCTCCAATATTTATATGAGTTAAATCCTATTGTAAAGGACTTTCATTTTCAGGTATTAATTGGTCCTAGGTTGAATTATCAATTGGTGGTGGATTAGGAACCTCTTTTTCCTTTGTAATATGCTTCCATTCCATATTTGTCTTGCCATAACTCGGATGGTGAGATGGATGTAGTTTCCATTAATTTTCCACCCAGTGCCCATTCCACTGGCAATGATCACAAAAATTTCTCTTAATATTCTTTTTCTGGGATGAGGAACTTTGTCATCCATTTCTTGATTCTGCATATGTGAGATTGGTCTTTCGGTTACCTTGTTCTGAAGAATGGCATCAACTTCTTCATTAGTGTCCTTCTCTTCAAAGTATCTCACCACGAATGACTATACAATCCACAAAAAGTATATGGAAAGGATTTCCACATCTTCTGAAAATCATAACCATACTTCTTAAGCTGAAATGGTGGATTAGAAGTTCTATTATGCTTATGATTATGGTAAGAAATTGGAGTTGGAATCTCATTACCTCTTTGCTGATTTCTATTACCACATCCTACCTTTGATGACAAAGCACAACTTTCCTACTCAAAATATTCTTATAGGACTAGTGGGGTATTCAATTTGATTTCATAAGCTTGTCTCCCATCAGCATTCTTGGAGAAGTCTCCATTTTCCATTCCCACACTAGGAAAACCCAAACGTACAAAAATGAGGACGATCCTCAACTTGTATTGGGTTAGCAATGCCTTAGCCATTTTACCAAGGAATCTTCCTTCAAATCCCATTTTATCTAGTAACTTGGATCCAATGCCTGTAGTATGTTTTTCAAACAAACAAAAGACTTCATTACTCGAATCCAAAACTTCGATGGGAGGAAGAAGATTCTGAGGGTGAACAAATTACAGTGCAATCATCATCATGTGGTTTCTACATTTGAATTGGAAGGTATTTCCTTTCTCTGATCACCACTACGGTAACCTTTCCAAGAGCTCATCCTTGGTTTGCGCGATTACGATTTCAAGCGAGTATTTTCCTCTTCCAGGAGTAATACATTGATCACATGAGAGAGTTATCTTCCTAGATTTGGTGATTATAAGTGTATACCTCATCGAGCTTTGCTTGTTTATACATATTGCCCATAGTGCACTTGTATGTTGTTCACACAAACTGAACCAACTTGAAGCAATCACTTTGTTAATAAGATTCTTGAAGCAAAAATGGAAGCTAAACCATCTCTAATACCAAACTTGATCTGAAAATAGACCGAAACTTTTATCTACTCGATCTTGGACCCTTGTAGGCTTATCAAATTACCATTTAATTTTTACTCTTTTAAAATCAACTTAAATAATGTAATAAGTAAGACACTTTGCAAAAGGGTTGCTTACGGAGTTTAGAAATTACCTATGTCTCCATGTTCTTTTCAAACCATTCCACTAGTCAAAAATTTTAGTTCTGATAGTACTTTCACAAGAAAACTTAATGGAAACTATTAAGAACTTTCTTAGAAGAATATCCGAGATCTTCGGATGATAAGGGTGAGATATAGCACTTGACTTCCCTTTCCTAAGCGTATTCAACAAGCTTTGTGTACCCAACTCCACTGCTTAGAATCCTTCGATTCTCGATCGGCCTTCCCGGATGCTTCGTAATGCCTATGGAACTTTGGTCGATATTCTAGGCTTCACAATAATTTGGTGTGGCATTATGGGCCGAATAGGTAGTATTAATAACTCCTAGTCACAATAATTCCTATTTAAGTAAATAGGTCTTCACAACTTTATAATAAGACTAATAAATAGGTCTTATCAAAATAAAACTCTTCTCCACTTGCTGGGAAATATTCCTCAAGATCTTTCTTTGAGCTTCCAAGTTATGTGTCCTTTACAAAGAAATGGGTCCCATATTTATACCCAAATAGGGCCCTTAAATAATGCATTTAAAATTATCATAAGGCTAATATTATCCTCACCGTAACATGAAAAATGGGATAAAATCCCATAGTGGGTGGCTTAGCATGATCTATGGGATTAAATCCCGGTAATCCTCCTTTGAACCCTTTTTACAAATTACATGTAAATGTGGGTGTATTTAAAAGTGGTAGTATCCCACATTAGGTGGGAAGGATAATGTTTTAGGATTTAATAAAGCCTTTCCCATGAATATATAGTGGTCATGGGACCACTTGAGGCTTAACTACCCCTTCCAACTTATCCTCTCCACATGGATGCTTGACATATGTGTGGGGGAAGATTTACATGAGGTGGCTGCATTAATGTTTGAACAATAATATGTGAAGGTTGGGATATATGCGTGGTATTTGGCATAATGCGTGGAATTTGGCAATAATGTGTGGCAAATAATTGAAGTAATATTAAATTTAACTAGCATGAAGTATGAAAAAATAAGACCACCTGTCAACCCGCGATTGGAAAATCGAACTCGCGGTGGTAAGCCACATGGTGGTTTGAGGACCCACCACGTCGGTGATAAAATAATCATCCTCATCACGGTTAGGCTCCCCTCTGTAATAAAAGTTGAGCCTCTTGTTTTGATGAGCTATTCCATTTTACAATTGTTGAAGACCGCTAGTTAAAACCCCTCCAATTTTTCCAACACCTTTTTTCCACATGTCGCAGTATGATTGGTCCAATATTGACCTGTTGACCATAGTTGACTTTCTCGTTGACTTGAACTTTGACCAGACATAACTAGAGCTCCTAATGTCTATTTTTCACGGTCTCGTAGCCATCGGAAATCTCTCAAAAATATCTTCTGCACTTAAATAATTTAGGGATGTTTATGGAAATTTTGATGTCAAAACCAATCCCCCAGATCACATCCTTTGTAAGACATTACGAAGGTCGGGAGTGTCGAGTTGATGTCTTCTAAGCCATGATCACACCTATTTCTCCAATAGGGCACATAACCTTTAGTCATGAAGATATTCTTAAAGAGGATCCTAGCCATAAATTACCCTTACACATTGAGTTCATTATCAATTATAAAAATATAAAAAATATTGATTGTGGATGGCAGATTGGGTTTGAATATTTGCACTTTGATACGGTTTGAAAACTAGTTTACACTTTGAAACCGATCTATAAATTAAGGTCATCGGCATCAAGGCGTATGAAAATGAAGAATGAAAATCAGCCAACATGATCACTTTCTCACTTTGAGAGTAGGGCCTACTACTCATTCTATTAGTTCCATGTTTTAGACTTGGAGATTCTTTACAACATATTTCTTGGTCGTCCATGGATTCACACGATGCAGACATACCTTCTATGTATTATCACTATTTGAGGTTATATCATGAAGGAAAAAATTATTACTTTTAGGGGATTCTCAACCCTTTGCTCATTTTAGAGCATTGTCAAGTTATTTTCATATGTATGAGAAGATTATTTATGTTAATAAACAAGAAACTAAGTAGTTCCATAATCTAACTAACCTATCATAAACATCAAGATGAGTTTTAAATAATATAACTTCTATAATAACGAATTAAACTAAAACACTATCATTTTATCTCTAACTACTCTATGATTACTTAAAACATAAATTGAACCTAGTTAAACCCATGAGCAATCAAATTAGATTTGTTGTTATCTTTAATGGAGGAGAAGATGTATCTCTAAAATGTCTACAAGGACAAATTAGATACCCTCCTACTAACCTACTATGAAGGTATGGATGCAAGATGGAGGAGCTTCAATAATGGAGGATAGACAAGATCAAATGTCTTATTAGCTTGGCTAATACAAATGAGTTCTAATGCCAAGATCTCCAAATGTGAGAAAGAAGGTTCATTTTGAAAGGAAATCATTAGGATTTTCTTTATAGTTTTGGTTTGGAAGACTTTGAACTTTGGAAGCATGTGGGACTAAAGTGTAAAAACACTTTAGGATTAGATTAGGATAAACAGACTTTAGACTAGTTAAGCTATGGTTAGGTTAGTTAAATTATTTAGTAAGTGATTAAATACTCGGTGAGAGTTAGGAGGGTCTGGTTAATCATTTGTGGTGATAGATAGCCTAAGAATCTTGCAAAAGTGGTTCGAGAGAGAACTAGGGAGGTTCTAAATGGTCAAAGGGAAGAATTTTTAGCTAATAAGAGATATTAGCCCAATTATCTCATTATAAGAGGAATATGACTGAAAGAGTTTCGTGAATGGGCATCCGAGAATGGGGAATTAACGAAGTTTCATTAATTGGTTAAATTGGAGGAAATCCTAAGTGTGTGCATATTTTAGGTGTCTATAATTTTCCCACCACTTATGAATGTCCTTCTACAGAGATGGCCATTCCAATTCAATCAAAGGCACTCACCTCACAATTTGATCCAGATACCTTTTCTACCAATGATAACAATGATTCTACATCAGATTCTCCTTTTTCTTTGTGGTAGATGAAAGTTGTTTCAAATAGTTATGGAGAATAATATCTCCAACAGAGCCTTTTATTTTCTAACCTCCCTTATCTCCCAAAGCATGTGGTAGGCTTTCTTACAAATATTAATGGTCCAAAGAAAATTGTAACATCAAAACTTTTACTTATGGTGGTTTATTAGCGTATGTGAACATATAGAAATTTTCCATGTTAAAACCTAGTAGCTTCTGAGTAAAAAATCAAACCTACTATAGAACCATCAAGATAAGAGCTTATGAGAAGCAATTTCTTCAATGCATGAACAATCTCAAATCAAAATGCTAAATTATTTCTTAAAATCTAGATTTTAATCTAACAAATGAACTTATTTAGATCAATTTAGCTATCAAAAGGGAGTGATTTCCTCAAGGTTTCAAGATGGAATTTCACCAAAACATGGCTACAAATCTATTTTGGATCTTCTCATGCTCTTCAATTTGAGAGAATGGATGTAAGATGGACAATATATTTCCTTTAATGAAGAATTGCTCAAGATCAAAATGCCTATAGTTTATCTTAGGGAAAATATGGTGTAAGAAGAAAGGTAAGTGGGAGGGTTTATCATATAGCTTTTACTGGTGGAAAGGCTAGTAAATAGATGAATGTGGATAAACCCCAAAGAGGAAGTACAAAGGCCATGTATGTTTAATAAAGTATGTGTACTTTGTGGGAGTTTAATGGGGGTTTAATTAATCAAAGGTGATTAATTAATAGAATGGAGTATGACTATAGGGGCTTATCAATAAATTTACTATGATACATGAGATTTTAAGAGAGGAAATGGTTCATAAATGATGATTTATTGATTTATATTAGAGGTAAGTAATTAATTGATAATAATTAATTAACTTGGTAAAAGTGAAAATTAATTAATGAAAGGTCATTAATCGACATCTTTAATAGTAGGAGGACTAATTAATTAGAAAAATGTAATTAATTAATGATGATAGAGACAACATGATGGTGGTTTATTGACGAAGTGTCGTCAATTTACTTATAGTAAAGAATATAGTTAGTGAAATCTAGGTATTTAAATTTCTTGACCAAATTCTAGGTGTTTACAACAAATGAGAAGTTTCTTACCAATATTATATCCTGTCCTTCAAATGATGAAATGGATCCATGCCATCAATCACCTTAGTTTGTTATCCCAAATAAAATGATGTATTTTATGAGATACAAAGGATGTGACTCAACATCAATAAATAAGGTATGCATTTTTTTGTAAATATGGTATTCATATTCAGTCATATGGGTCTTATCTCACGAAGTCTAGGATTTCTCTTACGAATGAGAAGATAGCTCATATGAATACGAAAGAAAAACTGATTCCGGTGTAGTATTTGTGAGGACCTCACCTCCACAAACTTGTTCTCTTCCATGACTACCTTAACTCTAATCCCTTTCATATCCCCTCTTTGTTCCAACATTAGATCATGTCTACCCATCACTTATTAATCGGGACCAACCACAACGTGTACCAATCAATATTTTTGAAAATTACGAAACTACTAGTGAGTTTATGGGTCTTTGTGACGGTATTTCGGTGGGTAATCATAAGAAAGGATTCTCTATAGACCTTAAATCATGCACATATTTTGGAAGGAGGTTGAGTTCTAAGATCATCAAAGTAAAAAAATAACCAAGGGAAAGTTTTTAATAGAGAAGCCTTGCAAAAATAATAATTCCAAGTCTTACGGTGAAAACCTTTTGAGGCACTTATGGACAAACAAAAGAAAATTCAATGGACAACAAAGTTGACCATCCCGAACTTGAAAATCTCATTGAGACGCCTTTAGAAGAATAAGATCTCAATATTCCCCCGATCCTATATGCATGGAGGAAGAATCCAAGTTGCTTGTGGAGGAGACCATAGATGTTAATATTGGTACAGAGGAATTTCCTAGAATGGTCAAGTTGGGAGATTCACTCTCAACCCAAGAACATAAAACCTTTGTGTTGTTTTGCATGAATTTGTTGATATATTTTCTTGTTCCTACGTGGACATGTCAAGGCTAGATCTGACATTAGTAATGCATAACCTCATTTTGCATGCGGAGAGGAATATCCTATAAAACAAAAGATTAGAAAGATGCATCCTTGTGTTTCCCTATTGGTAAGATAAGAGTTGGAAAAATTATTGGCAGTAGGATTCATCAGGCCTATGGATTATTCAGAGTGGATTTCAAATATATTCTCTATACATAAGAAACCCATCGGTATTAGAATCTTTACAGATTTCAAAGATATAAATAAAGATTATCCTAAGGACAACTTCCATCTTCCTAATATCAACATGGTTATCAATTCAACAATTGGTGGTATGAAATGCTATCACTCATGGATGGATTTTCAAGGTATAATCAGATTAAAATTACTGAGGAAGATCAAAACAAGATAACTTTTACAACCCCATGGGGGACATTTTCAATTCACCCCCTTTGGCCCCAATAATGAAGGTGTAACATATCAATGGGCTATGATTGTCATCTTTCAAGATATGCTTAATGAAAATATGGAAGACTATGTGGATGACATCTTGGGTAAATCTAGAACTAGAGAAGATCACCTATCTATCTTATGGCGCATCTTTCGGTGTTTTAGAGACTATAAGGTCACACTCAATCCAAAGAAGTGTGTCTTCATCATACTATCAAGAAAATTACTAGGATTCATTATATCACGAAGAGGAATTGTGATGCGGGTGCATAGGCTCAAGACCAAGAAAGTGACCTTAAGAGGTGGAAAATAGGACATTTTCATGTGTCTTGTAGGTCGAACGCATCTATTCAATCCATTTGAATGAGAGTTTCCCATTTTCCCGCCAAAATGGACTATTTGGAAATTTGAATTTCCATAAGGACTTTTGGAGACCTCAAGCATTAATATGGAAGGAGTTAAGATATTGTTATGACCTTAAAGGTCATGAACCTATTTATGTTATTTTATATGGTCAAAATCACCTTGACATGTTGTCAAAGGTGAATGAGTGCTTGTAAGAGAGTTGTAGGGTTAATTTTGACTTAGTGAAGGAATATTATAGGCTAAATAAGGATTTTAGAGCCATGTCATCATGTGGAAATGTCAATATAAGAGAAAATAGTTAGGATAAAGTGATATTTATCACTATTCCATGTTTAGTTGATTGTTGAATCTTTATATGGATGTTGGAGAGCATCTAGGAGCTCATATAGGACTACTCCAAATAGGTAAACCTGGTCATAACATAGATATTCAAGCTTAAGAAGATCAAGTAGTGTGTATTTTGATGTAATGGAAGATGTATGAAGATTTTTAATATTAATAAAACCCTTCTTACATGGGTCTTAGTGTGTATTTTTAATGATTTAGAGAGAAGTGATGAATGCTTGTGATAAGACAAGCTTAAAGGTGAAATTTAGATACAATGGAGGATATTCACTACTGTGACCACTCGTACACCTAGAGGAAGACCATTACAAGGTAAACCAAATTTATTTGAAGTCTTGATAATGAAATTTGAGGATTTAGAGGATAAATTTGTACTCGCACCCTAACTAGGGCAAGGCATAATAAAATATCTATCCATTAAAAATTTATTAAACTTTATGAGAACCTCTACCTAGGTGAGGTCTAGAATTCTACCAAATTTCAAGACTCAACTCACACATGTAAAAAATATATTATGAATTCTGCTGCACTGAATGTGACAGTGTACAAAGGTGAGGTAAAATGGAGTGCATGGAAAGGTAAATCATGTATTTGAGTCACCAAACTTTGTAGACACCATATTGTGGATATTCCTAAAGTGAATCCATTGATTTCCATGTGTGATCATAGTCCTAAGTTATTCTTGTTATAGCTCAGGGTAGAATAGGCATAATCTTGCATAATACAACTACAAAGGAGGTATGATTTCTAACAAAGGAATAAGGTATGAATTTTAGGTATGTTTTAGTACCCCATAAAGGGTCTCTAAATCACCATTGGAAGTGTGGGATTGTTTCATAAAAACTTGAATTATAGGACTTGTAGGTCAAAAGGGCTAGTAGCCAAGAATGGCTTAAAGAGATAATTATGGTGTAATGCAAATATATGACTGAGATGGGGGTTGAGTCACCTTGTATTAAGTTAGAATAAGTCTTCTATGCATGATGAGAGGGATGCATGCTCTATTTTGAGTATCTTGAGCATATTGACCATTGTAAGCCTCATTAGGCTATAGCTAGAAAAGTAAGAGCAATGTGTGGTAAGAGAACTTGGGGAAATAAAGGCATAAAAGAGGGAATGAAGGTGAATGAGAGAGTATTGGGGACATCCAGGAGTATAGGACATATGATCAAATGATACAGGTAACCTTCTACATATTTCCATTCATATAGTTTCTTGTATGAGAACAAGGTTGTTAAGGGAGACTTAGAGCTAACCTTGTCTTGAGTATATGCTACATGCATAACATGACTAGGAGAATGATGATCCTCAGGGGACAAGGGATGATGTTGAAAGCATTAAGGATGGTGTGTTATAGAAACCATGCATGGTAGAGGTAATGCCCATGACCAAGTTATAGAGAAATATTTGCACAAATTATGAGGAAATTATATATCCCTTGCACTAAATTGAGGTAGATCCCGTAAAGATTAAAGCTATAAAAATCCCTCCTCCTAAGAACATTAATCAACTACATAGCTTGCGAGGAAGATTGAAGTAATCAAAAGATTCATCTCAGGCTATTAAATCGTAGACAAGTGCCACTCATTCACACATCTCATGAATAAATTTGTCAACTTTTATTGGGGTCAAAAATAATAGAAAGTGTTTGTTTTGCTTAAGGAATATCAATCCATATCTCCTATTCTAATTTCATATGCTACAGGAAAACCCCTATGCTTATACATTTTTCTACTCAATTTACTGATTGGTGCATTATTGGCCAAATATGACAGAGCATAAAGAAAAGATTGTTTACTATATTTTTCATGTGTTGATTTCTTATGATCTCAACTACCCATTGATTGAGAAGGATTGCTTGACTATCATTTTTTATTTTCAAAAACTTTGTCATTATTTGTTGAATAATAAGACCAAGCTCATATCAAAAGTGGATCCATTAAAATACTTGTTATCAAAGCTAACACTTACGAGGAAAGATGGCCAATTGGATCATCTTACTCACATAATTTTATATCAAGTATGTTCATCATAAATTAGTTAAAGGGAAGTTGTTGGAATATATACTATCTAAGGCACCTTTTCCGAGCGAACCTTTAATTATGTAACTTACGAGATGCTTCTATAATGTACCTCGGAATGTATTATATGGCAGTTATACTTTGATGGATCCTTCACATTTCACGGATCAGGTGCAGGAGTATTTCTTATCACTCCTTTAGAATATTTGATCCCTCAAGCATTCTAACTTAGGTTCCCACATATAAATAATATAGGAGAATATGAATCCCTTATTGCAAGGATGAAACTAGATATTAAGTGGGACATTAGACAAGTGAACATAATAGGTGATTCTATGTTGATCATCAAATAGGTAACTGATGAGTATAAAGTTAAGGATGAAAACATTATTCCTTACAAAAAATGGTTAACACTCTGAAGGAATCCTTTGAGAAAATTACATTTGACCAGATCCCAAGATGATAGAATCAAGCAACAGATGTTATGAAAATAGTAGGGTTGATGTTACGCATCCCACTCGAGAGCAATGACATGTCATTATTCATCTAAGATCATACGAATACTAGCATATGACATGTTAGATGATGGGTGTCATTATTCCCTTCATTTAATCAACTTCTTGTTGATGTCATATTCAAACTAGGGGTATGTCTAAAGCTATATGAAACAAGAGTAATCCTATTGATCTAGTAATTGACTATAGTTATTTTTTAATTTTTTGGGGGTTCTTTTCAATGTCTTAAGGACTTCTTGGTAAAAACCTTATTAAAATCATACTATGAAAACTTTGTTGAAAGGAAAAACACTGAAAGCTTTGCTGAAAGAAAACACACTTGCTTTTGGAAATAAACACACACAACTTAGAATGCTTAAAAAAATATTGCAAGAAAAATAAGAATCTATCTAGATGCCTGTAGGAACAAGTATACAATAGAGTTTAACTAGAATAATTAAAACGTCATACAGAATTAACAGATCTAAACTATTTTCTTAGGAAATATAAATACCAAATAGATGAATATCCTGGTCCTTGGGGGAGTGGGCCCTTGATCCTCCTTGAATTAGGATTTAACAACTTAGAATTATCTCAAACAGGAATGGCTATTTATTGATAAAACATTCGGTATTACAAAACGTACTAGATCTGTGTACTTAGTCTATATCTATCTTCTCTGTTCTATCTCTATTTCATCATTTTATTTATCTACTACAGGTATACTTTTATATACATTTACAATCATAGTTGTCTCTATGATTTTGATGAAATTCAATCATGCCCAGAATAGATGCTAAGTCGTTGTGGGCTGATCGGATAGGTGTAAGATAACTATCCCTAGATCTGCATTCAGAAATCTTCTCATACTTTCCTGATTGAAAGGGTCGTTGATGAAAAATCTCCAGATGTGGTTAGAATAGATAAACTTCCATCAGTTCTGAAACTACGAGAAGTTCCAACCATAGGAAATAGTTAAGGATCAAAACCAAGTGAGAGTTCCGAAACTAATTCTAAAATTCGCAAACTAAGTCCAAAATTTCGGGACTAGATGATGACTGTGTAATGGAGTTTGGAACTAGCTTAGAAGTTCTAGAACTAAGTCGTGTTGAAAAATATGCTACAAAAACATATTGAGCGCTACATACTTCATTTCTTCGATTTGATTAGACTGATTTATTACAAAGCTGAATTTCAAAGACACACTGTGTCAGGGAATTTCAGATCTTTTAAACATTAGAATCACAATCAATCAAAAGATAGACAATTACATCCTAACTCATATTAGATCAAATAAAATTCACAAAAGTGCAATCAAACTTAATAAAAAGGAGAGTAAGATGAGATCATATTGTTGTATATATTTCCCCAGTGTAAATACGAGACAATGAAGGATATAGAAATCAAAAAGCTCAAATCCTTGACATTTATAACCTTATCACCACGAAATGGCGCCCACGACACAAAGTGTTGACACTAAAATGTATGTGCCAAGAGCACACGCGAAATGGCGCATGACAATGAGTGTCGACAGGGTAAAGGATGCGCCCTTGGCGCACGGAAATGGTGCATGACAATGAGTGTCGACACGAAAATGTATGCGCCAAGGCGCAGGAAAGTGGCGCACAGAAATGGATGTCGACAGGGTAAAGGATGTGCCCTTGGCGCATGGAAATGGCACATGACAATGAGTGTTGACACTAAAATGTATGCGCCAAGGCACAGGAAAGTGGCACACAGAAATGGATGTCGACAGGGTAAAGGATGCACCCTTGGCGCACGGAAGTGGCACACGTGAAATGAGTGTCGACAAGGTAAGGATGCGCAAGCGCGAAAAGTGGCAACGTAATGAGTGTCGATAGGTTAAAGTATGCGCCTTGGCACACGTAAGTGGCGCACGAAATGAGAGTCGGCGGGGGGTAAGGATGCGCCTTGGCACAGAAGTGGCGCATGAAATGAGTGTCGATAGGTAAAGGATGTGCCCTTGGTGCACGTTAAATGGCACACGAAATGGCACATGACACAGAGTGTTGACAAGGAAAAAGCCACACCCTTGGCACACATAAAGGGATGTCGACACACACATGGATGCACCTATGGCACATCTTTGGGAGGTGCTGACATTTTGAGGCAGACAGGAAGCAGATACGCACAGTGCAGATATTCGAGATGCCATAACTTTTGACCGAGAGCTCAGATTCATGCAAGGTTGGAATTTTTGGAAAGCTTACAAGGTCCTCTATCTAACTACGACTGGATATCTTTAATTGGGTGAGAAAAAATTCTTAAAAATGCAAAATACAGTTCGCCACTTTTGGGTTCACTGGGGTTCTCACCTACCGCCATAATGATATGATTTAAATGCAGTCTGGAGGTGGTTGGGGTAGATTTCGAATTCCTCTCTTCTCCCTCTCTCATTCTTCCTATAAATTGTAAGGAGGGGCTTCTTTCTAAGTAGTGGTTCATCTTTTCTACTCTGCCCTCCCTTCTTTTCTTCCCCAGGTTGAAAATGGAGTTTGAACCTCCTCCCCTGCTCTATAATGGCATTTTTTTCCTTTTACCATTAAAATGATGTTCTGTGCAAACTTCTGGAGCAACAAAAAACGTGTTTTGTGATGCATCTTTCCATCCTTGCTTGTTTCTTTGCTTGTTTTCTTCTTGCCTCTCTTCATTGCAGGTATTTGTGCATGTTTGAATGTTCATTGCAAGTTTGGAGCTATGTTCATGGAGTTTTGGGACATTTTCTATGTGAAATCTATCCTTGGGCCTGTGATGCATCTGTCCATCCTTCCCATTGCTCACCTCTTTTTGTTCCATGGCAGTTTTGATAGATGTGTAACGTTCTCCTTCTCTCGGTGTATCACCATTTTAGTGTAGGCTTTTGGCTGTTTTTCCCTTTTCTCTCTCTGTCTCCTTGGCATGGTTAGTCTAGGTTTAGATTAGCTTGTGCACTGCGGAATAGCTTGTGGCGGTAGTTTAGGAGCAGAACCAGCCTTCTCTGGAGACTCCTTTCTCATTTCTGCAAGTCCCACACTTGGAGAAAGAATTCAATGTTGTGCAATCACACTGGATGCTTCAAATGATCAAACTAGAAATCTGATCGGCATCCGGGTGCTTGTGATTTTGCAACAACACATATATTATACATTAATCAGGGCATATTCAGCCTCATCATCGAGTCATGTTTGGTAAGTGAATTTATTGGTCCCTTTTCATGCTAGCATAGTGAAATTTTAAACTACCTTCATGATGGAACCTTCCCTCTATAAATTTCCCATTCAAACAAAATAAACCATGGAAAATTTTAGTGGCGAATATTCAGTAATTTGGCTAAAAGTAGGAATTATGGAATATGAATTTGGCTATTTTTATGACCATAGAAGTGCCCACATTTCACCCAAAATTTCCACAAACATTAATTTGTCCCATGCGAATAGCCAATGGATCTCTAATTGTAAGGTATATTTTTTATTGAATGGTCACGTGATCAAAGGGCCGAGATTTTAAAATATTCTTAGATCACTAAGAAATATATGGAACCTTCCTGGTCATTTGGTCTCATTCGCCGACATGTTTGGGAATGTTTTTGAAATTTGATTAAATTTTCCATATATATACATAGATCTAGATTGTATAAAATAATCACTAAGTGGAACCCAATCACTTCAAAGAGGTCAAAATGCCGACACATGTCCTTGTTGATGCTCTTTATCTACACCATGTATCTCCTTCCTTGACCATCACATTTCCTCC
Organism: Taxus wallichiana var. yunnanensis; assembly: GCA_018340775.1. Classification (NCBI taxonomy): domain Eukaryota; kingdom Viridiplantae; phylum Streptophyta; class Pinopsida; order Cupressales; family Taxaceae; genus Taxus; species Taxus wallichiana. Next base: position 18,539,644 of record CM031243.1, read on the forward strand.
ATGGATTTCTAACCCAATACCTCACCCCATATCTAAACCTAAAAGTTATATTAATTATAGCTTATTTTGTGGGCTTCAAGTCCACCAAAATCCTTTGGTTGGGAGATCGTTGGAATGGTGACACATGTCATGTCTTTGGTGGAGTCTCTATATAAGTAGTCGTATTTTAATTTTAGTGGCCTTTCAAATTTAAAGTGGTCTTATACTTGCAAAGAATGGATATGTCCATAATATGATAAGTTATCCTTCATTTTCACACCATCAAAGATTTCCTTCAAAAATATATCATGTTTCGCAAATGCCACGAATACTAATTTTAGGTAATTCGCCAAACCCGTGAAAGATATGGTGTTGGCCATATACACCATGATTTTTTTTTAGGAGGGTTCCTTAAAAATTTTCCCTCAAAGAAACCTTATCTAGTGTATATCCTGCTATACCTTACTTAGAGGCACTCTCTACCGTAGAAGCTATGAAGGGAATACATTGCGTTTTCTTAATTTGGATGAATCAATATTAGTGATTAAGGAGGTACACAAAGGCATCGATGGGGCCCATACAAATGGGATATTCCTAGATAAAAATATACTAAGAGTAGGCTATTATTGGCCTACCATGGAGAATGATTGTTGCAGTATGTAAATAAATATTTGCAATGCCATAAATATGGTAACTTGATACATGTGTTGGCACAATTATTACAACCTATTACGACACCATGACCTTTTTCAAAGTGGGGACTCAATCTCATCGGTAAAATTTCCCCTACATCCTCTGATGGCCATATGTTCATTATTACTGCCACTAAGTATTTCATGAAGTGGGTAGAGGTTGTTCCTCTCACCTATGTCAAGGGTGTATAGATATCCAAATTTATAATGAACCATATTATTTACCGATACCGCATCCCCTCTGACATTGTAGCTAATAATGGTAAATCATTCAAAACAAATGTAAAGGCATTGTGCCGATGCTTTCAAATCCAACTCAAGTATTCAAACCTTATTACCCTCAAAATAATGGGTAGGATGAAGCTAAAAATAAAACCCTTATTCGTATTATGGACTGGATGGTGAATCTGATGGCACGTAATTAGCATTTACGTATTTATCTTTCCCTCCGGGCTTACTGAACGTCCATTTATACCACTACGGGTGCTACTCCATATTCCCTAGTACTCGACATAATATCAGTATTACCCCTTGAGATCAAGCTCTCCTTTTTACACATAGAGCTAAGAGATTACCTAGATAAAGAGGAGGACTATAGATTTGCTTAGCTAGCATATCTAGAACTAGTGGATGAGGAGTGCCTTCATGCCTTCATCACCTCAAAGTGTATACGAATTTAGTTCCTTGAAGTTATAAAAAAAGAGTGATACCTCACTAATTTTAGGTAGGAGACCTTTTTCTAAAATAAAATCAGTTCAATACCACCAAGGAGTGTGAAATAACGATAAGTTTGAGCCTAATCGGTAAATTCCATATGTTGTGGTCAGCTAAATTCAGTTCACATGCATATAAGCTTTCTTACTTTGATAGAAAAGAAATTTTGGAACCCATGAATTCCATGCATCTCAATCATTTCTATGCTTAAGTATGGGGTCCCTCAAATATCAAAAAATCAACAAAAAAATATAAAATTAGAAAAACTAAAGAGAAATCAATGCATCCAAGTGTGAAAACCACACAATTTTGGCACTTTGGAAAAGTCTTTTGGTCAAAAACTTCTATAAAATCACAAAAAACATTCGCATAACTTTTATAATCCTAAAACATTCATATATGTTAATTTTAAAAATCAAAACATTCAAATAAGTTTCATAGAAAACTAAAAAATACAACATTTTCTTGAGATAATACCAAAAACAACGCAAAATGTCTCAAAAATTATACTGTAAAAACACAGTAGTAGTTTTCTTACTTTATTTTTTTGGTTATACATAGTTTTGTTGTGTGTTTTAAATTGGATTCATTTTATTTCTTAGATTAAGTGTTACTTTAATCTATTGTGGAGTGCATTGGGTTCATTTTTATCTTGCATGTTTGTACATAGTTGTGTTGTTTTGATTATATTTGATTAACTTGTGCTTGTCTTGTTTTCTTGTACAATTTGTTATCATTTCATCATCAATATCATCTATCATCACATATCAATAAATGCTAAGCTAAATCATCAAACAAATGAAAATTAAACATTTATGCTAAGAAAACATCATATAATATCACAAAGGAGGGGCGAGAGGGATCACCTTATATCCCCCCTCATCATAGACCATAATAAAAACATGGGATAAAAATGCTATATCATATAACACAAAATTCAATAAAATAACACACAGTCCATCAACATCATATATTCATAGAAATACAATTGGCCATGTACAAAACAATGTGTCTCAATATACATTAGATAGAATAAGCCATTAAGGGCATGGATAAAAAATGTGCCTTCATCACGAGGCATAATAAAAAACAATACATAGTACATTTGTACAAAAATGTACCTTAATCATGAGACATACATAAAAATAGTACATCAATAATCTGAGTCAACTATGACTCTCACCCATACTCACCGCCTAGCCTAGAACCGGTGGCGACATATGATGTACTTAGACCTCTTTGTGTAGAAACTCCCTAGTAAGTGGATGAAATTTGCACTAATATCACTGAATGAGATGGTTGGTATGATCTTGATCTAGATCTACTACCTGTAAGTTGACTGAAAGGAGTTGCTCACTGTCCCGTTGGAACTATAGCATGATATAGGGCTCTATAATGAGTTGCCTCAGTAGATGTTGATGTAAAATCATAAACCAAGTCTAGAGACCCTATTTCTAAGGCTACGTGATGTAGAGAATCACACTCTATTTTGAGTCTAGCCACGTCTGCCTGGAGCTATGTCTCATCCATGACTAACCGGTCCCTCTCTTTAGTGACTTGTTATAACTATTGCCTCAAGGAAGCTAGATCCCTTTTCCCCACGATCAATTTGTCTCGAGGGTGATCAATATGGTGATTTGTATAATGCTCTCCATCCCCCACCCATTAGACTATGTGGTGAAGACCCCCATCCATCACATCCATCTCCATATCCCCCATCTCCTCCATCCCATCCATCCCTCAACAAACTATGTGGTGGACTCAATATATGAAGAGGTGAACTTGGTACCACTAGAATCTATAAATGTACATGTGGGATTGCCTTCTTGAATGCAACCTATGGGATAGCTTGTTGTAAGGGAACTGTGGAGCTTATGTCTGCAGTGGCTATGTGGGAACTTGAACCTATGGTACTGATAAATATTTAGGGCATGTCCCTATAACGCATTATCAACCTCGGCTAGCCTAATCTAGAGCTATCTCTAAGAGCCTCGACCTTGTAAACCTTGCATTGCTGAAACTATCCCTACCTCTATAGAATCCTTTGGAATAGTCAAATGCTAGGGAAAATTGTAGCATACCATGCTCCATAATCATTTGTAGTCCTTGAATTAACTACATGGGGCAATGTAGCCCATAACCGTTGTATGATATAGGCAAAGCTATCCGAGCTCGATGCTACCCAATATGTTGTCCCATATCAAAAGTCTCATGTGTCCTACATGCGTACCACATCTTATCACCCAATATTCCCTAAACATGGCCAAGATTTCATTGATCCTGGTCCACATGGCACAAATATTTGATGTATCTCCTATTCCCAATAATAAAATGATCTATGTCGGTGCCAAGATCTATTCCATCATCTCCCCACGATATAATGTTTAGGGATTCCATGTGATCATCTATAGTTGTAAATCATAAAAATCATGCCTACAATAAGAGGTATCTCCCATGTGTGATTGCATGTCCTCACCCACCAGCTTGTATCCATATTAGGAGGGCTCATCTTGTACTCTGTCTTGAAATAATCCTTGAGGGCAACCTATAGCAATGTGGTACTATTTCCATATCTGCGGTAGTGTCCCTAATCCGAGGCTCTTGACCTCGGTATGCAATCAAATGCAAGTCATAATATAAATTGACTAGTATGCATTGGCCCCATAAATAATCTCACCATCCATAAACTTGTGTACTACTTCATTCAATCTCGGGGTAAAGTGTGTTCCCATATTTTAGAACAACAAGATATCGTTGATAAGATCCATCAAAAAAGCGGGTATCTAAGTAAATAATTGATCATAAAAGAGTGTTTAGAGGTCTATTGTCATTCCCTCTCAAGGTAGGTCATATCCTAAGAACATATCCCAAAGGTAGGCTCGTATCCAGCCCCGAATCTCTATCATAGTCTATCCATCTACCTTGAATCGGTACTTGGAGAATGAGTCATACATCCTCTAGTGTCACGGACATCTTCGCTAGTAGGTAGTTTAAAGCCTTTGGATCTTGCCATGTCATCACTCGTGAAGGCAAGTGAGAAAGGTGTGGTCTAATCTAATCTAGGGCATATGAGCTACATAGATAAGGCATGTAACCTCCAAAAAAAACAATCATCCCTCATTGCTCCCATTGTGTAAAGGTGTGCTTAAAAACTCGAGTTGCCCATGTCGCTCGCACATATCCATCTTGTAAAATCTCACCTACAAAATTACACAACACTTCATTAGCATCATTTTCTTCCAAAAACATCTTCCTAAGGTGTTCTACTTGATTCTATACTCTTCTATTCATTCCTAAATTTTTCTCTAAGGTAAAAAAATTAGATTTTTCTACTAAAACTAGCCTAAGGCACAAAAATTTGAACTAACAAAATCTTGCTTCCATTAGTGTGTTCCTTTTGGTACTTGTACAAAATTTACACTAGCACATACCATTTAGCGCCTACGTATTCATTTTCATGTATGCACAAATTCACGCATGCGTGCCCATTTTTGCACAAACTTATCCACTTTCGTGATTACACGCTCCTAGAAAACCTAAAAACTAATTTCTTTCCTACACGCCCCCCTTTATTCCTGCACGCACCCCATTAGTACCAAGTGTTCCCTAGGGCTCATGATACCATGAACCCACCAATTTCCCCTAGCTAAAAATGCATTAAATGCACTAAAAAGTCAAAAACAATTGTGTACTTACCGGTGTAGGGTCTACGGAAGGTCTCTTGAACTCTCAAAATTGGTCTACGTGATGTTTTGGTTTTGAATCAGCAACATTTCTCTCCAAGGTCAGAGAAAATCTCTCATAAATCTCAATAGGGGTAAAAACAAATAACTCACCGTGATGTTTTTACCCCATGGATTAGGTATTTATAGTCGTTTTAACACCCCTCGTCATTATCCACACCACCGATGGGCTAGGTGATCTTCAAGAGTCTTCTGAATTCTTCTAGAACTCATCATGATGATTATTTTTAATAAATAATCATTTTCTCATGTTTTTGCTACGTTGGGGCATGTTTTTGCTTCCCCGATGACTCTTTCTACTACCAGGGCATATTTTCGCTTTCTAGCATTTTTTGGTGATGTCCAAAAATTTTCATTCTTCTCCAACATTTTCTTCTTGTAAATTTAAAACTCCAAAAAAAAATTGACAAATTAAAAATTTTCAATTTTTTTGTAAATATTCAAAAAAGCCAAAAATTGTAAAATTCAATTTTTCAAAAATTGGTAAAAATCTTGCATGCGATTGAAGCTTGTATCGCATGCATTGTCCTCAAACATTGAAATTTTCCTACAAACATCTTTCTTGGGTCCTCACTTGTTCTTGTCACAATGACTCGTAGATCATTTTGATCTACCCCATTTACAAAGTTGGTTTGTTTACTATGTTTGTACTATCTTGGCACAACAAGCTGCCTTGTAATGTTTCATAGCGCATGAATGATTTTTCATATGACCCATGTGTCCTCCATTATTCCTCTATGTCTCCTTACTTTGGACACCATTTTTAACCATTGTCATTAAACACGAACATTCGGGAACTGAAGCTTGATAATAAAAACATTGGTATAACTGTCTTGAACATTGTTTGTTTATGTGTGTTTGTACTTGTTTCCCTATCAGATTAGCTTATTTAATTTATTGTATTGCATTGCATTATGTATTTTGTATGTTGCATGGAGTTAGGCATTGTTAGCAATGAACAAATGTTAGTATTATAGTTTTTCATGTTATTTTACGTGTTTGTTGTATGTGTACATTTTAATAAGGGCTGATAATGTCGATCATTTAAGAAACGTGATGAAACAAAGTCGTTCATTGAACGAGTTGGATGAAAAATATATTTCCATTTTTCATCTATCAATTCTCATTACTAGCAGGGTTTCTTCCACCTAATTCTTCTATTTATTTCCTTCATATTTTCGATCATCGATTGACCTCTTCTATCACCCCATTAAAAGTCGAGGGGGAATCCTTCATTCTACTATTTTTCTTCAAAATTTACTTGTTTATACTTTTATACTATCTTTGAAGTGGCATTGCTTACACCACCTCAAATAGGGCGAATGTAGACACCTAAATTCGACATACGCATTTTTATTCCTAAAATTATACTAACTATCCTCTTTCCTAGCATTTTCATTATAATTAGTGATTTCCCACTAATCAAATAATGTTTCCCTCTATTTTGTTCAATTAATGACATTTCGTTTATTAAATATCCTCTATCACATTCCGGATGCCAATTAATGACACTTTATTAGTTATAATCCTCTTCAAATCAATTAATTAACTATTATTAGTTAATTAAGCCTTTTTAACAATGCATTTAATCAATAAACCCTTTTATTGGCTGAATCTTTCTTTTAAATTTGTCAAATCATATCAAATTCCTCCTAAATCACCTCCAAATAGCCTAAAAACTTATTCTAGCCTATTAATTAATCCTAGTTGATTAATTAAAGCACCCTCCAACTCCCATGAGTTGCTAATCACTTGTTAATTCTTCTAAGCATGCTTAACAAGTCTAAATCTACTTTATCCTTTATCCCACATTCATTGGGATTCAAGCTTTCCCCAAATAGGAAATCTATATAAAGGACCAAGCTCCTACCTTCACACCTTACACCATAATTTTGTTAGTATTATCATAAAGCATATGATTAAGAGCCTTCTCCATTGATTTGGAATAACTTGTTCATCTCTTGCATCCATTCCTTCATGTTTGATTAGTAAATAAATATCTAAACATGGCCTTGTAGCCATTTCTTAGTGAGATTATTTCATCATCTTGAAGCAACAACACAAATTTGATTGCTTGTGATCTTCATAGGTTCACATTTTAAAGGAAATCATACATATATAGTAGGAATGTTTGTAGTTAGATGATTGATTTCATGTTAATTTCATTTTAGCATTCCAATAAGCTATGATCATGATGGTTTATGGTATATTTTAGCTTAGCTTTAGACTACTAGGTGTTAGTCTATTTTAATTAGCTTTGCAAATTTTATATGAACACAAGAAGATAAAGTGGTTTGAAACCCTAAGTGAACCCTAGCTAGGAGCATCTTCACGAAGAATAGGTATAGTGAGCTTGTTTTGATTTTTTTTTCAAAGATGATGATTTTATGATGTAGATTAATCTCCCATCTTTCGAGAAAGGTAAGATAGAGTATGTGGTAGTATGTGTGCTCCACCTCAAAAGGTAAGTTTTTGAAGAATTTTGGTCTTTGGAAAATTTATCCAATGATGGTAATGACTAAATTAGCATTTATGATATCCCAAGAGTTTATATAGATGTTCATGAAGGTTTCAGGTCATGGTGAAGCTGAAAAAGTGCAAAGTGTGCCCTATCTTTTTTGATTGGTTTTTGGGGTAGTTTGGAGAAGCTTGTAGTAAAACCGACATTATAAGAGCTAAAAGGAGATTTAAGACTCCATTAAAGTTTTTATAAATATTATTCAGAGATATTTCCATTGGTATATCAAACTTGAATATTATACAAGGTATGCATAAGTTATGACATGTTCTTTGAAGGTCAAATCTAGAAGGTGCTCGTTCTAGAAGGGTGCATGTAGCTACATGAGGTAAGTTGATGATTCTGAAGAGTTAAAGATTGGTGAAGGTTTATGATAGCTTAGAAATATTTACTAATTATGTGACATGATTTGGTTCAGTTTCTAAGTGATTTTTGGTATGTTGGAGCAAGTTGGGCTAAGTGACCAATTCTTGAGTCCAAAAAGAGGTAAACTATAGTTTACTGAGACATCATCTTGGTTGAAGGCCTTACAATTTGAGTTGTAAGGATTTATTATCTCTTATGGAAAGTTAATTATGATATTTTTACAATGATTTATGGTTTTTCTCATTAAGGGGAGTGTTTTTGTAAGTCATTGAGGTCATTTTGTGAAGAAATGTTTAGTTGTCATTTCAGGATAGTCTTGTTTTTTCTAAAGTATTTTTTTATTAATGAGATGGTTGAGTTGAAGATTTATATCACATGGAAAGTGAATAAGGTGAATTTTTAATCTATTGGATTCATTTATAGATCTTGAATGTATCATCAAGGGTGTTTATCAACTAGGTTTGGAAAACTAGTATTTGGGCATCTTCATCTAGTGAAGAAAACGTAGTTGTGGTTTGAGCAGATGATTATTTCATGATCTATAACTTGTTTAGGATTGTTCTATAGGTTTTTCCCTTCCATATAGTGGTTATATGCTATATGTTTTCTCATATTGAAGGGTATTGAGGCCCAAAGTCAGATTCGAGGTTGTTGTTAGCGATTATTTGGTTAAGGTAAATAACTATTGGGCCCATTAAATGAAATTATTTATTGGTTCATGATAATTTTTATCATTTATGATGTTTAAATTTAATTTTAAACATTTTGGATGAATTTTAAATCATGGATAAAAATAGTTTTGGTGTTAGGATATTTTTTCCATTCCAATACAAGGTTTTGAGGATTTTTAGTGCATGAAAAGTGGTTTTTGGCTAGGCCGACCTACTTGAGTCACTTGTTAATATTGTGATAAATTTATGGGAATGTTATAATGATTAATTTTTCAAACCAAAGGTGTATTACCGACCTCCTTTGGGTTATAAGAAATAAAATCATATAAAAGTGATGTTTTGGGTTCATTTTTGAACTAGTGCTCTTGGAGGGAAGAAGTGTGACCTAGAGGAGAGTGATTTGCAGGTATGTGTGCATGATTTGAATTCAAAGGAAGAGAATGAAATGTTGAGGAATTATTTAAGACATGAGAGGAATATTTTAGAGATAAATAAAGATCAAGAAGAAGAAGATTGGGAAGATTGAAGACCTAGGGTCTATCCTAGGGTTTGTGAGATAAATCAATGATCTCTATCGATTGTGGTAGAAGAAAAAAATATGGATCAAACATAATAAGGAGGATGAGTTTTTTTATTAGTAATCCTAGGTGGTTTTAGCCTCCTTGTGGAGTGGGTGCTTCACTAAATTAGGGGTTGGTGCTCCTTGTAGGGTTGGTGCTCTACTAAAGCTGGGGATTGATGCTCCTTGTGAAGTTAATGCTTCACTAATCTCATTGATTTGTGTAATATAAGAATATTTTTAGTTGTTTCTCTTCCCATGAGGTTTTACCACTTACATATTTGTTGGCATGAAAATAAGCAACAAGAAAATTCCCAATTTTCCACATGACATTCATATCCTACCTGAAACGTTTTACTCAAAGGTCATTATGAGCCCTCCTTCATATTACCGTAATCCCCGTCAGTCATATCCCATCCATTTTAAGATGTATCATGTGTCATGTTTTCATTTCTATAGGTTATTTATGGATATCCAGTCATTCCATGTTCTTCTAATGCAAGATCCACCAAGATAAACTTTTTGACAAGCTTGGGAAGGGTTGTTCTCAAGTCTTCTCAAGGCTGGTGCACACTCATCTGAATAGAAAAGGAGGATGAAATTCATCAAGAATGTGTAATGGGAGCCTACAAAAATTTTCAATCAATTTTTAAATATTTTGAGAGGTTCCATAGGTTTTGGAACAGTTTCTACAATAGTGGGTCTTGAAGGCTTAAACGATGCACGGTGCAAAAACAACCTTGAGATTCAGAAATGATTCTAGGAGATCTGAAAGGAGTTATAAGTAAAAAAATATCTACAAAAATGTGTTTCATATCCATGGAGGATGGTAATATTAGATTATTAATAACACCTAGGAACATCATGTCCACAACCAGGTTTTTGCATGTACACCCTTGTAACTAGAAATAAAATCATATTTTAAGGGAATAACTGGAAGAATTAGGAGCTGAAACCCCCACAATTGGATTCAAAAGTTCATTTTCAGGTATAATCATATAAAATTTCATTAATAAACTCCTCCAGGAGAATCAAATATGGTCCAGATAAGTGGTTCTCCATTATACAACTCCAATAGTGAATCAAATTTTTGCCTTGAAATTTGAGCGAACCAATGTGATAGTGGTGTATTTTTTTGCACCAATTACACCAAATCCTTGGTGCAGATGGTGTAATAAAAATCACCCCCACCTTCTTAAGCCCTCGGTCACCTATGTGACCCGGTCTTAACCCTAAGAAGAAGGAAATCAAAATAGGTACCTAATCTTTGCGAATGATTCCGGGAACTCTGTAAGGATTTAGGAGGAAAAAAATACTCATTATAAATATAAGGGAATCCTATCAAGGTATAATCATCATAGTTTTCACAAACCCTTGGAACTTTTCATGGGAACTCATTATTCGTTGGGACAACTAGTAATCCTGATCAAAATTAGGAAATTTGAGGAAGTTTAAAAGCAATAAAGACATCATACCACTACCATTGGATCCAGAAGGCCATTTTAATGTAAATTCATATAAGGAACTACCAAATAATTCTTCCAGAACTCAAAATATGGCCTCGACAAGTTACTCCACAAGGTGAAGGAGTTAGTCATTTTTTGATGAAAATTTGTACCAATGGGAGAGTGACACAATTTTGTGCACCAAGTGCACTAAGGCCTTGGTGTAATTTATGAAATAAAATGTTTCACCCTCCAATTTAAACCCTTTCACCCAAGATGACCTCCTCTAAGCCCCTTTTTGCAATCTAATTCCACATGCTCCATTTCCCGAGCCCTGTTCCTTCTAAAAGCGAATTCATCTAAGTTTCCCAATTAGGATGGGGTGAAATTTTGTGCACCTAGCCTTGGTGTAGATGGTTAAATAAAATTTTCCCCCATGAGCATGAAACATGAGTTTACAAAAATTATATCTCCCATTGCTCCTCCTTTATGCATGCACGAGCCCAAAAATGTTACCAAAAAGTTGAAAATACCACTTCCACTCCATTTTCTTTAATAACTCCATGAATTTTTCTATAATCCTCCATCAAACCTGAAATTGTTTTATATCAGCTCCATCTTGATGCTAAAATTGTTTCGAGACATCTTTGGCTAAAAAATGATGTTTTCTCATTGCTAGTGAACCCGAAAATGATTGTGTCAAGGGTTTAAGCTAAGTTTTCTCACTTCTAACCACCTCTATGAGATTTTAAGCTTGAAGAATCCATTGATGGATTCCATGAAATAGAAGAAAAATATGCAGTGAGCTACGTTTCCACTTATCAAGATTCTAGTGGGTGGAATCACACAAAAATCGTGGAAATGATCCTTGAAAAATCTAGTTTCATGTGAACTAGTTTTCATGCCATGAAGTCCCTATTTTTTAGGGATATGGAGGGATGTGTTTTTAATCAAAATTTGGCCTTCTTTAAAAAAATTATCAAATTCCCAAATATTCGGTAGGTGAAATCATTAGAAATTTTGGGGAAGAGTTTCCCAAACATCTTGCTTCATTTAAACTAGTTTTTGCGCGATGAAGTTGCCAATTTCTCAAGATATGGAGGACTGATTTTTTATCAATATTCTTCCCCCCTGATGAAAATATCATTTTCCTACTTTTTCAGATGAAGGAATCACCCAAAATTTGGAGCGTGAGAACCTTGAAATAAAACCCATAATTTCAAGACCTCTTTTGTGGCAATCGCCACTCACATGATGAACATACTAAAAATAGCTTATTAGAATGGATAAAAATAGTAAGTAGTTGAATGATGTGAATTCATTAAATTCATGGTCTTCCAGACATGAAAGAAGCATCATATCATGAAAAAAATTTATAAGATGATCTCATAACTCAAATAGGGAAATGAAACCTCCGTGAGGGTCATGGAATCTTTCGATAGTGTTTTTAAACACTTATGTAGTATTGCAAGGTATATTTTCATCATCCTAAAAAAGGAGGTTGTGATCATCATCAAAAATTTATTCATCAAAAGTGGAGGGATCCCCATTCATGCATGGATAATTCTTCTCCTTTCTCATCCTTCTCCATCTTATTTCTCTCCCCTTTCTAATTCTTTGTTTGGTGTAATCATTATGTTTTGTCTCATTCACTTAAGTGACTTTATAAAGTAAAATTATAAAAGTCCCTTTAATTTATAAAAAGGAACTTATTTCTCACTTCCTAGGAAGGTGAAAAGTCATGAGTTGAATGATACAAAAAGAGTCATGTGGGGGGTAGGTGAAGAGTCAATTCACATTGTTATAAATTGGGATGGCTTCTCCATTCCAAAGGATCCTAAAAATTAGATCTGAAAATTACATTCTAAAAAATTCTTTACTTTTGTAATATAGTGGATTGTAATATGTTGTTGGACTTTGTGTCATCCATATACATGAAATAAATCTACATTTCTTCTATATGCTTTCTTATTTTCCCTTGCTTTGTATAACTTGTGTAAATGTCAATCAAGGAATAAAGTTTTTGCTTTCCAAGATGTATGAATGTGTGCATCTTTGTATGCATGGTTTCCTCTCATCGTTGATGAAATAAACATAGTTTTTATAAGTATCTTGTGTTTCTTACACTTCCCTCTTTCACACACTTTGCAAGTATAGTGATACAAGATATTTGTATCTTCATAGATGAATATGAGAACTTGGTGTCTCGGGTTATCCATCTCACTAGATATCTTCATTGTGTTTTCCTCTATATTGAATGTTGAACTACTCTAGTTATTAGGTGTGACCTTTGCAATCTACTCACATGGATGTAATATTCCTTTCCTAATTTCTATCCTTTCCCTCATCACTGTAATTTCCTCCCTTGTACCTCATAAAATCAATTTTTCACAAGTTTAGTGGAGTGTCCATGTGTGATCCCCAACCAATTTGGCCACCCACAACATTTAGATAGGATTATGATTAGTTTACTTTCAATAATGGAGCTTGTAATATTCAATAGAGGGGCATAGCCCCATGAACATTGGTGGAGACACCTAATTTTCCCACCCTAAAATTTTTCTCACCAACATATTTTTGGAAACTCTATTGGGGAGATATTTTCCCAAGTGCACCCAAAAAGGATCTCTGCCCAAAATATCTCTACCCAAAAATTATATATTAAAAATTAAAAATCATATTTCAAAAGAAAATCATTTTTGAAGGTGACCTCATCAAGGAAAAAATCCTATCATTTCATTTCCTACATCACGTGAATAAATTTCCAAATTGAAGTGAATTACCAATGAGTGATAGTGAAGAAGAAGAAGAAGATGGTTGCTAAGAAATGAAAATTTTTGATCAACCATGATTCCAGACCAATCCTTTACAAAGAGGAAAATTTGAGAATGACAAAAGGGTATTTTTCTTCAAGAGTTACATGGCTCTAAAAATCAAGGAAAGATGAGGTATAATAAGAAAAAAATTCCACTTTGTGAAGAACCTATCATCAAATCCTGGTGGCTACAATTCAAGAGGAGATTTGTTAAAGGAAATAAAATGGGAATTATTACAGCCGATGATCAAGAATCTAAGAGACTAATGAAAAATATACAAAGGAGGTATAAGATGTTGATTGAAGTTAAAGAAGATGAAGGATTTTATGAAATTAATAATTTCAATCTCACACAGCTAAATGAAAATCTTGGAACCATGACTTTCATTAAACTCACTTGGGATTATTTCCTTGTGTATAGAAATTATGAGATAATATACTTGAAAACTGAGTATGTGTAAAGAGTCATGAAAATTGTATAAGGAGATTCTAATCCCCAAATCTACCTCAAAATTTAGAAATATGTTGAAGCCTTGCAAGATATAGATGTACATGAGAAACTTGAACCAGCCCATAATAAGGAAGAAGAAGAAGATATTTTTCCTATGAAAGAATACACCGATGAAAATAAAATGAGAACTATGTAAAATGATAAAGGATCCACTAGAGAATATATTTTCAATCTCACATAGATCACTATAAAATTGAGAATGTTTTCATTTTTAGTTTCTCTCTAGATGACTTCCATTTCATACGGTGATGAAGAAATGAACATATTGAAAAGAGAGTATGTGGAAAGGATTCAGAGCATAATAGAAGGAAATTTTGACCCCGAAGCCTATCATGAAATTTGGAGGTATGATCTAGCTCTACACTAAGCGATCTAACATATTGAATAACTTCATCAAATGGAAGAAGAAGATGAGATGTTCCCTATGGAGGAGGAATACCTTGATGGCTTTCCACACTACGAGGTTTCATCCCAGAATATTCTTGAATTCTCTTGAATAAGATCCTATCCTTGAACCTTCTAAAGAGAACCAAAGCAACATCATGGAGGATGAGATAGAATACATGGAGATGGAACCACCATTCATAAATTATTTTGTCTCAAAGGCACATCCCATTGAGTAAAAATGGACCCAAAGGAAGACTATTGTTACATGATGGATGATTAAATTCTTTCCAAAGACTCCATCAACAATGAAAAAGCACAAAATGAAAAGTTCAAGGTAATCATGACAAATCTTCTTTCAATTTTGAATCTTTCAACTAATGATGGAATGGAGATATGTAAATAAGTGCAAGAGAGAAATCATGTATCCCAAACCCAACATGATGAATTAAAAATGGTCATGGATAGTCTTCCTTCCTATTTTTATTCTTCAAGTGATGTAAAAATGTTGAATGAAGAAATGGAAACAATTGAAGAATCAAATTACCTTCCTAATTCAATCATGGATGATAGAATGGAATAGTCCCACTTCCATTTTGAAGCTGAGGAGGATGAAAAGCTAGAACGAAACATCTTCTCACCCAAGGATTAGAATGATCATCATGGTGAGTATGAATTCATTCATTATCCATATGAGCAAGATGATTTAATAATGGATGATCAAGATGTAACTTAAAATTCTTCCCATACTGCTTCCCCAACTTGGTTCTCTACTTCCTACCAAGTGGAGGATGATATATATTTTGAATTCAAAGGAGTAACCTTCCCATAAAACATGGAACTCTTCTCTTTATCAGAAGGTGTTATGAATTAATTATGCCCATCCTTTCAAGAAAGTCAATCTTATAAAATAGAAAACATGAAATAAGTGAATGAGGATGTTTTAAATGAATCATGGGCCTGTATGGACTAAATTTTCAATCATCTCTTATAGATACAACACAAATTTTCTTCCAATGATGATGAATATGAACCTATGGTGAACTCGGAAGGGCCATCTATACAAGACATGTTAATGGATGAAAAATAATCTAAAGATCCTCAACTCATTCTTGAACTCTTAAATTAGGCCATGGAGATGCAAGATAGATGTGAAAATATGTCTTGTTCCTTAACAAGTATGTGAAGAGGTTTTTTCATGAGTGAAAAATAAAAGGATTATTGAATCTCCTTTAGATGTCCCCAATCTTAAAAATAACATCTCCTTCATGGATGAAGATAGTAGAGAAAATGTTAAGCTGATTTGCATTGAATACGGTTGTTTGGAACAAAGTGAAACTTTGCGAGAGCCTCATGAATGTATTCAAGATCAACTTACCACCATTGAAGACTCACCAACACATAACCAGAATTCATGTTTCCAAGTCCACTTTTCGATAATGAAGAATTCCTCAATGATCAAATCAAAAATTACAGTTGTGAAAATAATTCCAAAACAAATGTTGAGTGGATGGGTATGGAGGAAATTTGTTCGATCAACAAGACGAGGATGCAGATAAATCTTTGTAAGAAAAGTCAAAATAGATTACACTCACTTTCCCCAATCTCAATGTGTTTTTAACTTGTTTCCATGTTGTATCAAGGCCTCAAAGATGATGAGGACCTCTATGTCAATGATGTGGCACCTATTCTAGAAAGCATGTTCTTAGAACAACAAATTGGAACATCCAAAGAATTTGTTAAATGAGAAGAAAATTAGTTTTTTCTCTCTCCTTATGAGTTCCTTGATGATGTAGGATATTATTTAAAATGTAAATTCAAGAGCAAAAATATTTTCCCACTCTTGAAGACATGGAAGAATAGTGTCTCATGATCACATGGTGTCAAGAGGCAGCATCAAGTGTAAGAGTATTGAGAAAGCTGATGAAGAGTTCATTGGATGCAAGGACTTTCTTTGTGTAATATGATTACGAGGATGAAATTATGGTCAGAATTCTTCTTCTCAAGCCATGCAAATCCATCATAAAATCATGGTTTCATCAAATAAACATTTTTTTGATTCAAAGGTCCAATATCAATCTGATGTTTCATGATAACATGTACTTCTCTCAACATGTTATCAGGTATGTGTATATTCTTTCCCTTCCTATGTAAATATACCTCCTTGTAACATAGTTTTCTCTTTTCGTTGTGTGTTTTTTCCTTTTTGGTGTATTTCCCTTTTTGTTGTGCGTGTGTGTGTGTTTGATAAAGCAAGTTGTATAGTCTATCTTTTTGGTGACTCTAAAGCCCAATGGATTAAGTCACCGATATCAAAATGTTATGTATGGAGATTATTGAGTTCTCATGTGATTTCCTCACTATACTCGATCCATGACATATCCCCAAGATAGATCTAATTGTTTGCATACAAATTTGCAACAAGAAAATTCCCAATTTTCCGTCTTGACAACCATACCCTACCTAAAAACATTTACTCAAAGGTCAGTATGAGCCCTCCTCCTTCATATTACCATAATCCCTAAGTTAGTCCTATCCCATCCATATGAAGTAGTCTCATGCATTGTGTCATCATGTTCATAGGTGATTTAGGGATATCCAGTCATTCCATGTTCTTCCAATGCAAGATCCACCAAAACATGCTTTTTCACAAGCTTGGGAAGGGTTGTTCTCAAGTCTTCTCAAGAACAATGCACACCCCTCAAATTAGAACTGAAGGATAAAAATCATCAAGAAGGTTTACCGGGATTTGATAAAAATTTCAATCAATTTTGACATATTCTAAGAGATTTCACAGGTTTTGGAGCAGTTTTAACAAAAGTGTCTTGGAGGCTTAAGCAGTGCATAGTGTGAAAATAACCCTTGAGATTCAGGAAGTAACTATGGGAGCTTGGGAAGGATTTAAGATTAAAAAAATTGTTAGAAATTTATTTTATATCCCTAAAGGATGGTAATATCATATTCTTCACAACACCTAGGCACATCATGTCCATAGAAAGTTTTCTTTCATGCACAACCTTGAGGTAGAATAAAATTCCTATTTTCTAGGGATAAAATATAAGAATCGTGAGATGATACCCCCAAATTATATTTTAAAGGTTATTTTCAGGTGGAATCATATAAAATTTCATCAATAAACTCCTCTAGAAGCTTAAGATATGGTCTCGATAAGTGGTTCTCTAAGTTATAACTCCAACAGTTAGTTAAATTTTTTCCTTGAAATTTGAGCCAATGGGATAGTGGCACACTTTTTGCACCAATTAAACTAAATACTTGGTGTATATGGTGGAATAAAATGTTCCCCCTCCCTCTTAAGCCCTCGAGTCACCATGCAACCTGGTCCTCACCCCTATGGAGAAGGCCTTCCACCCTGTCAAAATAATCATTACACGATCTTTTGTGAGATGATTTGAGAGCTCAGTAAGGAGTTATGAGGAAAACAATACTCATTGGAAATATAAGATAATCATATAAAAGGGGAAATCATCATATTTTTCACAAACCCTTGGTTATTTTCATGTGATATCATTCTTCAAAGGGATAGTTGGCAATCCTAATTAAAATTAGGAAATTTAAGGAAGTTTCAAGAAGAATAAAGGCAAGATACCAACACCATTAGATCCATAAGGCCATTTGAATGGAAATTCATATAAAGGAAACACTAACAAATCCTCTCAATTCTCAAGATACGACCTCAACAAGTTTCTCCACAAGGTGAAGGAGTTAGTCATTTTTTGGTGAAAATTTGGACCGATGGGAGAGTGACACACTTTTTTACAAAAAGTGCACAAAGGCCTTAGTGAAATAAAATGTTCCACCATCTCATTTAAGCCCTTATACCCCAAGATGACCTCAATCTAATCCCTTTTGCAATCTAATCCCCATACTCCATTTCTTAGCCCCAGCTCTTTCCAACCAAATTCTGCCAAGTTTCCCAATCAAGATGGGGCACACTTTTGTGCACCAAGTACATAAATCCTTAGTGCAGATGGTGTAGTAAAATGTGTCTAGCCCCCACCATGAGCATGAAAATTGATTTTACAAATTTTCTCTCTCTCATTTCTCCTCCTTTATGAACACACAAGCCTAAAAATGCTACTTTGGAAAGTTGCTTGAAGCCTACTTACACTCCATTTTTATTTCATGGATCCATGAATGCTTATGTAAAACCTCCATTATATCTTAAAATTAATCAAATCAGCTCCACCTTGATGCTAAATTTTTTTGATACATCGTTGGATATAAAAAAATGATGTTTTCTCACCACTAGTGAACCTAGAAAATGATTATGCCAAGGGTTTGAACTAATTTTTCTCTATTGAAACCACCTTTATGATATATGAAGCTTGAATACTTAGCATTAATGGCTTCCATAAAACATAATTGAAAAATGAAGCAAGCTACCTATCCACTTCTAAAATTTCCATGTGAAGTAGAGTCACGCAAAAATCAGTGGAAATGATCCTTGTAGTTTCATGTGAACTAGTTTTCGTACCATGAAGTCCCTATTTTTACGGATATGGAGGGATGTTTTTTTATCGAGAATTCATCCTTCTTCAAAGAAATTATCAAATTCTGAATATATGGCAGTGAAATCATCCGAAATTTGGGGGGAAGGGTTTCCCAAAAATCTTGTTTCATTTAAACTAGTTTTCATGCCATGACGTTGCCAATTTCTCAAGATATGGAGGATTGATTTTTTTAATCAATATTCGTCACTTTTCGATGAAAATATCATTTTCATACTTGTTCAAATGAAGGATCACCTAAAATTTTGAGCGTGGAACCCCAGAATAAAACCCATAATTTCAAGACCTCTTTCATGGCAATCGACACTTACGTGTGAACATACTAAAAATAACATGTTAGGCATGGTTAAAAATAATAAGTAGTTGAATGATGTGAATTTGTGACATTCATGGTCCTCTAGACATGAAAGAAGCATCATATCATGAAAACAAGGTTTTAAGATGATCTCATTACTCAAATAGAGAAATGAAACCTCTGTGAGGCTCATGAAATCTTTCAATAGTGTTTTACTAAATAGTTTCATTGCAAATATCCAAGGTATATTTGCATCGTGTTAAAAAAAGGAGGTTGTGATCATCATCAAAAATTTATTCATCAAAAGTGAAGGGATCCACATTCATACTACAAATAATTCTTCTCCTCTCCTCATCCTTTTCTCCATCTTCTTTCTCTCCCCTTTCTAATTCTTTGTTTGGTGTAATCATTATGTTTCGTCTCATTAACTTAAGTGACTTTATAAAGTAACATTGTAAAAGTCCCTTTAATTTATAAAAATGGGAACTTATTTCTCACTTCCTAGGAAGGTGAAAATCATGAGTTTAATGAGACAATGAAGAGTCATGTGGGGGGTAGGTGAAGATTCAATTCACATTTCTATAAATTGGGATGGCTTCTCCATTCCAAAGGATCTTGAAAATTGCATTCTAAAAATTTTGTACTTTGTAGAAATAGTGGATTGTAATATGTTGTTGGACTTTGTGTCATCCATATACATGAAATAAAACTACATTTATTCTACATGATTTCTTCTTTTCCCTTACTTTGTACAACTTGTGTAAATGTCAATTAAGGAATAGAGTTTCTACTTTCCAAGATGTATGAATGTGTGCAACTTTGTATGCATGGTTTCCTCTCATAATTGATGAAATAAACATAGTTTTTATAAGCATCTTGGGTTTCCTCCACTTCCTTCTTTCATGTACTTTGAAAGTATAGTGATGCAAGATATTTGTATCTTTGATAGATGAACCTGAGAACTTGGTGTCTCAAGTTATCCATTTCACTAGATAGCTTCATTGTGCTTTCCTCTATATTAAATGTTGAACTACTCTATTTTTTGGGTGTGATCTCTACAATCTACTTATGAAAATAATATTCCTCACCTAATTTCCATCCTTTCTCCTCATTGCTATAATTTCCTCCCTTGTACCCCATACAAGAAATTTTCCATAGGTTCATTGGAGTGTCCTTGTGTGATCCCCACCAATTTTTCCATGCAAAAATTTAGATAGTATTAGGATTAGTTTAATTTCAATAATGGGAGGTGCAACTTCAATGTAGAGGGTGTAGCCCAGTGAATGTTGGTGGAGACACCAAATTTTCTCGCTAATAAGATGGTTTTCTTATGTTGAGGACTTTGTTTCTTTCTCTTTTGATTGATGTCGAGATATCTTAATAAAAACACATGGTTATGAATGTTGTATAAACAATTTGATTAATGAATGCATGGTTTGGCAAATGAAATAAAAATCATTGTAGAAATAATTCACCCCCATTCAGTCCCTTTTTCTTCCAACAATTGGTATCGAGAAGGCACTTTTGAGGCAAGTTTACAAACTTGAAGGAGATCCTTTGAAGAACAAGCAATGGGAAAGTTTACGGATCTTATAGAATTATTAAAATTGAGAGCTAAATTTTCTCAATCATGTATTGAAGCCTAAAAAAATTCAGGTCAAGAGAATGGAAATAGATTATGATCAAGCTATCAAGGATTTGAAATCTCAAGTGGAGAATATGTCAAAAGTCCTAAAGGAGAAAGAGGAAGCTTATTTCAGGTATGAAGAAAAATTAAAAGCTCTTGAATAAAATTTGGACAATGCATATAGTATGTTGAATATGTATGAGAGACTTGATAAGAGCTCCAAATCTCTTGATGGAGTTCTAGAAAGTAAAAAGGCCACAGGTGACAAAACAATCCTAGGGTTTGAAGGAAAGCGTAATGATAAAGTTATTATAAGAACTGAATTAGTTGAGAAGGTGACTAAGAAGGAAGATCCAAGAAGGTATAACTCAGTTAAACAACCTAATTCTATGAGTTATGGTTCTTCATTTAATGGATATTGCTTTGTTTGCCATGATTTTGGTCATAGAGCTAGAGATTGTAAAAGGGTTTTTCCTAGGAATGGTGTTAGGAACTTAGGTCGTTCAATGGTGAATGTCATTCATGTTGTGAGTATGACCATAGAGACAAGGATTGTGGATGGAATATAAGAGTGTTTGAACCTAGAAGGAAAAGAATGGTGTGGTATGTTATAAGTGTCACAAGCAAGGGCATATTGCAATATTTTGTCACCAAATAGGATCTTCAGGGTACACAAGAAGATTTCAAGCTCAAAATGGAATGTTTTTCAAGAAGAAGACTCACATAAATGAGTTCAAGGATGTTATGTTGGATTCCAAGGGAAAGGGAATGGTTTTTCATGCTAATAAGGTCAAAAAACTGATTCTTAGTATGAATTGCAGCCTAATCTAATAAAATTTATCAAGGAAAGGTCCAAGAAAGGTTGAGGTGGATTGTTTTCTCTTGTTGAGGGGATTAGAACTGAAGAAAATATTTTTTTCCTAAATTTTTGCATTCTCATATTCATGAGAAGTTGAGGATTTTTTTATTTTAGTACACTTCAAAGGTGATATGGTATGGAAAATGATCTCTCCATATGCTTTAAAATCTTAGTTTATTTGGTAGGTGTTTGAGTGTTGGTTTAGGTCATTATATATGGAGTGTAAATATTTATGTAGCTAGTCTAAGGTATGTGTTTGACATGTCCTTGAGTGTTTACATAGTTAAAGGTGACATTAGAATGTCATGGTATATCTCATCTTACTAGGGTTTGAACAGGTGAGTCCCCATATCTTTGGAAATATTTTCAAAGGTTAAAATATGTCTTCATAAAAGGGATCACTTATCCAAAG
Organism: Taxus wallichiana var. yunnanensis; assembly: GCA_018340775.1. Lineage (NCBI taxonomy): Eukaryota > Viridiplantae > Streptophyta > Pinopsida > Cupressales > Taxaceae > Taxus > Taxus wallichiana. Next base: position 18,561,763 of record CM031243.1, read on the forward strand.
GGCGATAAAGTTTGTAGGTGTTATATCATGATCTGAGTCTATGTTAAGTACATCATTTAAGTAATATTCATTTGACTTTCTTAATAAAAAGAGTCTTACTTGAGTCGATGGTTGGTGTCTAAACATCTTGTGCCTCTATGAAGTATGTTTATATCATGATGATCCTCAAAATTATATTACTATGTCGTAAGTCATTAATGTCAAAAAGTTACAAGAATGAATATGTGTGACAATGGGAGCATGATGTAAAGAAGTAAGTTTGGTTTAGTAAAATAATTTTTGGCATAAATCAAAAACATCAAGTCTTGGTCTATAGGAAGATCATGTCCAGAGATGGTTAGGGTGATCTATGTATGAGTCAAGTTTCTTATGTCATCAAAACAATGTGTCAAGAGTCTATGTGAATGATATCTATGATTGAAAAGCATCAAGTCAAGTCAAGTATTAGTTGCACATGTATCATTATTAGATGGTTTTTTTTTTTTCAAGATGGTGAAGTATTATAGGGGATCTCAATGTGTTGTAAAGTAATGTGGAATATCTCAATACATCTAAGAGTCTATACAATTGGTAAAGATGGAAAAAGGACTAGATTGGTATCTAAATTAGATGTGTAACTAATGAATGAAAACCCAAGGTATTGAAGGACTATGAATAATGCTTACCCACTAGTAATTCGGTGTATCTCGAAGGATTATACGGTGGTGGTTATAGATACCTATAATTTTATCAAAGCAATTTTTTTACTAACATTTCTCTAACTATTCCATTCCTCGAAAATTGATGAAAAGTCATCAATCGTGCTCTATTTACAATTCCCCCCCATGGGCCAAAATTTCCCAACATGGTTCTAAAGCATATACACGCTCTTGAGTCGGCCCCACATGGTGTAAGTAGGATCATAGGTGTTTTCAAGGTCTTGGGAAGCAATTGTAAGTATCTCGGGAACATTCAAGATGTAATTTGGCCATTCACATCCATCCTAGGACCGATTACCTCTCGACCTGAAAAACGAGGAAAAATGGCTCATGATAGAAAATTTTAACATGTTTTTCTCTAGGAACCCTTCTCCATCTCCTCCAACAAAAATTATGAAAAATCTAAAATTAGGCTTAAAATCTTGAAAGTCCTCATTTGACCATAAAGGCCAATCCGAGAGTGAAAATAGCTCATCAAGCTACTTGGTGAGCTCAAGGGTCTACATTGGCAAGGAAAGGGAGGATTTCTTACAAAGTGTGAGGAGTGGGGACAGCCACGCGAGTGTTGGGAAAAACAAGTGGAGACATCGACGGCGTGGGATAATTTGAGCCCAACCAGTGAGCAACTTATGGCCCGAGTTCAATGTTGAAGGCTCCATTTCGACGAAGCATACAATGATGAAAGGAAGTAAATTTTAGGTCCTCCAAGTAAGTTGTAGATGATGGCTTGAAGGTCAAGCTAATAAAAAAAGTAGGGAAGAGATCCCCAAGTCTCAAGTCTTTTTACTTGGAGGTTGTGTCTTGGGAGGTTTGGGGAAAGTTGTTTTATGGTTGAGATAGTGTAAATCTCAAAGTGAGCTCGGTGGATATTTTGAAAAGTGAAATCTCGAAGGTCCGAAATTTGGTGGGCATGTGGCACGAGTTGGGTGATTTAGGGTTAAACCCCTTTCGGGGTCAACACATTGATTATTTCGAGAGAGCATCGGGCTCATAAAGCCCGAAGTGTTCAATTTGTTATGTCCGAAGTATAATGTGTTGAAGTTCCAAAAGGGCGTCAACATGGAACTATTTGATCATTTCAAGGGTCAAACCCCTTTTGGTGTTAACCCAAAGATGATTTTATAGATAGGGGATGACAAAGCCCAAGTGTTTGGTTCGAGATGTCTAAAGTAAAAGGTGATGAAGGTCCTGAAGTAGGTCGATGTGTACGATTTGGGAATTTTTGGGGTCAAAACCTTTCGAGGTCAACACGTAAATGATTTCAGAGAAAGGAGCTCAAAAATCCCAAAGTATTCAATTCAAGAAGTCTCGAAGTGGTTGGTGGTGGAGACCAGAGAAGGGAAAAGTTTAAAACTCTAAAGAAGACTTCAAACTCCCACCAATGCGATGTTCAAACTATCCACCGAGTAATATATGGGTCACTATGAGTCACTGGAGGTTGGGCCACATTATTGTCACATCAAAAGTGGAGAAGGTGACATGGCATGCTCAATGGTGATTAAAAAGCCATGTGCATTGAAATAAAAAACATCTCGATGGGAGAGCAAACTAGCTTGGTGGAGCTCGAGAACATGCTAAACCCTAAAATAGGTCCTAGCTTCAAACCACCATATCTCATGCACATTTTACCCAAATTCAACAAAATTATACTTTCTGGAATGGAAATATAGTGTAGATCCAATGGTGAAGATCAAATCTAGTTTCCAAGAGGGTATATAAGGATAAAATCCAGTCGAAGCATCAAGGGTAGAAATACAATATCTTGTAATGTACTTAACCATTTTTACAAATTTATAGTCATTAGAAAGGTGATTTCGGATCTATAACATGGGACATTGAATTTTGTATTTCTAGGGTTTCTAAACCTTTGAAAATTTTGAACATGTAGTGGTAGGTGAATCCATTAATGAGGTTGGTGAAAAGTAGAGGTCATCATGAGTTTATAGGGCCTAGACTAGACAAGAGGTGCAACCACAACATGTTTCTTCAAGCACAAGGCAAACCATTAATGAAAATAGAGATTTTGAAGATTTGAATGCACTCATTATAGGATTAAATAATGATTTTTTAAAATTTTTGGGCAAATTTGGTTTTCTATTTTCTCTCTCCTCTCCTTCAAATGTTCTTCTATAAATTGTAATGAGGGGCATTATTCTAATGTTGGATAATTGTGCTTTGCACCCTCCCTTCTTCTCTTATCTGTAAGTGAATTCATGGAGTTCAAACCTCCCATTCAAACTATAATACAAAATTTGTACCTCTTGGACATTGTGATGTACTATATCAATTTGTGGAGAAATAAGAAAGATATGTGGATAATTTTAAGCCCTCTTTTGTGTTATTTGCATCTTCTCTATGATCTCATTACAATCTTGGTTACTCATAGATGTTAGATTTTGTTACATGTTTCAATGGTTTGTGTTTAATGGTTAATGGATTTTGATAAGAATTTGATCTATGTTGATGTTTATCCTCTTCAAGTGTTCATTTTCATTTCTATGCAAGGAAAATTATTCAACATTTCCTTTTGGTGCATCACCTCCATAGAATTAGGTCTTAATTTCTTGCATCCCTTATTCCTTGTCTTCTTGGAATTTTAGGGTAGGATTTAGATTAGTTCTTTATAGTTTGGTAAGTGGTGATAGATATAATAATAGGAAGGTGACCTTTCTCTGAGAGTTTTCTCATTTGTAAAGTCCCACACTTTGGGAAAAGCTCCATGTTATGCAATCACATGGATAGTTTTAATTCATCGAATTGGAAACAATTAGGGTGTTGTGATTCACCATCTATAGTTTGGCAACACCCAAGTGGGATGAGAAGTCTTTTCCACAAGCTTTGAAGGCATTTTTAGACTTAGAAATTGTAATTTTCAATTTCAAACTTTTCACCTCTCAGGATGAACTCCAAAATCAATTTTCAAGGGCTTAACTTACTAAAAATAAGTCCAAATTTCACCAATTGATAGATTAGGACCTAAGCTTCAAAAGGGTATTTTTATATTTTTGAAATTTTGACTTTCAAAATTTTGGTGTTTTTCAATTTTGGGATTTCATTTTGGGATTTTGGACCTTTCGAGATTTCAGGATTTTAGGATTTCGGGTTTCAAAGTCCATCAATTTTGGAAATTTTGAATTTCAATATTCGGAAGTCTCCTTCTTTCATATTTTAGGGTTTCCCTCAATTTTGGAGTTTTAGAGGTTTTCCAGTTTGGGATCTCTACATTTCAAGATTTTGGGACTATCAGTTCAAAACAATTTTCAACCTCCAAAATATCAAATATACATGTCCTTCAAAGTTTCATTCTAATTTTTCAAGTTTGGTGTGTGACTTGGCAAAACCATGGCCTTTTGGGGCTAATTCCCCAACACATCTGGTGACTCCAAAGGAATAAAATTCGGTGGTGTAGCGGCACAAGTTGCCCAAGTATATGAGAATAATTTGAAACTCAGGTTGACACTAGAGAGGAGAGTAATTTTTCTACCTATAACTTATCACGTAGGTGAGTAAGGAGAGGAAGAAGACCACAAAGATCACCATCTCCTCCTAACTAGAATTATCTACACCTACACCTAGTATACCTTATCTCTTGAATCAACGGGGTTCTTAGGCCAATCATAATGGAACATCTAATAATAACAACTACCTCAGGTCCACTGAATCCTTATGTTCACTTTACAAGAAACAACCCATTAGCACTTAATGCTCAAAACCCTATCTCGATAGCGGATCTAAAAACATCCCTTATTTCACTGGTGAGAATCAAACAACTCTTGTTGATCATATAAAATATATTGCAAACATCTACACTATTCACGAAATAAATGAATTAGATGTTGTAGTCAAGTTACTAGCTTCCTCATTCAAAGGCAAGGCATTGTAATGGTATAGAGCTTAACATTGGGATCTATTAAAAGTTGGGATTAGATATGAATAGATCTCTATAATCAGTTAGGAGAAAGAGGAGACAATCTATCTTTATTAGAACAATTAACAACCATCAAGAGGATCCTAATGAGAAAATGAAGGATTTCAATTTCCGATTCTAGCAATCATGGGACCAAATTCCATTTTCCATGAGGCCAAATACATAAGGTGAATTCCTCTACTTTTTGAAGGCTCTAAATTCATATATAGAAATGATGATCCAGTCCATGGGAGGAACAAAGGATTGTCAGTGCCTATGACATAACTATCGAGTAGAAAATTTCCTCATTCAAGTTGACAAGTTAGCACCAGGCCACCAATGCCTCTATATCCAGAAATGGGAACTCCTACAACAAGTCAAGCACCTGAAATAGCCCATGTTCTAGCTCCAAGAAATCAAATCAATAATGATGCTTCCACTTCTTCAAAGCAATCCATTTTAAAATCAAGAACTTAATAAGGCTTTGCAAGAAATAGAAAAAGGAAACGAAGAAATGGTCAAGTGCAAACTTTTTGGGAATGAGTTAGTTGTTATCAAGACAACATGCTAGAGTTCAAGGCCTTATCAACCTCAAGCTTAGAAAACAAGGCCTCATTTTAATCAAATAGGCACCAACCAAGCTCTAAATCAAAACCAGAACCAAGGACAACCACAAGCTAACAGGAAATTCCAACCATATGATCCAAATGTATCCTCAACTTCAAAAGCCTTTGGTTCGACTCAAAATAAACATTGCTCAAGAGTATGAATGGTGTTATCCTTACATTTAACCACATAACCAATCTAATTGTTTCAATGGTGCAATAAATCAGGCCTTGATGGTTTAAACCATTGGTGTGTCCCAAGAGCCAAATGAAGAAAATCAACAACAAGAAACTCAACAAGAGGTAGCCTCTCAATAGAAAACCACTTTGGTAAATTGGAAAACATGGAAGATTTTTGTGGAATTAATCAACCTCCTTTCCAGGTGTGTGACTTCAACACAAGGTCAAGAAGAGGAACATAGAGGAAGGAAACCATCTAACCTAGTTGTTTCTCATCCCACTCTTACACAACAAGGAGTTAGTAAAACATGCAACCTCCAAATGTGCAAATAAACCTAAGGCACTATTGCATAGCACATGTGCCTATTCAAGCTCTAGAAAAGGTTGTCCCAGTAAGGGAAACAAAAGGATAATCGTCTCCTTTCAACATCATAGATCAAATGAAGAAAACACATGTGAACATTTCCATGTGGGAGTCACTAGCAATTCCAAGACAACGAGATTTGTTGCAAGCTGTGATGGCCAAAATTGGTATAGTCCTCAAATGAGACACCTAGAAAGGATCAAGAAAGTTCTCACTAATGCAATGCAACAAGAAGGGGGTCAACAAGGAAAGAATTTGAAACCTCCACCGTTCTATGTCTCATTGATCATTGAGACAAGTTGGTACACAACTACATGATTGATTCTGGTGCAAGTAGCTCAGTGATGCCAAAAAAATAGTTGATCAATTGGGTATCAAGTATGAGCCAATGCTGAGAGGAGTTGTGCAACTAGATGGACAATAATAGGGAATAGTTGGGGTCATCAAAGGGTTAAGCCTAACACTTTGCATGCATGTCCCAATGTCACATTTTACAAGATGTATCTATGATTGATCTTCCACCACTCTTTTCGCCTATGTCTATCAAGGGATTTCACAGCCAAAATTGGTGGATATCTATCTACAGATTGGTCACACATGCTTTTTAGGACAGGTATGGAGCTAAGGAAAAATCATTAGGTCAGAGCCTATTTCTAATTTCCACATCGAGCCTCATGTGCCTAAGTCCATCAATGTAAAATTTTCTACTTTTGATCGAAGAGTGATTTTTCATGATCCAAAGACACCAAAGTGGGTAATATTCCATATTTAACACTTGATGATTGGGCTAAAAAAGACATGCATTTGATCCATACAAAGAAATGGAAGGAAGTTGAATTAGGAGTGTATTGTGTACATGAAGAGAATTCACCCATTCCCAGCCTCACCAAGCCAGAAGATAAAGATGACAATGAATGTATGGAAATTATTTTTGATGGTTCGAAGAAGAAGAATACAAGGGGAGGAGGAGGTGCATGTTGGTATCTCAACAAAATGTCAAGTACTATTCATCTTTCAGATTTTAATTTGCATGTTCAAAAACAACACAACAAATATGAGGCTCTAGTTCATGGACTTCATTGGGCTAGAAAAAGAGGCATTAAGAACTTGTAGGTTTGGGGATAGTGAGCTAATCATGAATCAGGTCAGGGGACAACATCGATGCAAAAAATGACCTACTCAAGAGTTACAAAAATAGAGTATGGGATCTCATTGAGGACTTTGAAGCATTCAACATAGAATTCCATACCTAGAAGAAAATGAAGTTGTGATGATAGGCTTGTAATAGTTGGAGCAACATTCGATGTGGTGGATAGTATTAAAAGAGATAAAATGCAGCCCCATATCCATGTAATTATGAGGCGAACAACAACACTAGTTGGTAGGTGTTTGAGAATGATCAACAAATCATCAATTTCTTATAGGAAGAGGTTGAATTCTCAGCTAGGAATCAAGATAAATTAGAGCAACAGTATGGGGATCAAGTAGTGCAGCTACAGAAAAACAAACTTCCCAAAGGTTTGGTTATGTTGGAGTCCATCTTTAATCCTAAATGATCAATTTCATAAAGAAAAAGCCAACATACAAGTCAAAGGAGAGGATTCAAACCAATTTCAATAGGGGAAGGAAAAACACTCCAAATTGGAAAAGTGGCCACTAAGAAGAGAGATATGAGTTCATACAAATTTTCCAAGAGTTTAGGATGTCTTCTCTTGGAGCTATGAAGATTTGTGAGGATTCAATCCAAGTTAGCACAACATACAATAGAACTAGATCCAGATGCTAAGCCCATCAAGAAAAAAAAAAGACCAATAAACCCACACATTGAGCCTCTTATGAAGAAAGAGCTAAACAATATGATAGAGGAAAGCATTATATTCCCAATCAAGCATTCAAGTTGGGTTGTAAACTTGGTGTCTGGTTAGAAAGAAGAATGGAGAAATCAAGTTGTGCGTGATTTTTGGATCTTGAACAAGGCATCTCTCAAAGACCATTATCCACTCCCTTCAATGGAGAAAATCTTATAGGTGGTATCCGGCTCAAAAATATTCTCTCTCTAGATGGCTATTCAGGGTATAATTAGATAATGGTGAAAGAAGGTGACCAATTCAAGACAACTTTCACCACCAAGTGGGGCACCTATGCCTACAAGAAGATGCCATTTGGATTGTCAAATGTCGGAGCCACTTTCAAAGGGCAATGGATATGGACATTCAAAGGGTTGATCAACAAAATTGTACTTATCTATCTTGATGATATCACTTGTGTTCTCCAAAAATGTAGTTGATCACCTCTTTCATCTAAGACAGGTATTTCAAAGGTGAAGGTTCAAAGTTTCTTTAAACCCAAAAAGTGTGTATTCTTGGCCCATGAAGGAAATCTTCTAGGCCACATTGTGTCAAAGGAGGGATTGAAAATTGACCTAGAGAGAGTTGAAGCAATTCAGCATTTCCCTTGCCAAGTCATAAGAAGGATCTTCAGAGCTTCTTAGGAAGGATCAATTTTGTCGTAGGTTTGTACCAAATTTTGTTACTCTTGTGAAACCAATAACGCAGATGTTAAAAAAGAGCATGGCATTCAAGTGGACTACGGAAGGGTAAAGAAAGTTTTGAGGAAATCAAAGAATCCATATCTCAAGCTCCAACTCTCATCAATCCATACTTTTCTAAGGATTTCATGCTTTATGCTTTTGGTGGTTCAGACACAATTTCCACAATCTAGTACAACAAAACAAAGAAGGATCCAAGAAACCAATTGCATTTTTTAGTCAAGGTTTGGAAGATTATGAAGTTAGGTATCCTTCATTGAAAAGCATTCTTGCAGTAATCAGGAGTCTAAAGAAATTCAAGCACCTAGTTTCAAACAACAAGATCCAACTTTTGGTGTCACATGCAGGGAATCAAGGACTTCTTATTGAACAAGGATTTGAATGAGAAAAGAGCAGGATGGATCACTCGTGTCATGGAGTATGACATTGAGATAAAATTCACTAAAATAGTTGTGGAAAAGGGTTGTGTGAACAATTAGCCTCAAGCCAACAAGTCAAACTAGGTGATGGAAAAGAAATTGTCTTGGTGTTATAAGAAAATCAGAACAAGTAAATGATAATGTGCCTATTCCTTGTTGGACTCAAGATATGGTGCATTTCCTACAAATAGGTCTATGTCCTCTAGAAATGAGAAAAAAAGAGGAGATACTTTAGATTACAAGCCATTCCATATGTGCTTGTTGATGGTGTTTTATTCAAGAAGGACATCAATGGTGTTCTATTGAGATGCATTGGAGAAGGTCAAGTCAAATTGAAAGGTGTTACAATGAGTTTCACGATGGAGAGGTAGGAGGTCATTTTTCTCCATGGGTAATGGCTCTCAAAATAATGAAGGTGGGTTATTATTGGCCCACAATGTTTAGTTCATGATGAATTTGCTACACATGGATCAAGAAATGTAAAAAATGTGCATTCTTCACGGTAAGGAGAAGTTATGAAACACTTCCATTGCATCTAATTTCAATTGACCAATCATTCATGTAATGGGGATTGGACTTCATCATCAGGTCATTAATCCTAATTCAAGCCAAGGTCACAAGTGGATCCTCAAACAACATATTATTTCACCAAGTGGACTGAGGCGGTGGCTCTCAAGGAAGTAAATGAGTTCTAGTATACTAGACTTCTACGAAGGAATAAGTGACAAGGTTTGGTGTATCAACCACTATCATATTCGAGATAATGCATTAACATTCCTAGGTTCCAAGATCACAGAATGGGCTATCGGGAATGGGATCTATTTGAGCACCTCATCAAACTATTACCCATAGGGTAATGAGAAGCAGTCCCCACAAACAAGAATTTGTTGAAGATCATCAGGAGGACTCTGGATGAAAATCAAAGAACATGGCATACCAAGCTCAAATCAAAATTATGGGCTGACAGATAACACCCTAAGAGGTCAACATTTAGTCTCTCCCTACAAGTTGGTCTATGACAAAGAAGTAGTGTTACCTATATCATTGGAGCTACCTCGCATTAGAGCTCATGAAGTAGTTGGAGTTGTCATAATTTGAACCAATGGAGGCTAGGTATGCAGAGCTGATGGAATTGGAAGAAATCAGAGAGCATGCAATGGTGTGAAAATGGAGAAAGATCAGGCCTTAGTCAAAATATGGTTTGATAAGAAAGAAAAAGAAAGGACCTTTCAAGAGGGGACCTAGTTCTGAAATGGGATGCAGATCGGGAAAAAATGGGTAGGCATTCCAAGTTTGATGCCATTTGGAGTGGCCCCTACATGGTCACAGGATGTAAAAGTAACAATGCCTTCCAATTGTCTACATTGGATGGAGAGAAGATTTTTTGATTCTTGAGTCAATGAATCTATCTTAAACATTATTATTGAAAAGGAAAATTTCACCCTTGTAAATATTAGATTAGGATTTTAATTCCTCTAAGTGTATATGCACATTGTCTTGTTGTAGTTTAGGTTTCAATTTCCCTAAGTGCTTTGGCACATAGGTTTTGTTGCTCCTAAGTTGTATCATTGTGCAAGCTCAATGTGCCTCCCAAATGAAATGTTGTAATAGGAGAAGTTCATACTTGTGACAGAAAAGAGTTGTAAATCTCAAAAGAAAATAAATGCAGAGCAACTAAAATCAGGTTAAGGACTGATTTTAATGAGTTTTCATTCTTTAAGTCCTTCAAGGCCAATCACAGTGAACTTTCAAGTGCCTCTCACCAGATCAAGAAAGCACCTCTCAACATCATGTCAAAGAGTGGAACTTTCAAAAGAAAGAGAAAATCCAAATTTAATAGAGTTCCATGATGTAAAAATTTTAAAATTGTCTTATTCAAAATTCTGCAACATGTGCGATACATGCAAGAAATCATCAGTTGTGTGCTCCATACTTGGTAGAATCAAGTTTCAGACAATCCAATTTAGTCTTGGAAAATTAGGGTTGCATGAGAGAGAACAGGTGAAAATATCTTATCAAGGTAATTTTCTACTCTCACAAAATCTTAGTTTTAAGATTTTCTTATGAAAATTGAGAGTGCAAGACGGGGAAATTTCATGTTTAACGGTATATGTGGGTGGCTCGGGTTTCATTTTAATAGGTTCGGGATCATTTTTTAAGACAATGCAAATATAGAGTGACTTCATGCCCAAATGGATATGCCTAGGCTACTATTAGTTCAAACATCTAGCAGGATATCCCCACGAGTCGCCAAATTGTTGACAATTTTACCCCCATGGGTCAAAATTTCCCAACAAGGTCCTAAAGTAATTCTACAATCCCAAGTGGGCCCCAGCTCCGCAGTAGGTGTGTAAAAGGATCACAAGTGTTTTTAATGTCTTGGGAAGCAATTGTAAGTGTCTTAGAAGCATTCAAGATGAATTCAGGGTCCATTCAGGTCCATCTTGGGACCATAGTCCCATTACAGTGGAAAAATGGCCTCATCTAGCATCAAAAATGATGGTAAAAATGGCTCATGATGGAAAAATTTAACATTTTGTGTTCTAGGCACCCTTTCCCCTCTCCTCCATAAAAAAATTTAAAAAATCCAAAATCAGGCTAAAAAAATCAAAAGTCCTCATTTGGCCTTAAAGGGCCAACCAAGGTAGCTAAAAATAGCTCCATTTGAGCTATCAGGATGAAGTAGCTTGGTGAGCTAGGAGGTCTACATTGGTAGATTATCAGAAGAGGCAGACTAGATGGATGGTCATCAAATAGATCGAGTGAAGCATAATTTAGTGAGATGAGTCAGGCATTGGGAGGGTGGCTCAACAAGCATGAAATTGAAAGAGGCAGGTATGAGCTCAGCTCATAGATCGTGTGAGAAGCTTGGCCGGAGAGCCCATGCCCGAGTTGGGAAGAACAAATGGAGACATTGATGCTCCGTCAAGAATTCGATCCAAATCAAAAAATAACAATGTGAGTTCATACCTGAAGGCTTAGATTGGCCCAAGTATGAATGAAAAAGGAAGTAAATTTGGGTCAAAGTGGGTGAGTGAGTTGCAGGCCTCTGTGAGGCTAAAGATTGAGCTAATCGAAAAAGGATGGAATCCCGAAGTCTAAAGTATGTCAGACTTCGAAGAGGTCAGTGTTCTCGTAGGTTTAGGTGAGGATTGTTTTGGGTTGAGATGAGTGAAAACATGAATCGATAAGATAGTGGAAGGACAGTCCAAAAAAGTTAAATCTTGAAGGTTCGAAAGTGGGTGGGCACGTGGCATGAGTTGTCCGAATGAAGTTTTGGGGGCTCAAACCAAAATTCTGAGACCGGGTCATGGTTGAGTTAAAGCTTTAGAAGATAAGGAGAGTCACAAAGCCTCGAGAGATTTTGGAAATTCAAAAGTAAGTCGAGTTGAAGTAAAGTGAAATGAAACCCAAAAAAAGGGTCGATCGAAATGGCATGAGTTGGTCAAAGGAAAACCCATTTCAGTGTCAATCTGAAGTTTTGGTTTCGAGATAGGGGTTCAAAAAGCCCGAAAGTGTTTAGTTCGATGTCAAAGTAGAAGGTGTTGTCAAGGTCCAAAAATGGGGTGATGGAATGAGTTGGGGATTTTGAGGGTCAACCCTTTGGGAGATTCAACATGGTCTTTTTGGGAGATTGGGCTTACAAATCCTAAAGTTTTTGGTTTGAAAGCCCCAAAAGTGGTTGGTTAATGAATACCCAAAAGCCAAAAGCCCAAACTCAAAGAAGACTTCAAACTCCTGCACCCAATGTGCAAACAAATGGTCCTGCAGTGGAGTAATATATGGGTCACCGCGAGTGATTGTGAGCTTGAGGCCAGTTCACTTCGGCACATCAAGTGGTGGATAAGGTGACAATCATGCGAGTGGACAGTGAATTAAACAACCATGTGCATTGAGGAAAAAAATAGCTCGATGGGAGATGCAAACTAGCTTGGTGGAGCTCGAGAACATGGTAAACCTAAAACAAGTCCCAAACTTCAAACACCATATCTAATGCAAATTTTACCCAAATTTGAACAAACTTATGCTTTACGGAAAGGTGATTTTCAATGTAGGGATCCAATGGTGAAGATCAAATCTAGTTTCCAGGAGGGTAGAGAAGGATAAAATCTAGTCAAGCATCCAAGGTAAAAATGTAATATCTTCCAATGTACTTAACCATTTTTTACAAATTTACAGTCATTGGAAAGGTATTTTGGGATCTATAATATGGAATCATTAAATTTTGGATTTCGGGGTTTCTGAACCTCCAAAAATGGAGAGCATGTAGTGGTAGGTGAATCCATTAATGAGGTTGGTGAAAAGTAGAGGTCATCATGAAGCTACAGGGCTAGACTAGACAAGAGATTCAATCACAACAATTTCTTCAAGCACAAGGAAAACCATTAATGAAAAAGGATATTTTGAAGATCTAAATGCACTCATTATAGGATTAAAAATGATTTTTGGAGGATTTTGGAGAAATTTGGGATTTATTTTCTCTCCTCTCCTTCAAATCTTCTTCTATAAATTGTAATGAGGGGCATTGTTCTAATGTTGGATAATTTGCTTTACACCCTCCCTTCTTCTCTTGTCTGTAAGTGAATTCATGTGAGTTCAAACCTCCCATTCAAACTGTAATGAAAATTTGTGCCTCTTGGCCATTGTGATGTATTGTATCAATTTGTGGAGCAATAATACAATCTATGTGGATAATTTTAACCCTCTTTTGTGTTATTTGCATCTTTTTGATCTCTCATTACATCTTGGGTTATTTATTTGTGCATGTTAGATTGTGTTACATGTTTTAATGGTTTGTGTTTACTGGTGAATGGATTTGTTATAAGAATCTTTATATGTTGAGGTTTATCCTCTTTAGTCTTTGTTCATTTTCCATTTCTATGCAAAGGTAAATTATTCAGCATTCTTTTTAGTGGATCACCTCTAGTAGAGTTAGGTCTTACTTTTCTTGCATCCCTTCTTCCTTGTCTCCTTGGAATTTTAGGGTGTAGGATTTAGATTAGTTTCTGCATGTAATTTGGTGAGTGGTGATAGATAAAGGAATATGAAGCTTGAACCTTTCTCTCGAAGAGCTTTCCCATTTGCAAAGTCCCACACTTTGGGAAAAGCTAATCTCGCTTCTAGAACATCCAAAATATATCAAAACCTCCTCCAAATGCTCCCAAAAAGCTTTCTAATCCTACTTGGGATTCTTAAATAACTAGTCAAAAGTGCTTTGACTTGTAAAAATTTCTTTTCAACATACCTTTTGTCCCACATGCACCAAACTCATACCATTATTGGAATGGGAAACCTATAAACAAAACCCTCCTCCTCAAGCATTTCATATAACACTTTTTCTCCATTAGCATAAACTATAGGCAATTAGGATCTTGAGAATTTCTCCATTTATATTGAGATAATATCTTCATAGTGCATCCATTAACTCAAGATTGAGTAATATGGAGAGAACCATATGGCCTTGAAGCCATTATTGGTGAGAATCCATTCTCAAACCTTGGGATCATACTAACAATCATATTTGATTGCTAAGGATCTTCTTAGGTTCATTTCAAAGTTAGAATTCAAAGAGTAGAGATTGATTTAGGCATGTTAGTTTAATTATTTTCAAATTTATATACATGTTAAGGAAATTAGCCTCCCTAAGCTCTTATCTTGATGGTTCTTTTAGATAAGTTTAAATATTTGAAACTCTTATGTGTTTAGTTTCAAGTCTTATAGCTTTCTAATTTATACATGAACACATGGCATGCCCGATGAGACGTACTCTATAGTCCATAGAAGTTGATTTCAGGATTTTGATTTACATCATTTGTCCAACCATATCATGGATTTTGAGGGATTGAATAGATTTTTCTATCCTTATATGTGTTAAATATTCCTTTTGCATGAAAATTTAATTAGCTTTGTGTTAGAAATTTATTTAAAAAGAAAAGTTTGAATCTATTATAAATTCCATAAATTATTTTTCTATCTTTTACTGTGTTGTTCCAAGCACGCGTCGAGGCGTTAGAAAGGGGAATGTATATGCTAAGACTCGCATGAAACTTATATCATAGGGCATGTATATGCATGAAAGGGTGTGCATACCCTTCTCTACCCACACACACGCTAGCTGTTTTTTTGTCCATATATGATAAAATTGTACCACACCCATGCATACATTGTTAGGTGTATTCATATGTCTTTTGGGGCTTAACCGTCATATGACTAAAGGCTCCCTATATATTATCTTGAAATTTTTACATAGGTGTACATACACTCATAAAGGTGCACATACACCAAAAGGGTGTGTAGGTGCTCCTCATCCTATGCATACACTAAATACTAACTATGTTTTTGACATTATGCGTGCATACATTGCTAGACATGTACGCATACATTGTTAAGGGTGTGCATACATTGTAGTATAAAGTTGAAAACTATGTTAAACTAATAAAAGGTTGTTTCTTTTGGATTTTCTAACCATTTACAGGGTCTTTTTGAGTTACATTAAGTGTTTTCATAGTTGCATTTTCATTTTTGAGGTTAGGATCATGTATGTTCTTCCCTCATACCTTCTAGGTGATCTTTGGAATTGGAACCGATCTAACACCTATTTCATTATTTTGAAAAACACTTCATTAAAAGTTTTGTAAGGGAATTAACTTCAATTTGGATAAAAAGGAATGAGTTGTGTGTTATATTTGTAGGATTTCTTTATTATTTGTTAACTAGTGGGGTTTATCATTGCATATGTCTCTTCATTTGCATCGTATTTATCGGCAAACGATCTTAGGAATCAAAAACAATGTTTGATCCTCTTTTATGATGCCTTGAACTACTAATATTTGCATAAAGTACCATATTTCTTTGAAAAATAATCAGGATCTAAACAAAAAATAACACATTCGTTGTAAGGAGTTGTCAACGCCTGTGTAAAAACCTCATTAAGTTAAAAGATAAGAAAACACACCACATTCAAAACACTTGATTTACAGGTTCGGATAAGGGTAAACCCGTCCACTTTAAATTAGGAGAAAATCCCTTTTGAATAATCCTTAAGATAATAATAGGATACTCCTGGAACCCCAAAGCAATCCATGTAATAGGAAATTTGTAGATGAAACGGGAAATGCTCCCTTACCACTTGACTAGTTATACACTAGTGAGATTTAGCTTAAAGTTATCTTTATTAAGACCCATGCAGTGAAAATACAACTAAACACATTTATTGCTCATTGTATTTGAATGGGGTAAAGTAAAGTTGAGGATACTCCAAGGTTTAGTTAGTGTGACTTCCTTAGAAAACCGAGCTCACAGAGATAGTTTTTGACACCTAGTTGAGAGAACCAAATAGGAAGCCATTTCTTCTTGGATCCAGCTTGACCAAAACCAATCACATTTCAAAGAGCTATCACAAAGCACTAAATTTTCTATAGTTCAACCTTGGTTTTGAACAAGGGAGGGAGTTCATCAAAAAAATTCTTAGTGTTTTTTATCACGAAGCTTACAACGTATCACTTTTCCTTAGTTTTTCACTTTCCTTAAGGCACAAAGAAACTTTGACGAAGTTACACTTAGTTTGTTTCATCACCAATTGGATTACTCCTTTGTTTTCTTGTTTCCCATTTGGGACAAAAGAGAATGACATACATGGATACCACTAGAAATAATCATGTCCACCAATTTTGTAATCTACTTACATGACTAGGTTGCAATTTTGGAATGCAAGTGTTGAAAGTGTGAATGATACCTCTTCATGTTCTAGTAGGACCTTTATCTCACACCCATATTGAGACACAATATCATCGTACATAGGATTGTATCATTGAATTTATTTGGGTTTTTATGTTACTCATGTTATATCGATACAAGGTTGATCATTACATCTTGTTTCCTTTTTTGAAACTTGATCTAAGTCTCTAAGTTATATTGTTATGCCACTTGCATACATAACAACTTCTTGATATACTTGACTTAGTTTTGATTCCAACATTGTCTTGGGTCTTGGAAAATGTCATTCAATTTTTAGCATTATTGTGACATAATTTTGATACTAAGAATCTTTCCTTTATCTATGAAGCTTGATTTACATATCCAATAGTGGTGTTGTGTTGCCGTCAGCTTAGTAGCCTCCTTTTTCATAACTCGGACATTTTTTTCTAGAATCTTGTTTTAGTATACCTTGTTGGGGGATCGCGTCAACACCTTCTTAGTACTTAGGCCTTGTTTATATCAAACTTTACCAAAGTTTTGATATCTGTTGTCACTATTTGTACCTAACCTACCATTTGATAGTGCCTTTTACATAGGGAGTAGTTCCTTGTTGATTGATTGGTTTACCAAACTTGCATGATTATGCCTTGTGTTTGTTCATTATATTGATATATTTTTCTAGGGAAATACTTGTTAGATCCTTGGATTATTTATTCTTTTACATTCAACATTCTTGGACCATTGTCAAGCATTCTTTAGTGATCGTTACGACAATCATGTTATAGGTTGTCACTTAGGTTTGTGGTATCCTTGATCACACTTGAAAAAACCTTTGTAGATACGTCCCCATATTTACAAAATGTCTAATTGGTCCCCATTATGCTTCCTATATCAACATGGAACTTCTTTCTATTTGAAGGATTTCAATCACACTATCTAGGTATTAGCATTCGAACCCAACAATGCCAACAATGACTAACTATCACATTGTTCCTCAAACTTATCATAACTGGTGGTGTGATCATAATCCAAACTATTATTTTGATTCCATACAACCTATTAATTCTCTTGATCCAAACTATTATACCTATTCTCCACAATCTCATGATGATTCTCGATCAATTATTATTCGATTCCTCTAATTTGACTCCTAATTCACGGTCCTCCCTTTCTTTGTAGGACCCCTTTATTTGCTTTCTTGAACAATTCCTCTTCCTTTGAATATTTGTATGAATCCAATTTCATCCAATAAAATACCTAATTCTATCAATGAGTAGCGGTCATCCCTTTCTCTATAGGACCCCTTTTATCGACCAGCTCAATGGCCCTTCCTCCGTTGAAGATCTCTAAATTAAAGTTCCTCACAATCAATCATCCAAATTGATCCCATACGTTGGAATATATTACCTAGATGAGTGATCCTATTTATTTCTAGTAAATATGCCATCTTATAGGATAAATGAGGAAATGCCTTGGGCCCAGGAAATATAAAACTTCCTTTCGAAGGTGGTCAGTTTCCCTGCTAATATGAATTAACACAAAAGACTGTAAAATATCAATCAAATTACTTCGTTTGGAACAGATAGGGGAAAGGCTGATTTCTGGTTTGTAGTCTGGGTAACCGATACCGGTTACTGGTAACCGATGTCGGTAGGGTTTAGGATCTGTAGGTTGGTTGTTTTGTGGGGTGTTTGTGTTATTTGGTAGCTGTGTTATTTGTAAGGCTGTATATGGGTGATATTAGGAAATAAGGTGATGAGAGGTAGATGAATGATAGTTAGATGTAATATGCACGCTGGGTAGTGGATTCAGGGATGGATTTATGAGGACTGTGATTCAAAAGGCATAAGAAATGTTATAACAGAGGACATGCAAGATGTGACTTACTGGTTTTGACGAAGATGCAAGCTGATCTCCTTTGCTGTAAACACTTCTGGTATCTCCACTCGTCTCTGCTCGGTCAAGTGAAGATCTGGACTCTGTTCCTCGCTCCCAATGATCTCTGTTGATTCAAAAATCCTTCCACCTTTGATTTTGGTTCGGGGAGCCCATTTACAGGGAGCCGATGGCGGTTACGTAACCGACGGCGGTCGAGTAGGAACCGGCATCGGTAAGGAAAAAGTAGGCTATTTTTAGTAAAATAGCCCACCTTCCCTGCTTTTCTCCCGAGAGATCAGTTGCGGGCTTGGTCAAATGACTAGAAGGTCGGTTTTGGGTGCGAGAAAGGGGTCATTAGTTATGGGTGTAGGTGTGGACCAAGTTATGGGTCTTAATTAGGTTAGTTTAGGGTTAGGGCTAGGTCATGATGAAGTGGCAAAATGAGGTGGTAGGTAAGGTGATGTGGATTTATCAATTCTGAGGTAATTAATAAATAATTGTGTAAGGTTTAGGTGATGAGGTTATATTGCGAGATGAGATGCGGGTCACAAGGGTCGTAAGACACAAATTTGGTGTCTACATTAGCCCCTTATTGTCATGTAGCTTGTTTTATAAAGGCTGCTGCGACAATAATATGAAGTGGTTTTCCTGTTAAGGGTATAGGTAATCCCCTCAAATCTATCACAGATTGAGTGAGCGGGAAATCGGGGATAGGGTTGATAAAGGGTAAATGGTGTAGAGAGGATGGTAAGATGGTGGGGTAGGTCGAGGAAGCGGAGACGCATGTTGAAATGCCATAAGATACGACTAGGGTACATGATTTGTCGAGCAAACCAGCAGTGCAGAGGCAAAGGTCGATAGTTTATCCAAACAAGGGTGGTATAATCCTGGTATCCAAGGCATAGGAAGTAGCTCCAGGGTATATAACAGGTAAGGTACAGGAACGTTTAGGCATGTCCGGCAGCACCAAATGGTTGGTTTGGTTGAGATAAACGTCACGGTCTAGGTCTGGGCAAAGTTGGTCGACAGATCAAGTCAAGAACCCTAATCATGCTAAAACACGAACAGGTGAGCTCGATTGAACAAAAAACTACAGGATGGGTGGATAAAAGTGTATGGTGTTGATTTTGGGTAAAGTATTGAAGTGGTACGGCCGTGGGTCGGGCCGAGTTGTTGGATTGCAGCCTTGGGTCGGGCCAGAAGGGTAGAGTGAGGCCTTGGGTCGGGCCGGTTGGTTAGGGCGAGGCCTTGGGTCGGGCCAAATGGTTAGGGCGAGGCCTTGGGTCGGGCCAAATGGTTAGGGCGAGGCCTTGGGTCGGGCCAAAGTAGGTTAGGGTGAGGCCTTGGGTCGGGCCAATGGTTAGGGTGAGGCCTTGGGTCGGGCCAGGATGGTTAGGGTGAGGCCTTGGGTCGGGCCAATGGTTAGAGGGAGGCCTTGGGTCGGGCGAATGGGTAGGGGAGGCCTTGGGTCGGGCCAAATGGTTAGGGCGAGGCCTTGGGTCGGGCCAGTAGGGTAGGGTGAGGCCTTGGGTCGGGCCAAATGGTTAGGGCGAGGCCTTGGGTCGGGCCAAATGGTTAGGGCGAGGCCTTGGGTCGGGCCAGTAGGGTAGGGTGAGGCCTTGGGTCGGGCCAAATGGTGAAAATGTTTGCATCAAAGGTGGATATAGGCGATGTTGGTGGAAAAGGGAAAATAGTAAATAAGGGCAAAATGTTGGGTAAAAAAAAAAAAAATAAAACCGATATCGGTTATCTATGACCGGTACCGGTTAGATAACCGACGCCGGTTTCTTAGGGCACGATTTGACCGGTATCGGTTCTATGTGAAAAACCTATAAAAAGAAAAATACGGCCGGTCATTGTCACTTTTGCAATTTGGAAACCAATTAAGTTGTCTGAGGTGGATTTTGGATAGCGGTGCATTTGTTGGCTGAGGTGGCACTAGTTGAGTGGAGAAGTGAGTTGATTGGTGGGCCTGAGTGAGTAGCAGGCAACATTTGATTGGTAGAGGACCCAGCAAAGCAAAGTTTGACCCATGGCACAGGCAGGAGGAGCAGGAGGGGCTGGACCAGCTGGACCACCACCACCCATCCCACCACGACGACGTGTCGTCATATGGGTAGGTTCGAAACTCTTTAATTTGTGCATTTGAATGGTATTAAGCTAGATTTGGGGTTTGGGTAGGAATGTACATTTTTAGGAAATAATGAGAAAATGGAAATGATTTGAAAAAGGAGAGGGTAGATAGGTAAAATAAGCTAAAGGCGGTTTAGGTGGGTAGATTTTAGGGTGTTTGGGTGGGTATGTAGGTAGAAAAAGGAAAAAAATGTAGGTGGGGGCCATGCGCGGGGTTCGGCTCAAGGAAATGAGCGATGGCCGATGTCGGTCGCTTAAGCGGCCGACATCGGTCATGAGTTAACAGGCGGGGTGGTTTATTGCTTGGCCGCGCGTCGGTCGTGTGGCAGCGGCGTCGGTTGGCGTCGGTTTGGGTTGGTTGTTTTGTTTTTTTTTGGTTTGTTTTGCTTTGGTTTGTGTGGGTTTGTTTGGGTGGTTTGTGTGGGTTTGGGTTTGGGTTGGGTTGGTATGGGTTTGGAGGTGGGTTGTATGGGTTTGGGGTTGGGTTGGTATGGGTTTGGGGTTGGGTATGGGAGGGAGATAGTGGAAAAGGTAGGTGACTAGAGGGGGGGGTTAGAGAGTCGGGGTGTGGTCGGGGGGATAAAAGGGGGTATAGAGGGTAAAGTAGATGATGTGATAAAGAGTAGGTCTAAGGTTGTGGGTTGGTTTTGCAGGCACGTCAGCAGTTGACGATGCGGGATAGGATGCCCCCGCTGTTGGTGCGGATGCGGCCACACGTATCCGCGGCACACTGGGCTATCATGCGCGAGGTGGGACTCGGCGGAGTCCAGCGATACAGAGCTATTGATAGAGATCACAGCCTGATGGTTGCCCTCATCGAGAGATGGGATCCGGCGACCAATGTGTTCCATCTCCCGACTGGGGAGATGACTATCACATTGGAGGATGTGTATCGCATCCTTCGACTGCCGATCGAGGGAGAGGCAGTGTTCCAGGTAGATTCGGAGACGGCGATGGACAGCATCCTGCAGGTTTTTGGAGATGCAGCCGCGCTACTTACCTATCACAGCGCGAGTATCGGGTATGGTGACATGTACCGTGCGCACCGACATGAGACACGGCTAGCCGTGCTGATGATGATCGGGATCACCTGCTTCGCCCTCCCGGACTCAGAGGGAGGGCACTTTCCATGGGCATTGATGGGGTGCTGCTTGAGATGGTGGAGGAGCACACATTACGCTTGGGCACCCAGTATACACAGTGCGATTATCTGAGGAGCTATGGGGCTATCGCCGGATGAGGCGATTTGGGATTTGCTCTACCTTTTACTTCAACTTTGTTGGGCATATGAGCACATCATATGCATCGAGCCGATAGGGTTACCCAGCAGCCAGGGCCACGAGTCATATACGAGATATGGCTTTGAGAGATGGTTGGGGTCGTGGGCGGCCACGGCGATTCTTGCAGAGTCGGGATGTGGCGTATTATAGACATTTGTTAGAGGGCACGACGGCGGTAGACATTGTATGGAGACCTTACGAGAGTCATCACCCTCGCGAGAGAGCCCGCTTCTGATTGCGCACGATCCAGTACACATTACGGATAGCAGGGGGAGGCCAGGAGAGTACGAGAGGATACCCCTAGAGAGAGGTGCAGCGGGCGAGATGGGGCTGCGGCAGGGCGAGCCACCTCCCTTCCCTCGGTCACGGGAGGGATGATGTAGAGCCCCACTGCCACGCACCACGGCCCTTGGACCCAGTTGGGTTCTTTGAGAGGCGGCAGGTGATGGTGTAGATGATCTTTGGTGTGCGGGGCATTCATGGTTTGGTGGGTGGTCGAGAGTAGCTAGGATAGTACTTGCCTGCACTGACCAGAACTTGGCTGCATGATAGCGAGTGAGATCAGCTCGAGGCCGAGTGCGGCTATTACGAGAGACGGTTAGGCTCTGCTGCGAGCACGAATAGGTGTCTACGAGGCGCTAGCCTTGAGCCCAGCGCGTAGTACAGTACGAGTACGAGCACGAGCACCACCACCGGCGGTGCGCCACCCAGCCCGAGGCACGAGTGCACGAATACCACCACCGTACGCCCAGCACAGCCACGAGCACCACCAGCAGCACGAGCACGAGTGCGCGCGGTAGAGTCGAGGACCCGGCCCGTCTCTGCAAGCGGTGGCACAGGATAGATACATGGAGGCGAGAGCGGAGGCCGTACTATCGGATGTCCTTGATAGTCTGGGCCGAGATATCACCATATGCGGCACACCGGCGGAGACCTCGCATAGTCGAGATCGCGGGGGCGCGCCACGCCGGCGGCGTGTCCGTTACGAGTAGGAGGCGAGAGGCACCACGAGGGACCAGCGAGGGAGAGGTGCTTTGAGGTGGTGGGGAGAGCTGAGGATCCCCACATAGTTTTTGTATATGGACATGGGCACCGATCTGCCCGAGCAGTTGTGTTGATAGAGGCTGCGTGCCTACATTTATTCATGTATTGATTCATTCATTCATTATATACCGGCTGCGAGCCGAGTATGCGGGTTGTCTGATTGATCTGGCTGCGAGCCAGTATATTTTGATATGAGGGACCGGCTGCGAGCGAGTCGAGGTGATTGATATTTATTGCGCTGCGTGCCGGCTTTGTTGTTGTATTATGAGATCACGAGAGGCCCGATGCGAGGCATATTGTACATTTGAAACTTGTATATTGTATATATATATATATATGATGATGTTTTGATCCATATGCAGTGTTGAAAATGTTTTTAAGTATTTCGTCAATGGTTTGTGATATAGAATGTAGGATGAGTTTAGTTGACATGTTGATATATGGATGATGTTGATGTTTTTGTTTTTGCACGTATATATGGATGACATGTTATATGATGAAATGTTGCATGTTGTGGGCTGGTTTTGTGACATTGTTATATATGTATCTGATGAGTTGGATCCAAATGATGTATAGATTGATAGTTTTTGATATCCTTAGTTGATGGTTTGTTTGTTTTTGTAAAAATAGATGATGTTAATGAAATTGTAATGATATGTGTGGTGGATGGACAAATATGGATAATGGTGTTGTGATGCAGGAAAAGAGGCGGGCGCGACAAAAAATTAGGTAGAAAATGAAGAAAAGAACCATGTTTTAAAAAGCCAGGTGTGTAACCGATATCGGTTAGGGAACCGATGACGGTAGCTGATAGACCGATATCGGTTATATAACCGATACCGGTTACTTAGGTATGAGCTTTTCTAAAAATAGAAAAGCTAGGGTGGCAACTTAAGTTCTTATTTTTAGAGCCATGCAAGAGGTTAAATACGTGAATGCGACGCTTTTTGATGACTGAGACAGGTAATTGTATGAGAGATTTGAGTGATAAGAAAAGAGATTCAGAAAGTAGAAAGGTGAATTTGAAAAGAGTGGTGATCATGGCAGAACGAGGAGAAGCATCCAGCAGGCAGGGCCGAGAGGGAAGACAAGTGCCACCGCAAGCTGCTGCAACCCAAGAGGTAAACGTTTTGGTTGTGATTTGATTTTTGCATGTGTTATGAATAGGAGATTAAGTGGGTAGATATGAAAAAGAAAACATGATAGCAAGGGTTATAGGTGAGGTAAGTGTTACGGGGTAGGTAATCAGGGGTTTCAGGTATGTTTGTATGTATAGAAAGGAATAAACGCTCAAATTATTGTCGTAGGCAGTGTGTTTAGGCAGGCTATATGAAGGTGCGTGATGGCCGATGCTCGGTTAGGGACAACCGGTATCGGTTACTGAACCGGTACCGGTTGACTATAAACGATACCGGTTGCTGTAGGAATTTCCAGAATGTGAGGAAAAACCCGTGGGGATTTGATGGATTGAATGGTTGTTTGTTATTTTGATGTATGCAGGCAGAGGCAGGGTTGAGGATGAATGATAGTGTACCAGCGCTGTTGTCACGAATCCGAGCGGATGTAACGCCAGCTGAATGGACATTGATAAATCGTTTGGGGTTAAGTGGAATCCGCTATTATTCACGAATCGCACGTAACCATGCTATGTTACAGGCGTTGATTGAGAGATGGAATCCTGAGAAAAATACCTTCTATCTACCAACAGGGGAGATGACAGTGACATTGGAAGATGTGTTTCGTATTTTGAGACTCCCAATTATAGGAACACCAGTATATCAGGCATTACCTAACGCGGCGCGGGCAGCGATAACAATGATTTTAGTCCATCATGCACGAGATCGACACAGCGAGGTTTGACATTCACATATGGGGTAATGTATGCAGCACACCCTGAGGAGACAAGGTTAGCAGTGATATTAATGATAGCGGTAGGGTATTATGCATTCGTTACGGGCGGAAGGGGAAGATTTCAAAGGCATTGATGTGTGTTATCTGGGAGATGATAGAAAGGAACGTGACGTTTGCATGGGCACCTGCATATTTGGCGGAGCTATACAGGGGTTTATGGGCTTGTAGGTGAAATCACAGAACGACACTGGATTGTTCATACTTATTACACTGTTGGGCCTATGAGCACATTGTTTGTGTGTGACCAATAAACCCGACCCATCGAGCGAGAGAGGCCGGAGATCGAGAGGTTGGGATTCGGATGCATGGGTCGGAGCGAGAACAAGAGCAGATCTCAGGCCGTGACGGGTGACATTGAGTATTACAGGCAGGTATGGGAGAGGGTGACGGTTGCGGATATCTGTTGGAGGCCTTACGGGAACTATATGGTAACAGAGAACATAGCTGAGGAGTTGAGGGGTGTAGAGTGATTGAGGTGGATCGCGGGGCACAGGCAAGGTGAATATGAGAGGATTCCTATAGATCGCGTGCGGTGACAATTTGGATTTGTGCGGGACATACCGCGAGGCTTATAGACCATATATGAGGATCGGCGCGCGGCGGCATTCTCACCTCCCGGCCAACACCTCGAAGGTCTGAAGAAGTAGCGGCCGATCGCGGGGTAATGGGCGCGGAGCAGCGAGAGGCCTATAGATTATGGTGGGTAGCGAGCGAGCTGCAGGTGTACGTGATCATCGACATAGCGGTGATTACGGCGAGAGGATCGTCTGCGGCGTTTGGTTGGCAGCTCAAAGCGCGAGTGAATGAGACAAGAGGATTGTTAGCGGTTGCGGAGTCACGGGCGGAGAGACTAGAGGCTGAGTCCTCCATGCGAGCGTATTCATATGTTCTGAGGAGAGGTTGGCGAGATCGGTGGGTGGTACCAATAGCCATGGTACCTTTGAGGACGAGAGAGCACTGGCGAGAGGGTCGGCGATCACGATCCTCACCTAGTTCGGGATGAGGCGTAAGGGTCTAAATAAATGTTAGCAAGGTATAAGAATTAATAAGGATGCCGACCTGCGTGTCGATGATAGAGAAGATGTATTTGTTTAACATCTAAATAAAACTGAATATGTATGTTGATTTGAGTTACGATAATAATAAGAATGTTTTCGTTTTGACTTTCGGTGTTTTGAAAAAGGATAAAGAGGAATGTGATTAAATAGAAATACACAAAAATATTTATATTTACCACACATGATAGGTTATGGTAGGGGATGGTCGAGCTAACCTTGGGAGACCCCATGTCTCCAAAGTGCTGCCTACATAGCCCATTGCACAAAGCAAGGAGGGCCTCAGACCGATGTAGTTCTCCCTTAGGACCAGGGAGAGGTGAATTCAGGCAATTTAGGTATGGTTAGGCGATTGGTTGGTTGGTAAAGGTATTGATAGTAATATTGGTAAGGCGAGGTTGATGGTGTTGTAGCAATTGGTGAGGTTTGTAAAGGTATAAGAGAAGCGAAAGTTAGCCTACCCAGTGGTAGGGAACCATGTCCTGCTTAAGATCAACACACAATCCTAGATGCGAGGCAAAAAGGAAAGATTGCTCCATAGGTGAAAAGAGCAAAATGAACCACACAACATAGAATGAACATGAAGCCCTAGGTGCCGGTGCATAGGCGAGAAGTCAATAGGTGAAAAGAGTTGTATGATCACATCCTATCGGGTGTGTAAATCACGTCCCTTGAGTTGAAACAAATGGTGAGGTGAGGTGAATGGTATAGTTGAGGTATGGAAAACTTATTACAAAGTGAGTGTTCGGATGAAGAGAACCTACCCTAAATAGACAAGTCCATGACTCAAAAGTTCTTTTGAATGAGGCTTTTATTTTATTGAATATAGAAGGTCGATCGATGCGGGAAGTCTCTGAGGATTTTGATTGTTTTATTCTTGAGGTCTTCAAAGGCTGATCAATGCGAGAAGCTTCGATAAAACTGACTGTGTATAAATTGTCCTTGAGGAGCGATCTATTTATAATAGCGAGATATGATTTTAATGCATAGCTGTCCTTCGGGGGAGCAGTCTATTTATAATAGCAGCAATAGTTCGGCATATAGCTGTCCTTCGAGGGAGCAGTCTATATTTAATTTAGATGACTAGATGTTCTTTTGGCGTGAAGCATCTAGTTTAGTAGGAAGTTTGACTCAAGAAAATCCCATAAGAATACGGCTTATTTTAATACTTTGAAGTCATGGACTAGACTAAAAAGGAAGGCATCGTCGAGGAGGTGAGAAGTGATCTTGATTTTATTTTGAGATGTAGAAAACAAAGTGTATGTAGCGGTAAATGAGCTCAAGGGACGAGCAGTAGGTAGATAAGAAGTGATATAACACTAAATTCAACAGTAGAATGGTCGAAGATCACGAGGCATTAAGGGAACTCGAGGCTCGGGTTTACCATTAAGCGAAGCTAAGCGATAAGTGCACGATCCATAAGTGTGAGTGATTATATAGGCCCAATCGATTGGGAGCAAATTTTCCCACGTTTGCTCTTTTCTAGTTTGGTTACATGTTGATTCTCTTTGAGGACAAGATCACCAACCTTAAAGGTATGCGCTCATGAAGTCACTTATCATAAGCACGCTTGATGCGTTTTTGATAGATTTGAAGGTGATCGAGAGAGTTTGTAAGGCGGCGTTCGTCAAGAAGCTCCAATTGGGCTAACCTCTTGGCGAAATCATCGTTGGTGAGAATATCACGAAGGATATTACGAGGAGGGTATTTGTATTTCGAGAGGTAAGACGGCCTCGGTACCATATACCAAAAAAAAGGTGTGGCATTAGTAGAGTACGGATCTTTGAAATACGATAAGCCCAAAGGGCAAGGGGATGTGATCGTGCCAATTTCGTCCCAGGACTCATTGACAACTTTCATGAGGATTTTGGTTAGGGTTTTATTAGAGGATTCGGCTTGTCCATTTGCTTGTGGATAGTACGGTGATGAGAAGAAGCTGAGTTTGATACCAAAGTTGTCACAAGGTCTTACAATGACTTATTTTTGAAAGATTTGCCATTATACATGTCAGTGATGAGAACACCAAAACGGCAGATAATGTGGTGGTTAATGAACTCTACAATTTTTTTTTTTAGTTGAAATGAGTGGAATAGCCTCCACCCATTTTGTGTAATATTCGGTTCTTTGTGATAATCCATCGGTGGCGTTGCGAAGAGGATGGATGAATCTCACCAATAAGGTCTAAACCCCATTGTGAGAAGGGCGAAAGATCTCGGCGACACAGGAGCGGGTGGCTAGGAGTATGTTGAAGGTTGGCATGTTGTTTGACACATAACACAACGCTTAACATATTCGTAGCAGATCGTTATTGAAGTAGGCCAATAATAACCAAGGTGAAGGATTCGTTTGGCCACGCGAGCAGCCAAAAATGTCCACCACAAATACCATCATGGACACATTGGATGGTATGGGTGACCTCCGCGCCGGTGAGACATCGAAGGAGGATGCCATCAAAGCCACGTTTATAAAGGAGTCCCCCCATAACTACATAACGAGAAATGCGTTTAAGAAAAGCGCGTTTACCAGTACTAGTAAGGTCAGAAGGGAGAACAGAGGTTGTAAGGTAGTCATGGAATTGGTGATACCAAGTATCCTGCGAGTTAGCAGACACAGTATTTATCGTACAAACAACCGGGGCTGAATAAGATGGGGCAAAGAGTTGTTGGACCAAGACGAAAATGTCAGAGTCAGTTGATGAGGCTGGAATTTGCGAGGCTAAGCAAGCCATAGTATCAGTAAATTTGTTAGTGGAGCGGGGAATGGTTTGGATAGAATAGTGAGTAAATAAGGCTAGAAGTGAATCCACGTAGTGTTTGTATTTTGAAGTTCCTCATTTTTACATTGGTAGATGCCCATAACTTGATTGACTACCCGATTGAGAGTCGCGAAAAATATTGATAGATTTGATACCTAAGTGCGGCGCGCACGGAGACCGAAACAGGGGCCTCGTATTCCGTTGTATTATTAGTGCGAGGAAATCGAGTCGAATGAAAGAGGCATAGGCTCGGCGTCGAGAGGAATAAGAACAACACCGGCTCCTCCACCACGTTGGCATTTGGATCCATCGAAGAAGAGAGTCATTGAATACGACTCCTCACAGGTGAAAGAGTAGCAAATGAGTTCGTCGGGAATGTAAAATTGGTAAATTGTTCCCCGGGTAAAGGGGCTTCCTGAAGTTGATGCTGCGATGGTTTGTCCTTTGATTGATTTACGGTGGACAAACTCAAGGTCGAGTCGGCGAGCATGAGCCATCGGGCGATGCGTTGGTTTAGATGAGGTTTGGCATACATGTAATGGATGGGGTCCGTGTTAGTGATAGCGAAAGTTTTGTGATTCGAAGGTAGTGTCGGAGTTTGGTAGCCACGAATGATAGGGCTAAACCTGACCTTTCTACATGTGTATACCTAGTCTCATAGTCCACCAAAGTCGACTTATATAATAAGCGGCTTGTTCTCTATTTTGAGTCACGATGTGCGAAGCATGGCCCCTACCTGAGCGTGGTCGGTGGCGGAAAGGTAAAGGTAGAAAGGGCGGTCGTCTTGAGGTGGGATAAGCACGAGGTGTTTGTAAGAGATAAGTTTTGAGAGCTTGAGAAGGCTTGGTGGCACTCTTTGCTCCATTGAAAATCAATGTCCTTTTAAGAAGGTGATGAAAAGGTTGACATCGATCAAGAGTTGGGAGATGAAACGTCGGATAGATTGGAGCTTACCTTGTAAACTCACGATTGTTTGAGATTGGTAGGTGGGGGCATTTCTAGGATAGCTTTGACTTTAGATGGAGTGACCTCAATGCCACGCAAAAGGCGATAAAGCCAAGAAGTTTTCCCGAAAAAGGACACGAAAGACACATTTTTTTGGTTGAAGATAGACGAAATATTGTAGCAGGTGATCAAAAATAATGGTTAAAACATCGAGATGTTCAACTGCGATGTTTAGACTTGCCAAGAAGATCGTCAGCGTAATCTTGAGGATAGTGTGCATAATGTCATGAAAAATGTAGGTCATAGCCACGCTGATAGAGTCGCACGGCATTCTTAAGGCCAAATGGCATTACGGTATGGTAAGGGTTCCCGAGGAGTTATGAAGGTAGTTTTGTGTTGATCGGCGGAAGCACGTGACCAAAATTTGGTTGTATCTGAAAAGCCATCCATGAGAGAGAGCATCTCATGGCTGCGGTGAGATCAACAAGTTGGTCAATACTAGGTAGAGGAAGTCATCCTTAGGGAAGCGCGGTTAAGATCCACGAAATCCGTGCATATCAGAAGTCCCAGTCGCTTTAGTGAGGCGAATGCGATGTTAGAAATCCATTGAGGATAGTCATTAGGTAGAATGAAGGAAGCAGAAAGGAGTCGTTGGAGCTCCTCTTTGACGAAGAGGGCAATGCGCGGATGCATTTTCTCAATTTACATGTTTAATTGGCTTGAATCGGGTTTAGGGTAATGTTATGGACAATGTCGGGATCGATTCACAGGCATGTCGCGTGAGACCAAGCGAAAGCTTGGTTGCAAAACATGGAAAGTAAAAAGGCGACTTGTTTTGATGCGTTAAGGGATTGTCCAATCTTCCGCAATGTGAGGATCCTCCTCGTGTGGATGTTGATTTCTATAGTAGATTAGGTTCAGGCATGGTTTGGGTTTGGATGGTAAGGCTCGTTGGAATATAAGAGTCATCCGCGCCTTGAGTAAGTGAGGATGGAGTCATCATCACGGCACTCAAAGTAACATTAATTGAAGGGAGTCCTCTTGATCATGCTCATCAGATATAGAAGAGGGGAATAGAAGAGGGTCACTCATTATCAGCGTTGATAAGTGAGAGGACCTACGAAGATAGCATTTATGAAAAAAAGTTTGGAGGATAGATTAAAGGGATCTATCGAGCTAGAGTGGGAGACAGAAGGCAAAATGGGTGATGATGGTTGATGGTGATGTCATCGTCTTCAGAAGGACAGCGACCACGAGGTTATCGATGTAAGTGTTCTACAGGAAATCCGAGACCACTCACGATCCATTATGTTTGCGTGTGGTGATGGGGATGAGTGTATGTCGGCCTTGTTAGCAAAGGCCAAAACCAAAGCAACACGAAACCTGGCCAGTCAGAAGGTGAGGCGAAGCGAAGCATTGTCGAAGTATTAAAGTTGGATTGAAGGAACCACGAGAGAAGGCTCGAGGCAGGAGAGATGCATTCGGCACCCCGTATGTTAGGTTAGTACGGCGGTGCGGTGGTCGGTAAAGGTGCTTCTCCCCACCGCAGCGGTCGCCATTAGGATATTATGTCAGAAGTCCCTCATCACTTTAGTAGCGGGTCACGATATTAAGAAATCCATTGAGGATAGTCGATAGGAAGAATGAAGAGAAACGAGAAAGGAGTCATTGGAGCTCCTGCTGGCGAGAGACGTGCGCGGATCATTTTCTCAATTCTGTTTAATTGGCTTGGAATCGGGTTCGAGGGTAATGTTATGGACAACCCGATGTCCGGGATCAATTCTGGCGTATCGGTGTAGGACACGAAAGCTTGGTTGCGGCTGCGATATTAAAGGTGACTTGTTACGATCGCGTTAGGGGATTGTCGATCTTCTGATAGAGATCCTCCTCATGTGGATGTTGATTTCTATAGTAGATTCGTTCGGCATGGTTTGGGTTTTAGATGGTAGGCTCGTTGAATATAAGGTCATCCGCGAGTAAGTGAGGATGGAGTCATCATCCACGGCACTCGATAACATTAATTGAAGGGGAGTCCTCTTGATCATGTTTGAATATAGAAGGGGAATAGAAGAGGGTCCTCATTGTCGCGTTGTCCTAAGTAGAGAGGACCTAGGAAGATAGCATTTATGAAAAAAAAAAGTTAGAGAGAGGATAGGTTGGGGATCTATCGACTCGGTGGAAGGCAAATAGAAAAATGGGTGATGATAGTTTTGGTAGAGGTGACATCATCATCTTAGAACAGTGTGTGAGAGTTAAAATCGATGTAAGTATTCAAATCCGAGACCACTCTGATCATTATGTTTTGCGTTTGGTAGTAGGATGGCGTGCGGCCTTGTTCGCAAGGACAAAACGCGAGCACTTTCCAAACACGGTAGTCGAAGGTGAGGGTACAGGCCGTGATTTATCGGTGTTGAAAATCAGATTGGAAAGGAACCACCCGAGAGGAGGCTCGGGGGCAACGGAGAATCGTCGACACACCCCCCATATGATAATGTTAAGTTGAAATCTGGCGGTGCGGTGGTCGTAAAGAATTACTTCTCTACCTGACGGTCATAAGTAGGATAAATTGAAAAAAATGTGTTTTGGGTCATTTGTGTGATTTTCGAGACTGTCGAACTTTTTGTCCCAAGCTGTCCCAAGTGCGAAAGTGCACTCTGTTCCCGATCGGCGAAATCCCGAAGTTGTCCCATTTTCGGGCCCGTCGGAAAATTTTGTCCCAGTGTCCCAAAACTTTTGTGCGAGTTGTTCCCGATTTAGGTGAAACACACTTTGAACCAGCGTACTACGCACTTTCATGTCTCAAATGTCCCAAAGTTAAAAAGTGTGAGCTTTCGATTTTCGGCGAAACTCCGTGTCGCGTACTTGAGCTCCTTGTCCCAAATCGAAAAATGCAAGCTTGTTTTTGATTTCACTTTGAATGCAAGTGCCAACCGCGTACTCGGAACTTTTTGTCCCGAATGTCCCAAGTCAAGCAGGGCCTTTGTTCCATTTTCGGCCGAATCACCCGAACGCGTACTCGCGCATTTTCGTCCCAATCGTTCCAAAAGCATTTGTGCATCCTCTCCTGTTTCACCGAATCGGTAGAGCCGCGTGTTTCGCGCATTCGCGTCTCACATGTCCCAAGCGTGCCAAGTGTCATTCACACTTAGTTTTCCGCTCACTCCGAGTATGATGCTATTCAAATTGGTGGTTGTGTATTGATCGCATTAAATTCATTCCTCTCTCCAATGGCTATATATGAGCATTTCCCCTTTGCATTTTCGCATTGCTTCCATCTTATCTTTGCTCGAACCCTTGCATTTGAAAACCTGCGCAAATATCCCTCCTTTGCAAATTCCTTCCCAGAGTCTAGGTTGCGCTCAGAGACTATCAATATGAAGATCAAGTTTCGGGGACGGAGCAAATTTCTCCTTGAGTCTGCTTTGTTAGCAATATTGGGGACGTGGCTCGTCATCTCGACCGGTGATTTTGGGCAAGAATGGCGGATCTGAGCCCTACGCCCGATAGCACAAGCGATTCATGATAGCGGTTTGGCTTTTGCCGGTGGTTTCCCAATCTCGGTGCGGTGTCTTTGTCTTTGTGCTTTCATGCGGAGCTCACTTGACCCGCTTGAGCGAATTGACAAATGTACATGGGAACTCATTGCCAAGTGAGGCCATTAGCCGCCATTGGCGCTGCTCACGAGGATTCGGAGTTGGACAATGCTATAGTCGTCTCCAGGGATCAAGCACGAGACCCTATTCGATCAAGGCGGTGACAAATATAAGGCGCGAGTGGCGAAGTCTTGGTTGAAGAACCCTAAGAAAGGTGCTTCTCGCCTAACCAAAACCCTCTTAGAAGCAGATTTCAATGAGGTTGTCGGACTTCATAATCCTGTGGCTCGGGTTATGGGTTTGCCCTCCACCCGATGAGTTTCATTTACGGATGTGCCCGCTCATCGGCATGGTGTGCGAGGAACACAAAACATCAAGCCCAGGCGAGATCATCGGTATGAATTTGGCGGAGCGACTATCAGCGTTCGGCCAAACAAAGAAGTTCTATATGACTTCATACGATGTATACCCTAGCGGCATCGAGCGGTGGTTTGGTTTCTCTATATAGATGCACACAAAGATGATCCAGTGTATGCCTATTGCCCTGATTCACCACGGAGACCCGGCGATCGGAATTTGGAAAGATTGATGATGCTTTCACCATGTACGTGGTCATTGCTCGAAGGTGATCTTTCTTTAGAAGGTTTTGAGATGAAGCCATGAACTGATATCGCGATTATGGAGCCTATTTCATCCAATTCGGGAAATTTTCCTATATCGAGCTTGCTTTGGCTATGAAAGCACTCCTCTGGCTTCCCATGTTACTGCTGATAAAATGGCCTTGATAGAAATATGCGAGGCAACTAGACAAGTTGCCTGAGAACTTGCGAGAGACAAGAAGATTTACAAGGCTTGCACTTTCCCATCTCTCGGAAACTACACATGCAAAACAGACTCTGGATGCTCGAGAACATAGAAAGAGCCACTGGTCCCTATCCTTTGTTCATTTCTTCAAGCCAAGAACCTGCTTTGACTTGAAGAAGTTTATTGAAACAGAACATCAAGATAATCTACCATCATAGGCGAGATCTGAGAGACTCTTTTTGGCTGGCCCATGCGAGATGATTTTGAAGCGAGGAGAAGGCATTGTGGCGGGTTCTCCTGCAGTTGATTCAGAACTTCGAGTGCATGCCAAGTTCTGAAGGTCTCGGGATGACAATTCTGACCTATACTCGTATGAGTATGAAAATGTGATTAAGCACACCCCTCGGAGGACACTGGATTGGAGCGGGAAAGAGAGGGATGATGCAGTGAGATTCTTGCTCCGGTCTTAGTCGGGACTAAGTGCAGTTCGATAAGAAGATCCGAGAATTCAAGAGGCACTCGGGAGAATCCTCCTCGAGGATGATTCGACACCCGATAAGAGGCATCGGTTCAGTGCGAAACACCAATGCAAAGCCCCTCTGCCTCATCGGCACAGGGACCTCTGAATCTACTCCCTCTTCATCTACCCGGGTATATAAGAAGAAACTCAAAGAGGTAAAGAAGGAGCTGCGAGAGAATGACCCTCGAAGAAAGCAGGCGAGTTGCCTATAGGGCCGAGAGAACATCATTGTTCTCGGTGAAAGTGAAGAAAGTGAGATGCCCGACTCTGCGAATGTTCTGAAGATCCGGAGATAAGGACGAGGAGGTCGAGCCTTGAACTTCCGGTGCTGCTTGATTCTTCTACCGCTATTGCCTCCAGGTGCTCTACTCACATCTCGGCTTGAGTCAGCAGTGCCTTGAGACCACAGAGTGTCATGAGGCTCCTGTCTCTTGGTCCCCTTGCTTCTCCTGCAGATTCTTCTTCCTCTTTTGCTTGGTCAACCTTTGGTTGACAAAGGAAGAAAAAATCCTCCTCTCAAAGCTTGGGACCAAATTTCGATCTTTGTTGCGGCCTTGTTGGGCACCACTCCTTCTCGTGCCAAGAAAGCGAGAACCACTTCGAGAATAGTGTCGTGCCCAAGGTCGCAATTCTTGGAGATTCTTCAAGCCTACGGTAGACAAATCGAGAATCGAGACTTGCGGCATCGACTTGGAGCTTTGAAGAATCCCATGGGAGAGTCTACTCCGAAGGTGAAATTCACAACCTCCGAGGAAGCTTGATCCACGAGAGTCATTGGAAGGGTAGAGAAAGGGCAGCGTGACTATTGAGCAGTTGGAAGAACAAGCCCCGATTCTCACGGGTTTCATCAAGTCTCTTTTATCTAAGGATAAAGTCTTGGACCCTACCCCATTGACTACTCTTCCACCTCCTGTAATTCTAAGCCAAGATGAAGTGCAAAGTATCGAAGATATGCACAAGTATTACATCATGTAAGAGCTATTGAAGCCATGGTGGATGACATGCTTGTTCTTTGGATTAAACTTCATCGATGAAGCTTTCAAACTCCACGAAAAGGTGAGTAATGTGCAAGGCTGAAGCTCTCCTCCACTATCATACCATGGATAAAGAACTAAAAATGCGGAGCGGTTGTATAGTAGACCTTCGCCTTATGGGACAGACAGAGATGAGAACATCTTCTTGGCGAATAAGATTTTCGATGATCTTGAGACAATCTATCAAAATCCACAGGTCTACGGCGTGGAGTGGAAGATCGAGTTTTGGAGGAAGCTTTGGGAGAAATGAAGAGCAGTGTGCGAAGGAGAAGCTTTGAAGACAGCTTGGTTTATTCTTTGCTTTCGAGGATATACATTGTCATCTTCGGGATGAAAACTCTGGTGTTTCCTGTCCTTGCGAAATCAAAGCTCGGTTGAGCTTTTGTCAAAGATAATCTATTCGAGAAAGCTCCATCTCTAAGGAAAGATGAAGGAAATTTGTTCTCTTGATCTGCCATTGAAGAAGCAAATAAAGATTATCATACTCACGTCGAGTTTGATAAAGAGATGGAGAAGTGTGCAGGATTTTGGACTCGGTCTGCGGCCAACACGTCGGTTCCACGTGGCGAGAGACATAGGCGAGGCATTGAAGAAATTCGGGCGGCGGATTACGAAGACAGTGGGTCCCTCCCGATGGTGGCCACTGTCTCCTTCTCCTTTCTTTTCTCTTCTTCCCATTCTTTTCGTATTCTTTGTAATTAGTTAAGGTATTGCAATTGGCGATCCTTAACTATTCTTTGAATTAAAAGAAAGCGATTACGAAAAGTAAGGCCCGACTTGTAAGCTATATAATGGCCTTTCCACGCCATTTTGCGAGGAGGAAGAACTTGGATATTTCTTTGAAAGTGTAAATAGATCTTAAAGAAATCAATACAAAGGGCTTTCCATTCTTTGTCTATCTAATTCTTGTTATCTACTGTGTTTTCCTTTAATATTGTGAAGATCATTTTGTTCTGATTCGTTAGTCTCTCGATTGCATCTTGTTCGATTTTGCAAATCTGATGATCTTGTATAACGAAGGAACTTTGTGTCCTTGATGAATAATCGAAGAAGGTTATTTATGGAACTTTGTGTCTTTAAATTTAATCTCATTCAGCCAATGCAAATGATCTTGTCTTAAATTCTTTGAAGCTTCGCATACATGAAGAATTATTACTATCATAATTACGAATGTTCTTTATTACTCATCTTCTTATTCCCTTTCCTCGATCCTTGTGTAATTGATGATCCTTGTGGAAAACACTTTCGTAATATCCAAGTTTGACCATAAAACAATGTTACGTACATTTGTAAATAAGTTCGTTTACGAATAAGGGAACCTCTCCCATTAAAGAGGAGGGACTTCTTGTCCCACATTTGTTGCTCTTCTAAAAAGTCCTATTTGACGACCAACGGTTTTGGCGACTCATTTGGGAAAATCGCATTCGATCTGCAATTTTTTCGATCATCCTTTGATCGGCGACTCCAGCGTTTCACTCGAGGAGAAGGACCCTTGGTATCGAAGATTCTCGGTTTGACTTTTGGAGCAACGGGGTTTCCTTTCCCTTGAAATAGAAGAACTCGTTAAATGGCGAGCACTCCACTGTTCAAGATAGAAGTCCTACGGGTGGTATTCCTTGAGAACACCTGCTAGTCCCGATCTACGAGCTTTGATCTAGGCTGGTGTTACGGTTCCCCTCAAGCCGTATTTCCAGAATGGCGCACCATGATGCCATGGGGTCAACGTGTTGGGCCCTGGCCCTTAATCGACCTTTGCATGAGTTACCTAGAGGTAGCAGAAGAACTTCCCCAAATTTAAAGGAGATGGCAAAGTACACCTTTTGATGAACACATTGCAGCCTTCATAGGTTGCATGTGGAGTCTTGGGAGTTGAACATGAAGAGCGTCTCGGTAAAGTTTCATTCGTTGAGGCGTTACTGAATAATCTGTGATTGGTTCTATCACCTTAAATGGTGCCATCACCATTTGGAATCTGATGAGAACTTCGGTTCGAAAGCCGTTTCAAGCTGGCGAGAAGATGTGCATGCCTGCTTGCCCAAATTTCTCGAGATAAAGAAAGATCCATCGAGAACCCATGAGAGAATTTGTGGCTCGATTCAATGACCCGATCAACAAATTCTGTAAATACTCGGCCCGGTTGATCAAATTCAAAATGTTTCTTTCTAAATGCTCAAAGCGCCCAAAGTCGGTTATGCTCTAAGAAGGGCTAATCTCGGAGCGTTAGTTACGGATCAAGCTGGCAGGCATTAGTGTCGAGGATGACTTGATCATGTCGGGGAAGTTGAAAGAGATCCTCCCAAATCTAAATCTCTGCTTCTTCCTCTTCCACCTCTGGACCCAATCTTGATCCATTAGTCGAGAAACTTGCAAATGATCTAGTAGTATAAAGAAACAATTAGCTCGGCATGCCCACAGTATCACGGATGTTCCCGAAGAAATTTTCAGCCTAGAAATCGTTTGCTGCTCCTCACACAGACTAGCACTTGAAGGACCTCCTGTTAAAGTTCCTGTGAATACGACTTTGTGAAGTTGAAGAGCCAGGATGATGATGTGGACAATGAAGCTTGTGAGGAGTTCTGGAGAATTTGATGATGAGCGGAAGAACTTGAGGATCTCGGGTTAATTTCTTTACCACGAAAGGCAACTGATGATGGAGATGACTATGATGAAGTGGTAGCGAGATATGAGCAGTGAATCATTTGCTGTCATGACTCGAGAAGCAGACAAGGCGAAGGAGAAAGTAACACACCCATGAAGAAATCTAAGGAGCGGCCAAACTATTCCTGTAATTGCCAAAGAGGATCTCTATCCCTACCTCATCTGCACCAAGTAAGTCACATTCGATCCTACTAGCAAGTTCCTTCTTTTTCTCCTAAAGTTGATAAGCCTAGAATTCCAAATGATGATGGTCCATCCACCTCTGGATCCTTTGATATTGTTGATCACCTAAAAGGACCAAGGTTCAAATTTGAAGGCCCCAGAATACTACTCAAACTCATCCCAGCTTTTGCCAAGATGATCCAATTTGTTAATTCCCATTCCAAGACCACCTCTAAAGGCCTTTTGCCCACTCCTCCTTCTGCACCATAGCCTAGTCTGGTAGCTGCTGTCACCTCGCCTGGTGACAAAATCAAGCCTTTTTATGTAACACTTCTTATAGGCTGGCCATAGGCTCGATGGCTGTGTGTCATAGATTCGGAGCCTCGAGATAATGTGATGCTGCTAAAGTAGCTCATGCTTTAGGCTTGACCCTCACTCGTACTTATGGATCTTATTTACTCCATGGAAAGTAAGGAAGTGCCTTTGGTTGGAAGGATTAAAGATGCACAAGTGGCTTTTGCTGCTTTACCTGAAAAGAAAGTCTTGGCTACCATCCTAGTAGCAGACATTCCTCCTTCTTATGGAATGTTGCTAAGTAGGAACTTCTGTAAAGATGTGGGTGGAGAGATTGAATGGATTGGTCACATGCACTCATACAGTCATGGACACATGAAGAAGGCTGCTGCACAGAAAGCTGATCTGAGAGTATATTGTGCGAGAAAAGCGGATGATCCTAAAGGCACAAATACTCTATGAGGATATGGGCCATGGTAATTACATGATTGTCCCACAGTGAAATCCAACCCTCAGTATCACCCAAAGATCCCATAATGGTGTTTGGATTTTAGAATTTGATGGAAGTTGTTCCTCAGGTGGTTGGAGTGGTGTCTGCTAGTGTCACACGAAGGATGCCTACGCCCTTTTTCATTTAAGTTGCGGTTCAAAACACTATGAATACGGCCGAGTATGAGGCTCTCATTCTTGGACTGCTGTAGTGGCCAAAGAGCGAGTGTAAAAATCTTACGGCTCGTGGTGATGCGGAGGCTGATTGTGAAGCAAGTCGAAGCCTTTTTCAGGTAAAAAATGGGAGGTGAAAGCATTACGGAATCGGGTTTGGGATTGATTGAATTCCTTGATGCTTTCTCCATTGAAGCAATACCTAGAAAAGAAACAATGGGGCTGATTCTTTGGCACATCTCGGGATCACTCTTGATTCCCCATCTGAATTCTCTCGGGATAAGTTCACTATTGAAATGGTCCACCGGCCTAGTGTACTGACAATGCCAATAAGCGGAAGTTTTCAACGATGACCAGCATTTTCTTTCCTTCACTGGAACTCAAGGGTAATTTGAACAAGCGTATTTTGAGGAAGTGACTTTACTTTGCCTCGTGAGAGTGTGT
The DNA here is from genome assembly GCA_018340775.1 of Taxus wallichiana var. yunnanensis. NCBI lineage: Eukaryota > Viridiplantae > Streptophyta > Pinopsida > Cupressales > Taxaceae > Taxus > Taxus wallichiana. Next base: position 18,601,355 of record CM031243.1, read on the forward strand.
CCTCGACCATCCTGTCACCCAGGAGAAGCAGATCGGGAAGGGTGCATTAAACTCAAGGAAACAAGATTCCCAGGTTTGGTGAGTTTGGAGGAGTTGTTTGATAAACATGATAGATATGTGAAATCTAAAGCTTCTCTTTGGACCTCAGTAATCAGGTGAGTATGATAAGATTGATATAGGGAGTTCTCTCATTTGACCCCGAGCTAGTAAATATTGGAAAATGTTGCACAAAGCGCGAGAGGAAAAAGCAATTGATCTTAAGGAGGTATAAGGATGTTCTTGCTTATTCTTATGAAGATCTAAAAGCCTTCAAGCCAAAGATATGCGGCATTCTATTCCCCTCAAACCGGAGAATTAAGCCTTTGAAGAAGACGAGGCGTACAATCCAAAATAGGTGACACCATCTTTCGGAGATCCGGAAGTTGTTGAAGGCTAAAATTATTTTCCCATTCACCATTAGACATGGATCGCAAATATAAATGTACTGTTAGGAAGAAAAATGGTGAGATCCATATGCATTATTGATTTCGGGCAACACAGATCGGGCTTCTACGAAAGATAACTACCCTTTGCCTATGATGGATCAAATATTGCAGCGATAACTTGAGGATCTGAAATGTTATCTATGCTTGATGGATTCTCGGGATCAATCAGGTAGAGGTTGATCTTTATGAATCAACACAAGAATGACCTTCACCACTCCTTGGGAGTACCTTTGCCTACAAGAGAATGCCTTTTGGGCTGATTAATGCTGAGTGCCACTTTCCGAGAGAAGCTATGGATCGCTTTTGGAAGCTTGAAAGGAAATGTATTGTCAGTATACCTTGATGACGTGGTCAGTTTTTCAAAGACAAGAGCGGATCACTTGACCACACAGGAAGCAGTTACTGCTTTGAGATCTACGAAGCATGGGATTTCTTTAAATCCTAAAAAAATATCTTACACAATGTTCTGAGAAGGAAAACTAATAGGGCACATCGTCTCCAGGATGGTATTAAGATTGATCTGAATGAGTTGAAGCCATCCCGTAAATTCCTCTCGACCCGATAAAAAAGGCGTGCATTCCTTCTTCGGTAAATCAATTTTTAAGAAGATTCATCCCGATTTTACTGAGAGTAACTTTGAATATTTCTCGGATGATGAAAGGAAGCAAACATTTGGTTGGTCTTAAGAAGAAAGAATCCTTTGAGGTATCGAAAAGCTATTGCTAAAACTCCGGTTTTGGCTTTATCTAACACGATTGATTTCATCATCTATTCTTTATCTACCAGATAATACCACAGCTCTTGTCTTAACCCAAGAAGACTACGATAAACATGAGCTACCAATTGCCTTCATGAGCTATATCTGAAGAATCATGAGCTAAAATACACCATGATGGAGAAGCATGCTTTTGCGGTAGTCAAGGCATCAGCGATTCGTTTCTATATCCTCAGCTCTCACTCTATGGTGCTGGTTCGAGATCTGGCTTATTAAGTCAATTCTTACACGGCGAAATTTGGGTCAAGAGAGGAAACCCAGGTGGCTAAAGTCGGAGTATGACATTGATATCAAGCCAAACCAAGGCTGGTTCGTGGAAAAGGTCTTTGTGAGCTCATTCTTGAAGGAGCCAAACATGAGTTCTTTGGAGGAGAAAGCCTTTGACATTCCCTCTTGTTCTATTCCTTAGTTCGATCGATGAATGGTATTCGACATCGCCCATTTTCTCACCTGTGGGGAATGCCCCTCTCATTTAACTACCAAGGAAAAGAGGAGCATTTAGAGTTGAGATCAATGTACTATGTCTGCGTACGCAGGAAAATGCCTTGTTGAGCGTGTAGTTTTAGATGGGAGATTTACTGAAGTGTGTGGACGAGGAACAACGAGAGAAAGTTGCTCTCGGCTTTTCATGATCGGGCATGTGGAGGCCTTTATTCATCAGCGGTCACGACTCACAAGATACTCGGGAGGATATTCTACTAGCCTTCCTTGTTCGAGAGATGCATCAGTGGGTGGATAAATGCGAGGCTTATCGAGACCTTTGTGGGAAGACCTAAATTGGCCTCTTTGCCTCTCAGGCTTGAGTTGTGATTGAGGGAACCATTTCAACAGTGAGAGTCTGGACTTCATTGGTGCACTCAGCCTATTTCTAGTGTTGGTCACGCACTCATGTGCTAACCTCAGCATTACTTCACCAAATGGGTGGAAGCTATTCGATTCCAGAGGAGCTGACACTTACGAGTGAGTACACTGACTTCATGAAGAGAACATCTTGGTAAGGTATGATGTACTACTGTAGATTATATGAAATAATGCTTTGATCTATATCCTGTTGAGATATTAGATTTACGCTACGGGTGTAGCATCTCTAAAGCTCATTCTTGATTACTTGATTATGTCGAAATGAACCCTTAGAAGATCCACCATGAAAAATACGAGTAGCTACTCGCTGAGGAAGTAGGTGATGAGATATCAGTGAAGCGCGCGGCATAAGCTTTATGATGATCTTGTGGTGCCCAAGGGCGGATCACACCTAAAGAGGCCATTAGAATGTCTCTTTTCAAGTGGTGTATAGATTAGAAGCTAAATTGCCGATGGCAATGGAGCACTTGACCCGATATTGCACACAGTAAAGAGCCATTGAAGATACTAATTTCAGCGATGTACTCTGGATAAAAGAGATCATGTACCTGCACAAGGCCCGAAGCGAGAAGATAGATTGGAGGTTGCTACAGTAGGATATCTGATCACCCAGCCGGGGAGAGGTAAAGGTTACATTTGACAAGAAAGACCAAGTTCGAGAGAGTTCCAAGTTGGAGATCTTTGTCTTTGGCCATAGGATAGAAGACATGAACCTCGTAGCGGCCATGAAAATTTGATTCCACCTTGGCTCGGACCTTTGAGATAAGACCTTTCTTTGGTAAGAACTCTTTATCTTGATTACATGGATGATTCTCCCTCACTTCCTTATAGTGGAGCAATACGTAACCT
>CM031243.1:18604424-18669569 GCA_018340775.1 Taxus wallichiana var. yunnanensis
CTTCATGCTTATCTTCCTTGATGACATTCGATTTACTCACGCACACGTGAGGAGCATGAGGAGCACTTCAGCCAGGTTCTTCGGTTGTCTTCGCGAACAACGCCTTTACGGAACTTGAGAAGTGTGTTCTTTCACCTGAGGTCTGCAATATTTGGGCCACATCATTTCGTGGGAAGGTATCGCAGCCTCAATCCTTCCAAGATTCAAGCCATCATGGATTGCCAAAGACCCACTTGTGTGACCGAGGTGTGTAGTTTCATGGGTCTAAAGGCAGTGTACTACAGGAGGTTTGTTCAGACTTTTCTCGGATTACGCACCCTATCACTTCTCTTGCCGGAAGGGAAGAAGTTTTTATGGTCGATAGATGTGAGCAGCCTTCAGATTAATCAAGGAATGCCTTACGAGAGCACCTATCCTCGCAATGCCGAGATCCTCATGGAGAGTTTTTCATATGCACAGATGCTTCCTCGGCGGGACTTGGAGGAGTGTTAATGCAGGAGGGTAGAGTAGTGCCTTTCGAGTCTCGCAAACTCAAGGATTATGAGCTCAATTATCCGACCCATGACCTTGAGCTTGCAGCAGGTGGTACATGCCTTAGTGCGGTGGAGACATTTTCTTCTCGGCCGGAGATTTACACTCGTGGATCGATCACTTGAGTCTTACGCCACCTCTTCACGCACACCTCAATCTCGATCGCCATCGTCGGGCTGGATGGAGTTACTCTGTGAGTATGACATGGAGATAGAGCATGTGAAAGGGAAGGAGAATGTGGTTGTAGATGCCTTGAGTAGACGGAGACATGTGGCTATGGCCACCTCAGTGGGCACAGCATGTTTGCGGGAGTAGGATCTTACGTAGCTTCCTCAGGATAGTTTCTACCTTACAATAGAGCAGTAGATTGAGTCTCGTAGAGACCCCTTGAGGGAGATTTGATGGATTTTCTTTAGAGGCGAGATGGCCTTCTCGAGGCCTGAGAGGTCGGATATATGTTCCTAGAGATGGAGGCTTGAGACATGACATTTTGTCAGAGGCTCATCGTGCACCTTACTCAGCCCATCCCGGGGTGAAGAAGATGCACGCCACCTTGAGACAGATTGTATTTTTTGGAGAGGACTTCGGAGAGACATAGCCTCATTTGTATCCCGATGTTTAGAGTTCCACGGGGTAAAGGCCGAGCATCAACAACCAGTGGCCTTCTCTATCCTCACGCCATACCGGAGTGGAAGTGGTACACCATTTCTATGGACTTCATCGTTAGGTTACCTACATCGAGATACGACCACGACACCATCATGGTCACGGTGGATAAATTGGCGAAGGTAGCTCACTTTTTCCAGTGAAGACCACCTATACAACGAGTACGGTGGCACGAGTATACCTTGATGAGATTGTCGATTGCATGGGATTCGCGGAAGATCATTTGCGACCGCGACCCTTTGTACACCTCCCATTTCGGACCACCATGCAAAGTATGCCCTCGAGACAAGGATTAATTTCAGCACGCCTTATCACCCAGACCGGCATGGACGACCCGGACAGAGAGGGTGAATCAGATTTTGGAGGACATGCTCGGGATGTACGTGATGGATCATCGGTCGAGATGGGAGAAGTATCTGTATTTGGTGGAGTTTTCCTACAATAATAGTTTCCGCAGTTCTATAGGCATGGCTCCTTTCGTGCCTTATATGGTAGAGAGTGCGGGACACCTCTTAGTTGGGACAGGATTGAGGACAGGGTTTCTCTTGGACCAACATTATTACAAGACATGGAGTAGCGGTGGCCTTGATCGTACATGATTGCAGGAGGTGCGGGATAGATAGAAGAAGTATGCGGACCAGCGATAGACGGATCATAGTTTTGAGGTAGGCACGAAGGTGTTCCTTCGTGTCGGACACTTTATAAGAGCCCTATCCGTTATGGAAAAGGTTCTAAGCTTGCTCCTAGATTTGTGGGTCCCTTTGAGATCTTGGGCGCCTCGGCCCTTGGCCTATCGTCTAGCATTGCCACTAGCTTATCGATGCGTCGTCCATGATGTTTTTCACGTTTTAGTGCTTAGAGATATGTTTCTCGATCCTTCTCATGTGCTAGATTGGACGACCGCATTGCAGTGCGAGGATCGTGGGCAGTGATGGTGGAGCCCATGCGTATTTTAGATCGCAGGACCACAGGCCTTGAAGGCGAGAGATTGATCGTGTTCGTGTCCAATGGGACAAAAATGCGATGAGACTAACGTCGCTACTGGGAGGATGCTACATCACTGCGAGCTCGGTTTCCACACTTATTTCAATGACTTCTGGAGGGAGGAAGTCTAGTCTAAGGAGGGGGATATAATGCCCACTTCCCTATGACACTTAGTTGATTATCATTTTGAGTTATGTAGACTTTGGATATGGACATGACTTATACTTATGTTGATTAGCATGATGTTTTGTGACTAGATGCATTTGGATTATGATTGGATTTTGTTTTCGTGTATGATCTACGACTCATGGACATTACTATCGATACCGATATTATTTTTATATGGATATATCAAGCATGTGTTCTAACATTGGATTTCTTCGCCATGATGAGTAGAATGTAGTTGTTGAATTTACATTACTATAATTTTGGATAATGATGAAATGCATAGTTAAGTTGTGATTTAGACCTAGAAATAATGATTGATTGAATTACGTATAGATGTTAATAAATTTCATGCATATGGTTATTTTGGATATTTTGACATGGCGCAAGGCCGAAGGAGGTATATTGTATTTTGCACGGGAAAACACAACATGATCACAACCATGAGGGGGATTGGGAACCAAACACAACAGGGATGTCGGTGGTTCAACTTTTTGGTCGTCAAGGCAACTAGTGAATTGTATAGTGTTACCTTTGTTCTTTTATGTGTTGAGAAAATTCCCATGAGGGAGAAATTTTCTAATGTGTCCAAGGGGGTAAGAATTTTAATTAGTTGTTTTAACTTACTTTAGTAGATGATCTCATGTGTGATGTCTTTTCTTTAATAATTTTGCTAAGTGTGTTTAGATTAATGTAACACCTTATTTTAAATTTTAAGTTTTGGAGGGAAGTCTAGTAGGTGTAATTAATTTTGATGGTTGGCTCCTTGAGCCTTGTGTTTCCTCATGTTTTGAATGCTTGGTTTTGAGTGTTGACCACTCCAAATCCTTTGAATCTCGAATTTGAGATTTAGGGCAATTTTGGGGGACTTGTGGGACAAGTTGAACTTGTCCCACACTTCCCAAAACCCCTTACCAACCATATCTATGGGTTGGGAATCCAAAAAGGGGATTATTTATTGTTTTGGGAAGGGAAATGTGACTTTGGAGTGCACTTGTCTTCCTTTTGCATTTATTTGTGCCTTAAGACACATGGGAAGGGATGGATGTGGAAAAGAGATGTCATTCAACCCAACCACCCATTTATGGTGTTTTGGGATTTGAGTTGACTAAAGGGAGGTGGTCTTGAGGATGTGTGATGTGGCATCCTACAAGGAGCCACATCATCCTCACTCTTCCCTTTTGTCTATTTATGGAAATTTCCTCTCTTGTTGAGGGGGTTGGAGTTTTGTTTTTGTTTTTGGTTGAAGAGTTCTTTTTTTATCTTTGGGAGAAAAAGAATTGGGAGAAAGAGAAAAGAAGGAGCTTGGACTTGCATGCTTGGATTGTTTTGGAGGGAGCTTGGACAAAGCTTCTTGGTTTAGGCTTCTCCAATGGAGAGGTAGGAAACCTTCTTTGTTGTTTTGCTTTCATATTGTTGTTGCTTCTATGCTAAATTTGTGGATAATGTATGTTTACTTTTGTGTATTGTGAAAAATGGATAGAATGCTTGATGTGTAGTGTAGGAGAGGTTTATGGGAAAACTCATGAGGGAGGCATAAGAGTAGAATAGGATATTGTGGAGGGAGTTTGAGAGGGATTCCCATCTTGGGTAAGAATGTTCACATTCTTACCTTGTCCTTGAGGGAGCCATAAGAGGAGGGAGGCATAAGAGTATGGGAGGAAAAAGGGGTACTTGAGGGAGGCATAAGAGTCATAGGGGCTTGAGTTTTATTGTGGAGGGTTTTGGATGGGCATCTCATCTCAATTGGGAGACATAAGGAAAACTTTCCCATAGTTCCTTCTCTTGTTGGCTTGGATGAAAGCCTTGTTGTGAAAAGTATTGTGTTATTTGTGCTTCCTTTTTGTTCTTCTTTTAAACCTTGAATGTTGTGAAAAAAAAATTGTATTGTGGAAGCAAGTATTGTTGCCTTGAGTTGGAGACCACCCTTCATTGTGTTGTGTTTGGGGCTCGGGGGTCAATGGAGGAGATTGCTTCTCTTCTCCATTGAGTTTTGGTTGGGAGGAGAGTGTTGCCTCTCCCCCTATCTTGGTTGTGGTTTGAGCTACTTGGAACTTGGAGCATGGACGAAGAACACCTTGGAGCACAAGAACCTTGTTGTTGACAATGTAAAAATATCATGTATTTACCCACCTTGAGTGGAGGAAAAATGTAATATTGCTTTGCTTTCTTTAGCTTCCATTATTGCAAATTTGTTTCCACATGAATTAGAAAGTGTTGTAACAAATGTTGAATGAAATTTGTTTTTGAATTCCAATAATAAGCATGTAATATAGATTGAATCAAAGGTTGAAAGGATGACAATCTATCTATTCTCCTTCCTACTTCACTTGGAATCTGTTCTCTCAACAACATGAATCGACAATGTGGTGATTTTGAAATCAGTATTAAACCCTTGAAATCTGGTCCTATTAGCTCCATTCTCTTGTTGCCCGTTTTTCCAACTCCTTGGCAGCATTCCCACCATTTACATTCCTACCGGCAGGTACATACTGATTTCCAGCGGGACTGTCAGGAAACCTGTGAGACCATCAAGAAAGGGAAGCTATGAGATGACCTAGAAGGCAAAGTGAAACTTCGAATGGCTGTAGTTTCTAGTTGAAAAAATTTGAGAATTTTAAATTGGCAAGAATGCAACCCATCGCACTACCAATCACCCTTAAATCGTGTCTAAGAGAATAACTGCTAATATAAAAAGAAAAAATGATGATACGTTTTAAGAGATATGCCCGATGACAATAACTTGATACACAAAGCGCCTGATCTTATCACAAAATATTTAAATTGTTGCAATGCTTACAAACATTTTGAATGTTTTTTTACAGATTAGGACACTGCGAGTGGTCTTAGCTTCATAAATATCAAGCTGCATGGCAGCCTCGCAACCGCCCAAACAAATGTGAAGTTAGTCTCAAAATCAAGACCACCAATCACCCTTAAATCGTGTCTAAGAGAATAACTCGCTAATATAGAAAAGAAAAAAATGATGTTACGTTTCAGCAGATATGCCTCCGATAAACAACTTGATACACAAAGTACTTGTTTATCAAGCATGGGAATATTTAAATTGTTGCAATGCTTTGTAAAGCGAGTTATGTGGTCGTCTCATTTAAGAGTGTTGTAATAGACACGATAGTTGTTGGTATAAGAGATCCATACAGAACAGATAACAACATAGTTGGACAACCTACATACTAAAAAATCCCCCAAAAAAGAAGAAGAATTGAATGGAACTGTCTTTGTGCCGCGGCTGGACATATCTCCTCACCTGCAGCGTTCCTACACCTTTCATCCTTATAGGTGGACCGTGGATCCCCCACCTTGACGCATCTTGCAGCACCCAATGAAGGTGAAGGCAGCAATGCCTGTTCTCGTGCCGAGGCTCCTCCTCTTCCACGTTTGCCTCCTCACGCACCTGGGACAGCAAAGCAACCAATCGACATTGAGATATTTATCAATGATTGTATTGTACAGTAGTTTAACAAGGCATAAGCTTACAAATATATGGCCAGTTCTAAGGAAGACAAAAGCTTATTTATCTTATGCTTTGTTCACTATGGGCTGTTTACTAATAGCATACATCTGAACTTCTAGGGTGTATGTTCTCTATGGTCACTACTGTTGTAACCTGTAATAATCTTAATTGCTTCAAGCCGGACTCGTGTGGGTTTAGGTGTTAGCTTTTTCAACATAATAAAGATAGATCATTATGTATTCATCCTGTGTGCGGACTGTTGTCGCATGTCTAGTGAGAATGAAGAGGACGTGGGTGTGAGTTGGAGACATGACATGCATCAGCTGGCCCATTTGTAGTTACAGATTTGCAAATCGAACGAACTTAATTGGAGTTGGGCGGCTCAGCAGGTGGATTTCGGCACGCAAGGAGAGGAGTAGAATTACTATGGCAGGTGGCCATTAAAGCCACCCACCTCAACTACATTTTCAAACTCAAAATTTAAGTGCTTTCCCACTGTTTACTCGCCCCTTTTGTTCAAGATCCAATTTTATGTTTAAGCATATAGATTTTACTTAATGTAATTTTTGATAATTATATATTTCATTTTTAGTTTTGAACTTCAAATTAAATCCTTTTATACTAAAATTAAAAAAAAAACTAATCGATAATGGTGAGTGCCTAATCACCCCTCCTTAATGTGCATTTGTAAAATTTCGATCGTGACATCGAGAATTTTTTTTTTTGACACCTGCTCTTAGCGTTTTAGACGCCAGGATTAAATGACTCCTCGGATAAGAACCGGCTCATGGCGTCGAGCTCTGACGACGATGCTAGTGTCGAGAAGAACGTTCGGGAGGCCCTTTGCGACCTAACTAGATAAAAATTTTTGCATTCTACTCTTGAACAATAACTATGATCCAATTTTAAATGTGTTGCAATTTTTAAATCGGATCTCTTATTCTCGATCTTGAAAAAATAAAAAAATTATGTCACATTTTCGGGTTGCGTGGTTGTGTGGCACGGCGTCGTCATCGTGAGCGTGGCATTGTCTTTTTTTGCGGCGTTACGAAAGTCTTATAGACATTAAGTTTCAAACTTAATGGATGATTTCAAGGCTATTAATATCCAGTCTATTCCTAGAAACAGAAAACAAGCATGCGAGATAGAATCACGACAATTGGTGCTAGTTTTGAAGTGCTGGAACAAATTAAAAACAACAAGATTCAGCCTGACATAAAGTTTATTGTCATGCTTTCTATACCTGAAATGATTTGAATTGGTAGGTTTTTGAAAATGAGGAAAAATTTGCAGTTTTACAAGAAGAAGCTGAATTTTCTGTAGTAAATCAAGAGAAATTACAACACTTATATGGTGACCAGATTGTTCAATTAAAGATGAATAAACTACCTCAAGGTTTGGTTACATTAGAAAACATTTTCAGCACTGATGATCAGTTAAGGAAGGACAAAACAAAGATGTCAACACATGCAAACAACTATGAAGAGATCTCAGTTGATGAAGGAAAAATTTATTTCTCGGAAAGGTATGTTCTTCAGCTGAGAAAATTTCTTTTATCAATATTTGTAAGGAATTTAAGGATGTTTTTGCTTGGAAATACCAAGATCTGAAAGGGTTTGATCCAAGTTTGGCACAACATACTATTGAATTACAGCCAAATTCCAAGCCAATTAGGCAAAAACAAAGGCCTATAAATCCCAAGATAGAGCCTCTAATGAGAAAAGAGTTATCTAAGTTGATCAAATCATGTATTATCTTTCTAGTTAAGCATTCAAGTTGGGTAGCCAATCTTGTTCCTGTTCGGAAAAGAATGGAGAAATTAGATTATGTGTATATTTCAGAGATCTTAATAAAGCTTCACTAAAATATCATTACCCACTACCTAATATGGATCAAATTTTAAGAACAATTTCTGGTTCTGATAGAATATCTCTGTTGGATGGTTATAGTGGATACAATCAGATTCTAGTTTGAGAAGAGGATAGGTACAAAACAAATTTTACCACCAAGTGGGGTACCTATGCTTACAAAAGAATGTCTTTTTGCCTTTCAAATGCTGGTGCAATGTTTCAACGTGCAATGGACATGAATTTTTGTAGCTTGTTAAATAAATGCATGTTGGTTTATTTGGAGGATGTTACCGTATTTTTACAAAATTCATATGAGCATCTAATACATCTAAGGAAAACTTTTCGATTATGTAAACAGCTTTGGATATCTTTAAATCCTAAAAATCTATCTTCTCGACATCAAGGTAAATTAGTTGGTCATATTGTTTATAAACAAAGTTTAGCAATTGATAGGGCTTTCGAATTGAAGCCATATCACGAAATATCATTGCCTCTTCACAAGAAGGCATTAGAGATTTTTCTAGGAAAAATCAATTTTGTTAGAAGATTTGTTGCAGATTTTGTAGCATTAGTTAAACCATTGATTAACTATGTTAAAGAAAGAGAATACTTTCTTTTGGACTAGAGAAGGGAGAGAAGGATTTGAAGCAATTAAAATAGCCATCTCTCAAGGTCATACTCTTACAATTCCAAATTTTGATAAAGATTTTACAATGTATGCACTTGTAAGAGTGAAACAATCTCGACCATATCAACTCAAAGTTAATGATGAAAATATCGAACAACCAATTGCTTTCTTTAGAAAAAGTTTTCATGATTACGAAATAAGTTACACATTTTTGAAAAACAAGTACTTTTAGTAGTCAGAGGACTAAATAATGTTAAGTACATGCTTTCAAACAACAAGATACATGTTCTTGTTTCTCATCCAAGTGTAAAAGATTTCTTGTTAAATAAGGAATTGAATGAAAAGAGCAGGCTAGATAATGAAGGTCATGGAATACGATGTTGATATCTATGTTGCAAAGACAATTCGAGGTAAAGGTTTGTGTGAGCATCTAATTGTTGATATGGAAAAACAACAAGCTACGAATCGAAGATCCAAAACAACATGTCTGAAGTTACGTATCAACAATTAGATGTCATGGTGCAACAAAAAATCAACAACCCGAGCTTTAATCAAGAAGTCCAAGAATCAAGATGAATGATTGATTTAGTTAACTATTTACAACATAACACTTATCTAAAAGTATGGACAAGAATAAATGAAGGTATTTCAGGTTACAAGTTATACCTTATGTTTTTATTGATGGTGTGTTATTCAAAAGGATATAAATGGAATCTTGTTGTGATGTTCTCATTATGATGGAATTCAACAATTATTATCTCGAATTCCATGAAGGACTTGCGGAGGTCATTTTTCAAAGACGTACCACGTATTAAAAATTATGAAAGCTTTAGTTACTATTGGCCCAACATATTCAAAGACTATTTTGAATGGATCGTAAAGTTTAAAAATATGCTTTCTTTGTTGGAAAATAATGTTTAGCTTCACCGCCCTTATAACCTATTTCAGTTGATCAACCTTTCATGTAGTGGGGTCTTGAATTTATTGGCATGATAAAACCACCCTCGCCACAAGGACAAAAGTGGATTTTGATTGCTACATATTACTTTACATGTTGGAATGAAGCAATAGCCTTGAAAGATGCTTAATGAAACTTCATAATAGCTTTTCATGAAGGTATAGTTTATTTAATTTCATCATCTAATTATTTGGTGTTCTAAAGAATATTTTTATCATCCGAATAACACTCAAAGGATTCATTATGCGACTAATTAATGGAGCACCATACAAGCTTGAGAATGAATCATTGTGGATTACATTCATTCTAATGGAGTTGCTTGAGAATGAATCATTGTGGATTCATTATGCGGAATTAATGGAATTACAAGAGCTAAGAGATCAAGCTCATGTAAACATGGAAAAGAATCAAAAGTAGATGAAGAAGACTTTTGATAAGAAGGCTAAGTTCATAATCTTCAATGAAGGAGACATTTTTTTGAAATGGGATGTTGATCGTGCAAAGCGAGGAAAATACACGAAGTTCGACATAATCTAGAGTGGTCCTTACATGATTTAAGCTTGCAAAGAACACAATGCATTTCAAATCTTGAGAATGAATGGAGAGGAACTTCCCATTCCTATGAATTGTATGTTTCTCAAACACTGTTATGGAAAATCCTACAATGTTTGTTTAGAGTAGGATTTCCCTTCAATAAGTGTAGTTCATGCACATTACAATATTTTTCAATTTAATAAAGTGCATTTGTGCACGTAATCTGGTTTACCAGATCCTTCAAGTTTTAGTTTTTGTTCAAAGGGTTAGATGTTTAGAAAGGAAAATCTTGATCACATGATTTGGAATCCATGCCTAATGGACAAGAGCAAGGCCTTTGGTTTAGAAGCTAGCAGCACAACTCTCCCCTGCAGGATAGCTAGAAATGTTTACAATTTTTGCACTTGTGAAAAATCGGATTGGATAGCATTGGTGAAGTGAACCTAAACTAGGGGATTTTTTTTTCAGTTCAATATTGTTTATGTTGAATTAATTAATGATTACATGAAATCAGAGGCTATGTGTGCTGCTACAAAACATAACATATCACATAGTCTGTAATTTCATGATTATCTTCAGCAAAAGAACACAAACCCTGAAGGATAGATATGTTATCTTGATGAAGACATTGAAGTGCAAAATAGATGAAGTGTTAAGTTTTGGAAAAACAATCATAATTACAGATTGCAGCAGTCAGAGTTCATTGCTAAAAGTTACAGGTATTTTTAAGGTTCTTTCCTTCATGATTAAGACATTCAATTATATTATTGAGTTGTTTAATTCATCATACAATCCATATAGAAAGTTGAAATGTAGAAAGAAATACACAACTTAGTTTTAGAATTCAATGTTTTATTCATAAGGAATTTCAAATGTTCCCACACAAGTATGGGATGTAACTCAAGAGTAAATTACAACTACTTGAAGAGTAAATTACAACTACTAAAGTAAGAGGTACATATGCATGAAAAGAAAATAGAGGAGTATGAATGAACCCATCATTTCCTTAAGGTTTCTTTCATTTCAGTTGATGCATTTCCAGCTCCGACTTTACTCCATCTTCATCCTCGCTGCTTGGCAAATGGCACTGTACCTGAAAACAAAAGGAAAGACTATCAAAATTGAGCTCAGGGTTGATCCATATTACTATACTATCCAAATTCATGTAGGTGGATCTCTTAACAACAGGAGGTATAAATTACATCAGATATCAAAGGCAGAACTGATAAAAGTACTTTTCTGTAGCAACATACATGATTTATTCACTCAGAAATAAGGAGAGAGAAGAAAGAGAAAAACTATGGAATGAAAGAGAGGCCAAAAAGTCTAATATTTTCTAACCAGTTTGTCTAAATGTGTAGATACAGTAAGAAGAAAGAAGTGACACATTTTGTAACTTGAATCATGAAAGTATATTTATTTTAGTTCAAATAAAGGCTGAAGTTAACTGAAAAGAGATAAGATTACAACTGAAACAAAATGAAAAAAGGAATATGAGAAAAATTTGACAGGGTTTGCCATGTAAAATGGACATTTTACATCTTTCCATCAATAAGAAATAATTCAATAGATGAAGGATACAGTGACCAACTCAAAGAAAAGTGTTACAACTTAATCGAATACCGAATTCACATTTCCAGGAAGTTTTTTCCAATTTTTATCAAGAAAGATTCAAGATAGTGCATGTTATCCAATTTTTCCCCTCAAGAAAAATTGATCGAAAAAAACCTTGCATAGGATAAATGGAGAGGTTGGTTCAGTCATGCGAGCTCACATTCGATCCCAAAATCAAGTTGTAGGCGGGCTCAATAATGGAGAAGCAAGGTCGGAAAATGAGTGGCCAAACAATGTTGAAGGAGATCAAATTTCAAGAGGAAGAAAAATGGAGAAATGCTCAAAATTTTCAGTTTTTTGCATTTTTGGCACTTCAAAAAAATAGTGCAAGAAATGAGCAGGAAATATCCAAAACCTGAAATCCAAAAAGTCTAAAATTTTGGACTTTTAGATTTCGAGGTTTCGGAAATCTCAGGCACAAAGTTAGAAAATACGCCCCAAATGTCTGAAATCCTGAAGTCCGAAAGTCCAAAATTTCACATTTTCAGGTATTTGGAGAGCTCAGAAGCACGCTTAAATGAAGCAGAAATGTCTGAAATCCCGAAAGTCTGAAGTCTAAAAATTTAGACTTTTGGGATTTCAGAAATTTTGGGAATTTTGCCAAGAAATAAGCGAACAAAATCCATAAATCTGAATTCAAAGTCTGAAATTTCAAACATAGGACTTTCGGGGTTTCAGACTTTGGAGTTTGAAGTCTTGAGCCCCAAAACATGAAAATCGCACCTAAATGTCTGAAATCCTGAATTCTGAAAGTGTGAAATTTTGGACTTTCGGACTTTCGTGTTTTGGACTTCTAGAACTCTGAAGTAAATTTGGTAGATGAACAAGTGATTTGAATTTCAAAATGATCCAAAAGTACAAAAATTTGGCGTTTAGGAGGTTGTGTGCTTTTTGGACTCCAAAGCATTAAGATAAATAGTTGTAGAATGACACTCCGACCTTCAGACGACCATAAATTTTGACTGGAAGCTTGGTTTTGAGCAAGAGAGGACTTTTTGGATTTGAGAAAGAGAGGAATTTACAATTTGTTCTGAAATAAGTTCATACAATATTGTTTTCCATTGATTCCACATTTAAATTCAATTTCTTCCATGACAGACGCTTGATTCATGTTATGCATGTTGTTCCATTAAGAGTTCATCCGTTTGTTAACTTATTACATGATGCTTATGAATATAAAATTATTGGACAACGAGCCATTCATGTTTGGTCGTATATATCCTGTCACTTCCATGCCTATTCATCCATCTCGGCCAATTCAATATCACAAAATCAGTAGATACGATGTTAATCAATCTAGTGTTCCTACTACTTCTTCTTCTTATCCATGCACTCCGTCCGTTGCTACTCATATTACGATACCCTGTCACCAACTATGTGCACCCCATGGATGTTTCTTCTTCACCTATCACAACTCCTCACTATTCTAAATATGACTCCACCCCTACAAATATTCTTTATAATGTTATACAACAAGATAATGCTAACACCGATGATTCCGATGATGAGGTTGATGGCGTAGAGCTTACTCGATGACACATTCCACACTCTTAACTTTACTCCTATAAAATTTGATGATCTTATTTCTAAGATAAACTTTTCACTATTGGCCTTGGTGAATATCAATTCAAAAAGCTTCCTCCATCTACAAATGTCATGATACTCGTTTTGGAGGAGTACATACATTAGATATTCTATAACCTCGTACATCTCCTCATATTCCTTTTACTCCATGCTTGAATCACTTCACATACACTCTCATCAGGTTATAATTCTTATTTGCCTCATTTCCAATGTGACCCTACTTTTTCTAATATAGTTTGCACACATGATGGGTTGGATTGGCTAGGATTTATAATCAACAATCTTATTCCTCCACCTCACTCGCTCACTTATGTCACGATGTGTATTCATTATTTCGCTTATGTCCCACATGTCTTCAATTTGAGAGTCTTCCTTGCACACACATCATCGTTCTTTGCCACTCACACTTGGGTAACCTCTGTTTGATTACATTAGTGGCATACTAGATCTCATATTGATATCACATTTCCTATTCCTTTCGGTCACATTTCTATTTGAAATGACTCTTTCCTAGGTTGTTCTCCAAATATCACTCATTGGTATGCACATGGTTGTCCGCAAAACCCTTTCACAAATGAAGAATATGCAATGGGTATGTATAATTTATGGTGTAAGGGATATTTATATGATCACCTCACACTATTGCTTACTAGGTCTTTGATCCAACTCGAATTGGTTATGATCCTGAAAATGACAATCTTCTATACAATTTTACTTGGTTATTTTCCACGTCACACACTCGAGGGCGTCATGCTTTATCCAACTTCAATCATTATCAATGTTTTCTAGTCTCTACACATACATATTATGGTCCATTCTTTCCACGTAGTCACTCTTATACATTTTGATATATAACTTGTATTGTCATTACCCTATGACGCACTATAGTTCCACAGCTTCATACTTGACTCTTGAGGGTCTAAATCTGAAATTTACCTCACCATCATTCACTCTTCACACTCTACGCTTCGTGTTCTATTCATTGTAGCACACATTCTATAACCATTTCCCGATGATGAACTTTTCTTCTATTGTTCATTATTGATTATTGAGGGGTATTTTATAAATGAACCTCATCTCATACACATTTCATACACATACATTGGGGCACACTTCCCCTTCTATTTTTACATTCACATTGCATACCATTACATTAAAACTCATTGTATTATAATTACATGTGAACTTTATTTCCCATGTTAGATGGATACTTAGTATGTAAATATTTTTTCTATATACACATGAACATTCACTTGGAGTTTTGGAGCACTTAATATAGACCTCTTTTAGGACTTTACACATTGTCATGACACTTGGAATTGTACATCTTACTAGTCCCATTGATGATCCTAAGGGAATATACTTCCTCACACATTACAAGTTATATTATTTCATTATTTATTACTTCTTCTTCATAACACTTGCTTTCTATTGGTACATACATACTTTGACATACTCTTTATCTTTATAATATGCTAACATGTGCCTCATGTGTAGCTTCTTCTTTGTAGGACTATATGCCACCTTGTTTATCTGTTACATCTTGTTTGACATTTATTGTTATTATATGCCATTGTTTGCGGGTTATGCCCTATGTCTTATTTGATCATTGCTTCTATACTTCTAGCTGATTGGGCCCTTACTTTCTTTGGACATTGTGAGTGATGCCCCATTTTTAAAACCCTGTCTATACTAGTAGTCATATGATTCCAAATGAAGAAAACTAGTAATTGAAGACTTTCTTAGGTCTATTTCCTTTGCTTCTTGTTTTATATTTTATCTTTTACACCATAAAACCCATTTAATATTTAACGTATTTATATTTTATGGCTCTAGAAACAAGTACCTAGCTAGGAAAAGAGCACCCAAGTGCCCTTATTGCCTCTATGGACCCCTTACCCTTCTCCACCTTGCTCTCTTCTTTTGGGTCTCTTTTATCTTTTTCGTACCTTTTCAAATTATAGGTTGGCCTTCTAGTTGTCAATTACTGAAATTCAAATAAGTAAATCATATAAATACATATTTATGTGTTCAATATAAAGGACTTATCTCTAAGCATCATTATTATCACCTAAGCTTGCACTCAAAAGACATGTGTTATGGTGAAATCATGGAACCTCTTATTTCTCGCAAGTGAATGGTTGTGGCAGTCAGTGTGATTCATCAAACATGGAGTTATCCCAAAGTGTGGGACTTTGCAATAAGATAACCCTCTGGATGAAGGCTGGTTCCTATTCCTCTATTCTAATGCACATATCCAAATTGTAGAGGATCTACTCTAAAATATACTCTATCTTTCCAAAGAGACAAGGTTAAAAATATTACAAGAAATTAAACTTAAACTAACACAGGAGATGTACCAAAAGGAATGCTCAACACCTACTTTGCATGGAGATGGAAACCACAATCAAATTAAGGAGGATGAAAAAACACCACCAGTTAATCAACTCGATGAGAATCCAATAACCATTAACAATGTAATACAACCACCATGAACAGATAAATAGGAATTTAATGAGATATCAGAAGAAAGCAATGAACACAAGAGAGGGTTGAAATTCATCCACAAACTTATATTATTGCTCCACAAATTTGATACAATGCATTACAATGGCCAAGAGGAACAAAATTGCATTACAACTTGAATGGGAGGTTTGAACTCCACAAATTCACTTACAAACAAGAGAAGAAGGGAGGGTGCAAAGAAAAATTATCCAACATTAGAAAAATTCCCCTCCTTACAATATATAGGAAGAATGAGAGAAGGGAGAGAGGGAAGAAACTCAAAATCTTGCTTTAACCACCCTAAAATGCATTGAATTCACTGTAATAATGATGGGTGTCACTTTGAAAACCCATACCTCTATGTATTATGCCTTGTTGGGTAAGAAAGGAAGCATATACTTCATCATTTGCGTAGGTGAGAAATCTGGAAGCACCCTCTAAACTGACAGACTATATTTCTTCATTTTGAAATACATCTTGTGAAAATCCAAGCTTCTACCCAAAAGTTATGGCCATCTGAATATAGGGGTGCCATACTACATTACATATGAGTGGTTGGCTCTATTTCTTCAAACTCTGAAATGCATCCCAACGTCTGAAATCCAAAATTTTAGACTTTCGGGCATTTTGAATTTGAAGTTTGATGTTATTGTTTATTCGAATGGGCACATGAAACCTCTGAAACTCTGAAACCCCAAAGTCTTAAATTCGAATTTAGATTTTGAACCTTACGCCTTTCTAATTTGTAACAATGTTCATTCCGCCGACCCACCGAAACCTCCGAACCTTTGAAACTCTGAAATCTGAAATTCAAACTTGGGTTTGGACCCTTCTCCTTTCAGGATTCTCCCTGCCTCAAGCCCAAAAAAAACCCCTGATACCGGGACCAACAAAATTATGAAATTCCTTTCAAGTTGACCTTGAATTCAAGTTTGACCCTAAAACACCGAACCATTTTTGACTTTTGATTTTGGGATTTTTGGCATTGTCTCGTGTTTTTGTATTTGTTTAGTGAAGACCCTTGAACCTCCGAACATATGAAGTTTGAAATTCAGAAATTGGAGTTCGGACTCCAAAATCCCCGATCCATGGCATCATTGACCCTAAAATTCTTGATCATTTCAGACTTTAGGATTTTGGGCCTTTTTCTTGTTTTTCCCTTCTAGCTACCAAAAATCTAAAATCTAAAACCTCAGAAGTCTGAAAACTTCATACTTGAGTCCCCATTTTTCACTTAGCTCGACCACGAGCTTCGTTCAAGTTCTTTCCTCAAACATTATTTCAATTTCCTAGCCCTTTGTAACCTACTTGGCCAATTTCAAAATGTAAGCTCCCATGAATGAATCAATCCCTCCATTTTCTTGGTGTGTAAGGTCGTGTTTGTCCATTTTTCCTGAGGGACAAAATTGGATAACAACACATAAATCACTTCAAATAATCCATTTGGAATTCAATCAAGGGACAAGGGATTAGAATTTTTTCATACACTACATATGAATAGGAATTTCATTTTTCCATCGACACATTCTATCACATTCTTACATCTAGCTACAACCCGCTACCAAGTGCACTACCACAAGATCATCCTAGGGAACAAGTATTACACACAATCACTATAACTCCATGGATTCTAAGATGTAGTATAGCACTTGGTCGTAAGTCCACTCTGTTGGGTAACGGACATGGTCAGTTTGACTCCACATATTACATCTTTATTTATTGGATATTATGTGGTATTGTGGTTTTCAGAGGTGGATCTTTGTTTTAAATGTTAGAGGTACCTAGACGGTCATATTATTACACACGGTTTATCAAAATAGAATATTTGTGACACTTATGTGACACAATAAAGATGAATTTATTACCATTTTCATAGTCACAAGTGCTCAGTAGAGGTCGTCAACACCTAGGTACACCTATCTTGTTGGGGTGCCTATGTTTGTCCATATTTGTTCAGTCTATAATTTATCATGAGCATTGACAACATTATTTACCTCTTGTTTAATAGTTTTCATAGTTGAGAACACTTCGGATCAAATTCATATTATTTAAGTCATTTTTCTTATATATCTTGCTTAGGGTTTTGTACTTTTCTTACTTATTTCTTGTGTAAAATCAATATTTTGACATTTATTATCACATGTGACTCTACAATATTAGATTTAATTAATTAAAATTAAATTAAAATCATTTAGTGAACCCACTCATTCAAACCCTACCTTCTGATAATGTATCAAAATTTATCTCCTTCTTCTGAATTCATGGATCAATCTTCTTATCCTTCTTTTACTCTAACCAAGGTTTCGCCATGGCTACTATTGCTTCTAATTTTATGCGAGTTCGTACTCAGCATCCTCCTTTCTTTGTTACTCCAATATCTGATCCAATCATAAATGTAGTCACCACCTACCGCACTCATCCTTATACGTCTCCACTTGTTTTGTCCCACCTTATATCACTTTTGCAATTCCTCTAGCTACCTCAAAGGGTTATGAAATCATAGAGAAATGTAGGAATATCCCAACAAAAATTTATGTTTATGATCTATTTCACAACACACACGATTATTGTAACACATTAGAGGCCACCATTTTTTCCATTCACATTGAAAGCAATAATTCACCTGTTGCATTTTCTCACATCATTCAATCCCTCAAAAATTTACCACATACTATATCTTTTATCGATGAGGATATCTCTCCTTTTGCTGGTGATGATCCATTTGTCCCTTTCCTTATCAACTTGCTACTTTTGGTGTCATCTAAATTTAGCATGTACTCATTGACAATGGATATGTTATAAAACTATGTTCTCTCTCTCTCTCTCTCTCTCTCTCTCTCTCTCTCTCTCTCTCTCTCTCTCTCTCCCTCTCCCCCAAGCAACTAAGCATACCTTTGAAATCTAAATAAAAATATTCCCAAGTCATTTGTAGCTATGATTCCACCACTCGTACATGCATGGGAATATCCACCCTTCCTTTACAATTTGGTCCAAAATAAGTTCATACAATATACTTTTCCATTGATTCCACATTTCAATTCAATTTCTTCTATGATGCCCTTGATTCATGTTATGTATGTTGTTCCATCAGATTTCATTAGTTTGTTAAATTATTACATGATGGTTATGATTATACAATTACTGCGGACACCGAGCTATTCAAGTTTTTATCGTATAGATAATGTACATTCCATGCCTATTCATCCATATCATCCAATTCAATATCACAAAATCAATACATACAATGTTAATCAATCTAGTGTTCCTATACTTCTTTTTTTCTTATCCATGCACTCCGTCCATTCCTACTCATATTACGATACCATGTCACCCACTATGTCCACCCCATGGATGTTTCTTCTTCACCTATCACAACTCCTCGCTTTTATACATATGACTCCACCCCTACAAATATTCTTGATAATTTTATACAACAAGATAATGCTAACATTGATGATTTCGATTATGAGGTTGATGGCATAGAGCTTACCGATGACACATTACACAATCTTAACTTTACTCCTATAGAATTTGATGAGTCTTATTTCCAAGATTAAATTTCCTCTATTGGCCCTAGTGAATGTTAATTCACAAAGCTTCCTCCATCTATACTAATGCCATGATACCTTTTCAAGGAACTATACATACATTAGATATTCTATAACCGGTTACATCTCCTCATGTTCCTTTTACTCCATGCTTGAATCCCTTCACAATTATTGCGGACACCAAGCCATTCAAGTTTTTTTGTATAGATCTTGTACATTCCATGCCTATTCATCCATATCATCCAATTCAATATCACAAAATCATTACATACAATGTTAATCAATCTAGTGTTCCTACCACTTCTTTTGCTTATCCATGCACTGTGTCCATTCCTACTCATATTGTTGATACCCTATCACCCACTATGTCCACCCCATGGATGTTTCATCTTCACCTATCACAACTCCTCGCTATTCTACATATGACTCCACCCCTACAAATATTATTGATAATTTTATACAACAAGATAATGCTAACATTGATGATTCCGATTATGAGGTTGATGGCGTAGCTTAGTAATGACACATTGCACAATCTTAACTTTACTCCTATAGAATTTGATGAGTCTTATTTCCAAGATAAAATTTTATCTATTGGCCCTAGTGAATATCAATTCACAAAGCTTCCTCCATCTACTAATGCCATGATACCTTTTCAAGGAATTGTACATACATTAGATATTCTATAACCTGTAACATCTCCTCATGTTCCATTTACTCCATGCTTGAATCCCTTCACATACACTCTCGTCATTTATAATTCTTATTGGCCTCATTTCCCATGTGACCCTACTTTTCTTAGATAGTTTGCACACATGATGGGTTAGATCGGCTAGGATTTATAATCATTGATCTTATTCCTCCACCTCACTCCACTCACTTATGTCACATATGTGTATTCATTATTTCTACTTATGTGCCACATGTCTTCAATTTGAGAGTCTTCCTTACACACAATCATCATTGTTCACCACTCACACTTGGGCAACCTTGGTTTGATTACATCGGTGGCACACTAGATCCAAATCATATTGATATTACATTTCCTATTCCTTTTGGTCACATTTCTAGCTGCAATGAATCTTTCCTAGGTTGTTCTTCAAATATCACTCATTGGTATGCACATGGTTGTCCACAAAACCCTTTCACAAATGAAGAATATGCAATGGGCATGTAAATTTATGCTTCAAGGGATATTTATATGATCAACCTCACACTATTTCTTACTAGGTTTTGATCCAACTCCAATTGGCTATGATCCTAAAAATGACGACCTTCTCTACAATTTTACTTGATTATTTTCCACGTCACACACTTGAGTGTTTCATGCTTTATCCACCTTCAATCATTATCAATGTTTTCCATTATCTACATATACATATTATGGTCCATGCTTTCCATGTACTCACTCTTATACATTTTTATACATAACTTGTATCGTCATTACCCTATGATGCACTATAGTTCCATGGTTCATACTTGACTCTTGAGGGTCTAAATTTGAAATGTACCTCACCATCATTCACTCTTCATGCTCTACGGTTCATGTTCTATTCATTGAGCACACATTTTAAAACCATTTCTGATGAAGAACTTTTTTCTATTGTTCATTATTGATTGTTGAGGGTATTTTTAAATGAACCTCACCTCATACACATTTCATACACAAATGCTTAAGGCACACCGTCCCTTCTATTTTTCTCATTCACGTTGCATACCATTACATTCAAACTCATTGTATTATAATTACATGTGAACTTTATTTCCCATGTTAGATGGATACTTGTATGTCAATATATTTTCTATATACACATGAACATTCACTTGGAGTTTTGGAGCACTTAATATAGACCTCTTTTAGGACTTTACACATTGTCATGACACTTGGAATTGTACATCTTACCAATCCCATTTATGATCCTAGGGCATATACTTCGTCACACATTACAAGTTCTATTATTTCATTATTTACTACTTCTTCTTCCTAACACACTACTTTCTATTGGTACATACATACTTTGACATACTCTTTATCTTTATAACATGCTAACATGTGCTTCATGTGTAGCTTCTTATTTTTAGGACTATATGCCACCATGTCTATCTGTTACATCTTGTTTGACATTTTTTGTTATTATATGCCATTGTTTGCGGGCTATGCCCTATGTCTTATTTGATCATTGCTTCTATACTTTTGGCTAATTTGGCCCTTATTGTCTTTTGACATTGTGAGTGATGTTCCTTGTTTAAAACCCTCTTTTATGATCTATATTTGTTTACATACTTTCTTGTTACATTATTCTTCTATTACATGCTTGCAAGTTTTTCTCTTTTGACACATGTATCTAGCCATTGTTGTTTGCACGTCTCTTGGTTTTACCATGCACATACCCTCCCCTGCAGGGGATACATTTTAAATTAGCATCGTGTCCTCCTTTTCAGCCGCATACACCTACGAATGTCACATGCACCCCAAACGAGAGGGCACTACATTGGGTGAAAAAAACACCCCTATAAGAACTCGAGCTACAACACAACACAAATCAGCACATGTTACACATAGTATGACTTGGGTCATCAACACAACAAAGACACTAGTGCCTAGACTCGAGATAGGATCACATGGGCACTAATTTCCTAGGGGAAGATACAATAAATTTATTAGATCAACATAGTTCACAAAAGCCTCCAAAGCAATTTTAAAGTAGAATTCGAGAACAAATCGGGGACATTGGAGACAAATCATGAACACACTATCTCGTAGTGGTGTATATCGGACAAAGTCATGAAAGGAGAGTAACACGAGACCTCTCTCCCCAAAACTTTCTCCTTGGTGTGAGATCACGAAAATAACCAGCGCTTGGAGTGATATCACAAAAAAAATGCTCTTGGCATGAGATTGCCCAAAAATTCACTCTTGGTGTGATATAACCCAAACAAAATCACTCTTCATAGTAGTGTAGGAGTCTTTTCTATCTATTTACACTCTTCTACATTAGGTTCACACTTTCCTTTTTATATAATTTAACATTTTCACATACTTCGCATATTTTTTCTCTAATTTATCATATACATGCCTTTGATTACATTCTTGATATTCTTTTTACATGTTCTTCCTTATAAGAAGTAGCAATCCCAAGATAAACAACATGTACTACATGGAAAGATGAATATGTTTCATCCCTAGGGTCACGTTCTCTTCCTAGTTTCCATGCTTCATCTTTCAACTCATTCTATGCTTCACTTGTCCACTTTGTAGGCATTTCTATACACACTCAACATGGTTGTTAGGTACACACCTCTTATCTACTTTATTTTATCAAGTATTCACTCAACAAAATAAAGCCGATGAAAATGTAGACACAAAAGCATGAACTTTGGTACATTTCTAGGTCCTAAATACATACTAGCAATCATATGATTCCTAAGCAAGAAAACTAGTAATTGTCGACTATCTTTGGAATCTTTCCTTTGCTTCATGTTTTTATTCGGTATTTTATACCCTACAACCTAGTGGTATTACACTTATTTATCTTTTATGGCTCCGGATACAAGCGCTTAGCTAAGACAGAGCACCCATGCACCCTATCACCTTTGGGCGCTCCTAATGCTTTTCCATGTTACTCACTTTCTTTGGGTATCGTTTATCTTCAAGGAACCTTTATAACTTATGGGTCAATGTTCCACTTGTCAATTACAAAATTCAAACAAGGGAATCATATAAATACATAGTTATGTGTTCAAAATAAAGGACCAAGCTCTAAACATTTTTACTATCACCTAAGCTTCCACTCAACAGGCACTTAAAGAAATTTAAAGCATCCATTTGGAATTCAATCAAGGAATAAGGAACTACATTTTTACATACACTGCGTAGGAATGGTAAGTTCATTTTTCCATCCAAAAGTTCTATTATATTCTTATATCTAGCTCTGACCCGCTACAAGTGCACTTGCACAAGGGCATCCCAAGAGCACACTTCTTACACACACTCACTAGAACTACATGGATTACGAGATGTAGTGTAACACTTGTTATCATTTAACTCTATCGAGTGACCTTCGTGGTTTGTCTAACTTCTAACTCCCCATATTGCATCTTTCTTTTCAGATTTGATGTGGTATTGTGGTTTGAGAGTGAATCTTTATTTTATGAGATGTAAATACCTCAAAGATCATATTGCCACACACAGGACAATCAACACAAAATATTTAGAATATTTATGACACTTTTCCGACACATTGAACATCAATTTCTATTCATTTTCATAGTCGAGGCACCCGGTAGAGGTCACAAACTCCCATGTGCCCTTATCTTATCATGGGTGCCCATGTCTTTCCATATTCATACAATAAGTAATTAATCTTGAGCATTAACGACATTGTTTACCTCCTGTTTAATAGTATTCCCGTTCGAACACTTACGGGATCAAACGTAAATCATCTAAATAATCTTTCATATATCTCTTACTTAGGTTTTTTTACTTTGCTTCTTTATTTATTGTGTCAAATATGTATTTTATCTTTATTATCATATGTGACTCTGCATTATTAGATTTAATTAATTCAAATCAAATTAAATCACTAACTTTGGCTTATATTGAGGTAGACTCTCCTAGAAAATTAATACATTGGCAGTTATGCCTACGTTCGTGGTGGTTAGGCCTTCCTTCGTGGCATCCATCTTTCCTCTAATTGGTCGACGGTTCACCTGCACTCGTCCCCTATCCACTTGTATATATTTAATGTATTAATGTTTATGCTTGGTTAAGGAATTCAATCATTTTCAATTATTCTGTCTCAAAAGGGTATCAAAAACATTCTTTCTCGGCATGGGCAGATAGCTGGCACCATCACCAGCAGCGTATTGTGTAAGCGAGAAACCTGTTTGCGTTTTTTTGCTCAAAAGTTGAGTGTGCTGGGCGCATTGAAGTTTTGTTTGGTATGTCTTTTTTATGTGTTGCTGTTCAAATTCAGAGCCTTATTTTATGAAGCGACATGGAGACCTGTGAGAAAACAACACCCGTCATTTCTCCTCTTACATGGAGATATCCATTCACATCTTCACATAAATTACACGTGGATATGACCCACTCAATCATTTCCGCGCAGGAGTTTATAGAATCAAAAGACTGCAACGACCGTTGCTTTTGACATCTCTGACATAATTGTGCTATAAAGGGAGGTTGCTATATCAAAAACGCCTCCAAATACCTTCTGCAGAATTATCGTGATGTGAATGTAATTAAAAGCTATCAAAGGAATGACAAACACGATCTGCACAATATCATCTTAGTTATTATTAAATCGGTGTATTCGTTCGTGAAGGCTTGTATACTACCACAAAAAGAGAACATTGAAGGACATAGCCGTTGTGACGAAGCATCTCGGGTGGTGATGAATCATCTGGGGTGATCGCTGGAAGCCAATGAGGCCATCAAGTCAATCAGACACTGTTGCTTGCTCCAAACGCAGGAATCCTTCAAAAAAATTCTGCTTGACCTCTACAAGTGGTATGTAAGGATGGACAAGTAAATTGTGGTTTTGAAAGAAAAGTTAGACCTCATTCAACATGGTCACGCTCACAATGGAAACCCTACTAAGACCGCACGCTCACACGGGAATAAATTATAGCTCTAAGAAAAGATCAGAGACTTGGGGAAATAGTCTGAATCAATCGAAAAAGATGATACTGGAGGCTACAAGATATAAGGAGGTTGGAGGAAAATTGATGTCCTCTCGTGAGTCACCTACGATGAATTCGTATCATTACTTTGGTGACATTTTTGTTAGTATGTTTTATGTTGTGCGTAATGTGGTTTTTTTTTTTTTGTGCCATGTGAATTTTTTTAATAAAAATACTAAGCATTATTTTCTAGTTTGGTACATCTTGATGAAAAACATTGCATGCAGAAAAAAAAAACTAAAATAGCACTTAGTTCTTAGAAAATGGTTTGTGGAAATCCGAGAAACCACCGAAGTGCATAGTTGATACCTCCTATCACCTCCGGGGTTTTGGTCAACCTACGGATAGAAAACCATAGGGGTTCGCGTTAATCTTGGAAACCACTTTGAAAGTGTTAGTAGAGAGATTTACTCTTTTCACTTTGAGGTTTGTGGTAATCTTTCAAGGAAAAACCAAGGTGTCACCAAGACCATGAAGCCATAAATATGGCATGCCTCCTCCAACGTGAGCACGCTACATGGAAAATAAATGTTTATTCATGTTTAAAATAAGGGGTCCACTATTTGGAAATATGATGTTAAGAAAAAGGATTAAAGGGGCGGGAATGATAGAAAATTAATACATTGGTGGTTATGCCTACCTTCATGGCGATTATGCCTTCTTTCATGGCATCCATCTTTCCATCTAACTGGTTATTGGTTCCCCTACAATGTACCCATCCTGTTTGTTTGTATATATTTGATGTTTTCTCTTGGTTAACGCATTCAATTGTTTCCCATTATTCTTTCTCCAACAAGCTCCTTTATTGGGTTGACACATGTTTAAAATTAAAATATAAGAGTGTCTTTGAAGGACATGCTTTGATATAAGTCAAGGTGACCTCTTTGAGAATGGAATATACAGATAGATGAATATTGAAAATTGATCATCGACTAAGAGAGGGAACTATCGTGTCAACTAGATGCGAGTGAAGAGTGAATATAATTTTGTGTATTCAAGGAAGTAGTTGGATTATTGGGTGAAATATTTATTCTCAATAAAATATAGGTGATATTTTTAGTGGGTTTTTATTGAAAGGATTTCCTACTTAAATCTTATATCTTGTGTTCATTTACTTTCATGTCCATATACTAAATATAATATATAATTCACTTTTTGATGTAATCATATTGTAATGCCCACACAATTCTACTATCAAATAAAAATAGAAAAAAATAATTTAATAGTCAAAATTACAATAAAACATTTTTAAAAAAGCAATGGGTTTGCAAGGTAAGACTTTATCTACAATTAATAGATTTCCCAATTAAGGTTTCTACACGACCTTGTGGAAATTGGAAATAAATTAATAATTAAATATTATTAATTTACTTTTAAAAAAGAAATTTACGGTTTAAAATGTATACCAAGTTCCATTAGTTTACTTAATTACCATGCACCAAGTTTACTTTATTTCCTATAACAAAAGTTTAATTATTTTGTCTAGCCACTAAGTGGCCCCATTCACCCCATTACTCACGCAGCTTTTAGCTAAATTTCATTCGCACAAAATAACCTCCCACTTAAGTGATGTAGGGTTTAATTTGAGACATTAGATCAAATCTATCCTAGCCATTGGATTTGGGTTTCCCTAAATATCCTTATAGGTTTCTTTTTTTATATTTTTCCAAATTTCATCCTCATTTATTCATTCTTGTTTTGCATGTTTGGAAGAGGAGAAGGAAGAGAAGCCATGAAAGCAAGAGGTGCAACCATGGAGAAATTTTCTTTGTTGTAGTTGTGAATGGAGAAATCTTCCTCCATTCTTCTCTTCATAGCTTAGTTTAGATAAGGGTTTTCTATTGTAAGGTTCCTCATTTGCTTAATGTAGAAATTCCACTGTGAATCTATTTTATTTTTTTCTATTTAATGTAAACATTCTTTGAGTTCAAAAACTGGGGAAAAATCCCATTTCATTTGATCTATGAAATTTTACACATTTGGATGCCCATAAGATGATTTATAAGCTTAAAAAATTAAATTTGATCATTTACTAGTTGGTGGAAGCTTCATCTTGAAGTTTTAAAGCTTAGATTTTATTTAAATTCAATCTAGATTTTTCATAGTTGTGATTTTTATTTTTCTATCAAAAGTGATGAAACCATTTTGCCCTAAGCGGATCGATGATCATGTGAACACCTCCTACGCTACGCTAGGTGGAGTTTTCGAAATCGCCACTCTTCATAGGGTGGTGGTTCTATTTTCCAAAAATAGAACCTTAAATTCAAGCATTTTTCAAACTGCTTTTTCTCTTTGAGGTTGGTTTTTAAAAGAAATTGTAACATTAATTAAGGTGTATATAATTCATTTGTTGATAGATTGATATCATATCTTCATTTCATAACTTAAAATTACCAAATTCATAGCTTTTCCATTCAAACATACAACCTTCAACAATATGAAATGTAAGTCTTTTTTTTTCATTAAACATACTTTGGAATTTCTCTTTCCAACCTTACAATACAAATATGATAATTACAAGTTGCAATAACATTCTTTTGTAATACAAAAATTCAAATCTATTTTCTCACAATAAAATTAGTCCTTTCCAACAAGGTATACAACAAAAGTTCTTTCTACATTTAACTAAATCACTACAACTTGGAATAAATGAAATATACAAGACTTTATTTCAAACATAAAAAAGTTACAATCTTCCACTCTAAGTGGGAACAATAATAAATTTTACAACATGGATAATTCTTCCAACAAGGTCAAAACACAAGTCTTCTTTCCAAGTCATCTCCCAACTTCATAGCTTTCAACTTGCATCCTTCAAATCTTCAAAACTTGAATCACCATACAAATAAAGGGGTATAGGCGACAATCTCTGCCCAACATATAATCCAAAAGGGGAGAAGCCAACCTCTTATTGGCCCTAGACCCCAACCAAAGAACCATAAGGGGTATTAAGCAACATTTGAGAACTTTCCAAGAGGCTTCACAACAATATTCCTCAAAATATCACAATTAAATAATACATTAAAAAAAAAAAAAAATTCCCAACAAGCACAAAGGATTGACTATAACAAGACAACAAGGAGCAATGGAATATGGGCACCACCTCCTTTTTCTCCCAAGTGAAGTAGGAGTTCCACCCAAAAGCCTCCATGTGCACAACTCAAAACATAAATCAATCCTTATTTCTACACTTGCAAAATGTAAAATATATCCATGTTATCATTTTCACTCCCCATAGGTGGAACTCAAACTCACACTCCCTCCAAAATGCATGCCTCACATCTCCCTTTTCCCTCCCCAATGGTCCCATAAATCCATCTCCCACACACAACTTAAGGCAAGCTACCCATTTACAAACAACATAACCACAACACTCATACAATATACAAATAAACACCATTTCTACATCAAATACATTAATACAAAGATGAAAAAAGAGGAGATCCTACCTCTCCATTAGGATTTCAATTCATTTGCTCAGAAATCCTTTTGATCCTTCACCAAAGCTCAATCCAAGATTCACTCCAAGTATGAAAACCAAGACCAATTTCAAAAGTGCAAGAGAAGCAAATAAGACAAGTAACCCAAAATCCATCAAAATCATCCAATAAATAGAAAAGGGATGTGAGGATGATGAGGTGGCTCCATGTAGGATGCCACTTCATCATCCCTCCATTCCAACACACAAGTCAAACACCAAGCCCAAAGTAATTAAATGCACATGTAAGACTTATGACATGCCCACATGACACTCCAACTTGCACACCATGCTTATCAAGGACAAACTTAAATGTGGTAAGAAACAAGTGTAATTATTTACCCTTTTACACTAAAAAATGCATTAAAATGGTCAAAATATGTCCCATACTTCATAAGTAGGGTTGGTAGAAGAGTTTGAGATGTGAGGGACAAGGTTAACTTGTCCCTCAAGTCTCCAAAAGTGGCCAACAAGGCCAAATTCGAATTTGGGAAGGATGGTGGAGTACACACCACCAAAATGCATTTAATTCAATTCACATCATGCAACAAACAAGGACTATCTACCCAATTTATTGCCCACATGTCATATCTTCCCTTTTAATTCAAATTTAAGCTAAACTAGTTAATTAAGACACATTAGAAAGTGTTAATAAAGTAAAATATTTCCCCAAATAATTAAACACATGCACAACAAATTTAACAATTAAAAGAATAAAGAAAAGGAAACACATTACACCCATGGCCACATAAATGAGGTTACCCCCATGAGAACCTCTTATCAAAGAATGCAACAACACAACATAACATTATACACACATTTTCAAATTTTGGCTATGTTGCACAACATCTGCAGCATCCTCCTGTGGTTGGTCCCCTATCCCCTTTGGATGTATGTGATAAAACTTTCTGCAAGACAAATAAAATACCTCTTTGGCCTTGTGGCCGTATCAACAACATCAAGAATAATATACATACAAAAATCAATAATCATAATCTAGAATTAACAATTCTATCATCTATCACAATACAATTTAATTCAATTTTAACATCCATAAAATCATAATTTTACTCAAAATATCCAACATAGGCTATACATCCAAAATATGACATGTTAGTATAAAATCGAATATTACAAATCAACATATATATTTGTCCATCATCATCATCTAATTCATCAAAATCAAAATGTGAATCACAACATGTCAATAGTTAGAATGTCTACATAGTCTATCATTGAAAATAATGTCGAAGAGG
This sequence comes from Taxus wallichiana var. yunnanensis, assembly GCA_018340775.1. Lineage (NCBI taxonomy): Eukaryota > Viridiplantae > Streptophyta > Pinopsida > Cupressales > Taxaceae > Taxus > Taxus wallichiana. The sequence continues at coordinate 18,633,886 of CM031243.1, forward strand.
AGTGGGCACTACACATATCTTGTTGTTAAATTATAAACTATAATCATTGGTAAGATATATATATATATAACCAGATTTTCCTTACAGAGCACATCACATCATCTACTTCAGGAAGTTGATGGAATTCATGGCATAATATTTTATACGAATGTCACCTCATTCGATAGATTGACATTCTCCTTGGAGATAAAATGATGCATACGAGTGTCATCCTATCTTATTCAATGACTAAGAAGTGGATGAGCACTAATAAATATTTGAGTTCTTCACCATTATTTTCAATTTCAATTCTTACATATTTTTCAATGATGGATTACATCCCTTCCAATTCTTGTTTAATGATGGCTTGATCCCATCCATTAAAATCTTCCTACTAATTAGTTTGTTTTTTCGATTAACCTTTGATTTGTATCTCTTTTTCCAGGTTATCTTGATTATACATAAGTATATTATACACCTAATTACAAAGACATATTTACTTTTTACTTTTTACTTCCCTTGGTATAACTTAAGGCATTGGATTCGGGAATTTTTTATTTATCTACATTTTATTTTTAGTTTTATTAGCTTTAATTAAGATTTTTTCCTTATTATGCATTACACATCTCCTAGGCTTAGATTAGGATAAGTATAATTCATATCCCTGAACACTTATCTCATGTTTAGCTATTTATATTGAATTTTTTGACATGTATGTCTATCATATAGTCCAAAGTAATGTTAAACTAAATAATCTTCTTTTTCTCTATGTAAACCAATTCTATTTGTAATTAAATAAGCTTGTAAAAAGTTTTGTTGAGAAGTTTGTTCATATTAAGATTTTTCATTGATTTATTAATAATCAATTGTTTATATTATTTTCTATTATTTGTAAAACCTTATAGAATTTTTGTAATGAGTCTAAATTGAGGATATTCCTAGTTTCATGAATTATTTCACCTTGTACATCAAACTTCTTCATGGAAACCCATTTGCAATCCAAAAAAATGTCCTCCAAGAGGTAGATGTACCAAGTCTTATGTAACATTATCCTTTAAGGAATCCACTTTCTCGTTCAATATAACTATCATCTAGAATTTTCTCTTATTATAGATGAGAATTTCCTTTACATTCAATAAATCCTCATTATCTACAACTAATATTAGAAATACTAAATCATAATTAGAAGGGATAAATATATTAGTTTATCTGTAAACTCTTTCTAACCATCTAATTGCAAAAGTAACACTATCATCGAAATGATACTATAGTTTTCTCTTGGCATGATTTTAGAATGATTCATCTCATGACGTCGATACTCCGATAAAAAAACTTGACTCCCATGTATCACTATATTTGTAACACACCGAAATTACCAACACAAGGACAACACAGTGGAATACAGGATAACTTTTTTTTTGACTTGCTTGAAGATAATACGACACTACACAAGTTCTCTAGGGAATACAACCAACCAAAGACATGCTTTCCACAACACGGACCCACACTGGTTATAGATAAACTTGAGGCACACACTAAGGACACAATGGTTCATCTAAAGTATGTAGTCTTACAACAAGGTCTTCCCATAGAAGGTTTCTTTAGATTCATGTTTTAGCTGTAAGTGCTTTTACATTCTTTACTTTTCGCAGAGGAATCATAATAGGAGAATCTGAAAGTCATGTCTCCTTTGAAGAATTTTCCCCTACCTTGATAATGTTAATAAACAGTGTAAACCAATTATCGGATGGTAAGAGGTTGCTTCATTAACTTGATTAACTGGTTCATTGGTTAGGAGGCAGTTAGTTTATCAAGGCTCTTAACTTCATCAAACTGTTTTCAACGTTGTGCTTTTAAACATATATGTTTTACCCCTTTTAAGCGGTCATATTTTTATTTTATTTTATTTTTACAGTACATGACTGTCTAAGACTTGGATTCTTCATTAAGATCTTATTAGTGGTTAAAAAGGATTTCATTGGGGCAAGAGTCTAACCAGAATTGTTAAAGGTTTCACTTGGGCTTCACTTGAAGAGATAGACATAAGTATACTGTTTATTTTTTCAACGGGCAAGATAGGTCGAAGAGTTTCTTAGTCAAGTTCCTTCTATTTATTATAATCTTATTATCTTCCAAGAATTCAATCATTGATTTCACTTTAAGACCATTATGAGGATTTACCACAATAAAAGATTGTTGATTAGTTTAAGTGGGATCACCAGGTATATTTGTTTCTCTTGTTTTCTTTTTTTTTTTGCTAGGTTGAAAACATAGTCCTCTACCAAACGACACAAGACCAAGGTAACTAGAGCGATGCAAGATGATTCAAGTTTGGATAATTAGAATTAGGTTTGACAATTCAAGGATAAATCATATTCTGAAAAGTAAAAATTCAACAAAGGATACGCATGTCAAAACAAGTTCATTTAATCTTATTGACAAAAATATTTCTCAAATTGACTTTCAACGATGACAACAACCTACATGAGAACAATACAAAATTATAACACAATGCCTTCTAGATAGTCTCCACAATTTCCATACCAATGCTGTAAAGCAAAAGAAAACATTCGTACAACAGCAGTTCCTAAGAAGGCTGGAATCCACTTTCTACACGTGTTTCTTTTTCTCTCTCTTTTTTTTTTTTTCCTTTCTACTCAGGAAATCCTCCTGCACATTTGTTAGCACATGTCAGTTCGCAAGAACTGAGCACGATAAAAACTATAATCATTAAGACAATATATTGTTATCTAACTGTTTCAAGGAAGAAAAGCACTGTGAAGAAGAAAACAATAATCCAAGAGTCTAAACAAGAGCAATTAAAGAGCTGTCCAAAAGCATAAAATGCCTAAATAAAAGGGACGGCACTAATTCTGTTTAATTATCATTTTCTCATAGGAGCAGTTAATAACATCATAGTGAATTTCACCCATATCACAATAATGACCGTCATTTTAACAAGATAACATTTCGAAACAAAAACAATTACAGGAAGAGAATTAATTTCAAACGTGATCTATCCCTATTTGTTTAAGTTAGTTCACCAAGCCAAGGATTCACTATGCCACTGGAAGATCCCAAACAATCAATCAACATGAGAATATCTAAACCAACATGACTTATTAATATTAAGATGATGTGCCTTTAACAGTTAATTTTATGTCAGTACAGAATAAATAAATTGGACAGAAAAGGGATGAAACGCACAAATGACCTCGTATGGGTTACATCCTATCCTAACAATCCTTCTATTAAACTTTCTTCTAATCAAGAGAATGTCTTAAGAAAAAGGACAAACTTGGCAAGACCAAACATAACCATTATAAATCTTACAAGAGGGTTACTCATGTTAGCAAGTTAAAATTAATACATTTGTTAGTATTAGTTTCCACGGATGCAATAATAACCTGTCTCCCCTCACAAGTCAACTATATAAAGGCGTGCATTGTATCTTTTAAAATATAGCAATAGCAATACATTCTATTCTTCTTCCAGCATCATTGGTATCAGAGCGTGGTTGTGCGTGAAGGAAGAGAGGAAGAGAGTAGATTCCCGCGTGAGTTCCCAAACCCAAGCTTTTTGCAGGTCGTGCAAGTCAGCGTGAAGGAAGAGAGGTTTGTTTAAACATATGTTGGTGCGTGAAGAAGGAGGCGAGGAACCTGCGTTTTTTGCTGTGCGTGAGGCGTGAGGAGGAGAGCCAATCTTCCTGTCCCGTTTTCATGTGCGTGAGGAGGCGTGGAGACTTCACTAATGCGTGAAGGAGGTCTCGTGCGTGCTCCGAAGAACAGTGCGTGGAGGTTTCTTTGCTGTACATGTAACCCCATCGACTGTACCACGATTCTCCATCCATTAGCGTGAAGGAAGAGAGGCTATCCCGTGAAAAAAGCGTGAGGACAGTCCCGTAAAGAGGAGAGGGTGTTAAGAGTTGCCTTTTCTTTTTCGAGAGGAGATCGAGCAATCGTCCTGCGGAAGGAGGAGTGCGTTCCAAAGTCCCCAAGCGTGAAGGAGGAGTGTGCCTATCCAAATTATGAAGATCACCGAGACCACCATTTCTTTGTTGTGGGACCGAGACCACCCAATTCTTTCTTGCGAGTGTGGAGACCTCAAATTTGTCCCGTTTGTGCAACGTGGAGATTCGGAGAAGATTCATTGCTTGTGCGCCTTCTTTGTTGGCTGTGCGTGGAGAGAAGAAATCTAAGGGAGACTCGTGCATTCTAAAAGCGTGAATAGAGGTGAATCCAACGTGAAACCCCTGTATGTGTGAGCAAAGCTGGGAAATTACAAAACTGCATTTTTGAGTTTTTTTAAAATGTCTGCTCCAAAAATATTGCTATCCGATGCCCAACTCTTGAAAGGGCCAAATTTCGCCACATGGAAAACCAAAATGCGGACGAACGATTTTCAATTCAAGACCTTTGGGGATTGTCTCAGCAAAACGCCCCTCCCGCAGCAATGATGATCGTTGGAAAAATATGAAAAGGCTGATGCGAAAGCACTCATGCTCATCACCCTCAGTCTTTCTGATGAGGTGCAGCCATACATTCGAGAAGCAACTGCTTCTTCTCAGGCATGGAGCACATTGTGTACCATCTACGAAGCTAAGAATCTGACGTCAAAGTTGCAACTTCAGACAAAGCTTCATACGATGAGTATGCATGAAGGCGAATCAGTAGAGGCCTTCTTGCGGCGTGTAGCTGAGTTACGTGCAGAACTCTCTGCACTCGGTGAACCAGTGGACGACAAGTTGCTTGTCCCGCTCACCCTGCGAGCTCTTCCGTCACGGTTTCGGACACTGATCACCACGTTGACAATTACTCAACAGAGGTGAGTTTAATGAACACTGGCGAATTATCTCCAACAGCAGGAAGAAGCCATGCAAATAGAATGTATCGAAGCCTTCGAAGACAAGGCTCTTATCACGAGGCAAAAACATAAGCCTCGGAAAGGGCAATCAGCCCCCCAAAATCAGAAGCAGCATGCTCAGCAGCCATCTTCACATCGGCCACCCTAGAAGCAGCATAATCACAAGGCGGATCGGTGGTGCCACATTTGCTCCACGGATACGCACACGATCATGAATGTTATTACAACGGCAGCAAGTATGGAAATTCTGGCGAAGAGAGCACTTCGGCCGAGGATATTCTAAGAAATCCCATGGCATGCTCGTCGTAATCGCGAGGCGGAAGGGCCACATTGCTGCTGCTCAGCAGAAGCCACCTCCGATGAAGAGGTACCGAGATCACTCATTCGACATTGTTCTAGTCTCACAGAGACTTCGTAGCCGTCGGAAGATGTCTCAAGTTGATTGATTCAAAGAAAAGCCAACACATGGCATGACATGGCAACAAGAAGTTGTTCCATACTCGAGTGATCAGCCCACTCGAGATCGGATCACCATTACACTGGCACAATCAAGAGTATATTGCAGTAGGGATTGGTGATGTCATCATTCCTCTTGGAACACGAAGATGTACACTTGACAAAGGTGCTACATGTTCCGGTGCTTGACTTCAAATCTTTTGTCTGTAAGTCAACTTCTTAACCATAGAATGCTAGGTTGAATTCTTTGTTGAGAAAGGGGTCAAGTCCTGCATCATTTCCCAGGGAGAGTCAGTCATTGCTCAAGCATTTCTGAAGGGCCATCTATTTGCACTGGATGCGGTCACTTCATCTAGCGTTGCTCTCTCTGCATCAACGGCAGAGTCCACTGCACTTTGGCACTTTAGATATGGTCATCTTTCTGTAGGGGCTCTGCATCAACTCGGTCAAAAGGAAATGGTAAGAGGGCTTCTCCACTCTCCCATTCCTTACTGCTTGCTCAGTGATGTCTTGCATGCGGCAAACAACATAGAGGTCCATTCAAGCAGAGCTCTTATCATTCTATAGAGCATCTTGGTCGTCATGAACACCGATCTCATGCGCTGACCCCCCACTAGCTTTGAAGGTTTTGTGTACTTTTAGCTCATCATTGATGATTACTCATGGAAAATGTGGGTATATTTCCTTCGGAAGAAGAGTGAGGCACTTGCAAATTTCCAACCTTCTACCAAAGGCATGAAGCCACCAGTGCAGGCCTGGGAAGTCTCTTCTTCTCCTCCTCTCTCGAGATCGAGGGGGAATTTGTGTCAAAGAAGTTCTTAGCATACCTAAGCAGCATGGCATTCAACAACATTTGACTTCTCCCTATACGCCCAACAGAACAGGATTTCCGAGTGCCACAACAGATCTGTCATGGAGATGGCTCTTGCAGTATGCTCTCAACCGCCAAGTTGGAGGATCGAGTTTTGGGTAAAGCGGTCCAGATAAGCAGTGTATTTACTCAACCGGCACCACACCTTGCAAACAAGACAGGAAGAGGTATGGACTGTCATAAACCTTCTATTCATCATTTAAGAGTTTTTGGTTGTCTTTGCATATATGCATGTTCCGGATAAAAAAGGAAGAAGATCGATCCAAAGACACCTTATCCATGTCTTTTCTTGGGGTATAGTACTACCTCAAAGGCATATCGTCTCATGGATCCCGACACGAAGAAGATCTACGAGAGTCGAGATGTGGTATGTGATGAGTCATCCTTTGACTCCTTGCCACACAATGAAGATCCAAGATGCCGACCTCGTCACATAGATTGCTCACACATCTAGATGATGAGCAAGATGATTCTTCTCGGAGAGAAGAAGAGCCGAGTGGAGATTTGTTCGTTGATCTTGCACACTTTGGAAAACACATCTTCACATCAGCAGGCGCTTTAACGTCACGAAATGGGTCCAGTACTATATCGGGATGCACACTTGAACTCACTTCCCGGCTTCTACTTTGGAGTTAGAACACGAAGTCAAGCTAGACATGAGGTAAATTTTGCACTCATGAGTTCGTTGTTGAGAGCACCGAACCCGACACTCTTTTGAGGCATTAGACCAACCACAAATGGAAACAAAGGCTATGGATCTTTCAGTATGATTCCCGATTCTTCGAATCGACGTGGGAACTTGTCGATCTGCCTCCGGTAAGAAATCCATTGGCTGTAAATGGATTTTCAAAACAAAATATAAAATGAGATGGTTCAATCGACAAACACAAAGCACGACTTGTTGCGAAATGGGTTATGCTCATCGAAGAAGGAATTGACTATGACGAGACCTTTGCACCCACTGCAAGATCAAAACCATCGAGTTGTATGTGCACCGGGCAAGCACAAAATGGATGGAAACTTCAAAATGAGATGGATGTCAAGAGTGTTATTCTAAATGGTGATCTAAAGAAGAAGTGTACATGGCCCAACCTCGAAGGGTTTGTAGACAAGCATCAACCACACAAGGTATGTCATCTGATAAAGTCTCTTTATGGACTTAAAGAAGCACCTAGGGCATGGTATATAAAAATTGATGATCACCTATTGCAAAGCATGGATTCACTCGTAGCCCCTCGTTACAAATTTGTATATCAAGAAGGTAGGAACAGAGATTGTCATTGTTTTTGTACGTAGATGATCTTGTGATCACAGGGAAGTTCTGACAATCTTGTAGATGATGTAAAGAATGATCTCAAGAAATCCTTCGACATGACCGATTTGGGGCTACTTCACTATTGTCTTGGCTTAGAGATACGGCGTAAGAAGAATCATATCTTCGCTCTCCCGGAGAAATATGCCAAGACACTCCTCGAAAAGTATGGGATGTCGATTGTAAACCAATGTCCACACCTATGGAAAAAGGTTTGAAACTATCTAGATTCTAGGATTCACCATAGGTAGATGGCACTCACTACAGCAACTTGTGGGAGTCTCATTTACTTGACTTATACTGACCGGATCTTTGCTTTGCGGTGAGCTATCTCTCTAGATTTATGCAGGAGCCGAAGAAATGTCATTGGATAGCAGCAAAGCATGTGTTGAGATATGTCCGAGGTACAGTTGTGACTTTAGTATATCGAAGAACACTGGAGATCTTCTTATAGGATATACTGAGACTCGGACTATGCGGGGATCCGTTGATGACAAAATCCACTTCAGATATGTTTTTCATCTCGGATCTGGACCTATCTCGTGGATCAGCAGCTCAAACTGTTGTTGCTCTCTCATCCACCGAGGCTAATACCGCTACACGAGGAGCTGTGTGTGAAGCAATTTGGTTACGTGCATTCTTGCGATGATATAGGGATTCTTATGAAGAGAAACCTCCCATCATTCATACTATCCTATTGAGTCATGACAATCAAGGTGTGTTGAAGCTTGTGAAGAATCATTTTCCATGAACAACAAAGATATTGAGGTCGAATGTCACTACATTCGTGAAGTCTTGAACCACCAAATTCAGCTCCAAAGATCGCCTAATGATTCTCAGGTTGCAGATATTCTCACCAAGCCTCTCGGCAAGGTGAAGTTTGATTTATTTAGGGGGTACATTTGTAAGAGCAATGTATTAAGGGGGGGAATGTTAGCAAGTTAAAATTAATACATTTGTTAGTATTAGTTTACGGACAGTTGAATAACTGTCTCCCCTCACAAGGCTGCCTATATAAAGGCGTGCATTGTATCTTTTAAAATATAGCAATAGCAATACATTCTATTCTTCTTCCAAAGGTGTCCATCAACTCAATCATTCACAAGAACACAACACAGGGATACATAGCTTCCAAAGGATCGAAAACTTTGTCAACAACAAGTCAATTTAACCTTTTTGGTCATACGCATAACCATTCTACTTTTCTAATGACAAAAAGGAGGTCGTATCACAATGATCATAACAAAAACCTTAAATGAGTTTCCAAAACACCAACCTCTAAGTCACAGGAGAATGAAATTTAAACATCTTTACGGAAAAACTAGAGTAATCTTACGCATAAAACCAACATCCCAATTTTTAAGATTTGAAAACTTCCTCACTAATGATCCAAGATCTCGTATCCTCCAACATGTGTGAAAAAAATATCAAGGTACTGAAAAGAGTATTTCCTACATTTTATCTATCTAAAAGAATGTGAGTAACGTCTAAAGAAGGCATTCCATAGGATCACTTCATTCCTCAAACATACAACATGATACCAAGGGAGAAAAGGTGGTTCCAATGAAAACAATCTCCAAATGGTGAACATGAATTGATATCAAATTATCAAGATCAACCATGACGCTTTAACATAAATAAAAGTATTTCTTGAGTGATTTTAAAAAAATAACAAAAGCAACTAACCTAGTTAAGAGTAATATCAACTTGGCTCAATTCGATAATCGGTCAAGCTAAGCACACACCAAGCCAATAAAGGGTTACTAGAAACTAAAACAACTAAAAGAAAAGAATAGAGACAGAAAAGCATCATTCACCTATACACAATGCACTTGCGAGTACTCAATCCCGAATTCATAAATACCCGACATAACCCGGGACTACGATCTCGAACCAAACAAGAATAAGAACAAAACAGGAACTATAAGGTTGAGTCCAACAACAATGTTTGATAAAACATTCAAATCGTGAGACCAACATAAGGAACTAGGGGGTGTTCATTACAGGACCCCCACCTCTTTTGTTTTATTAGACTTAAGAACAAAGTTCACCCAACTAATATTTATTAAAACCTAGAAACAATATAAAGGCTTCAACCAACGCAATCATTTCTAACGCCAAAAAGGAAATACAAATGAGCAAGGGAAGTGGAAAACAAACAGCATACCATCACCCGAGACATTTATAGGAAGATTAGAGTTATTTAATGAATCAGTTAAATAACAGCATAAGAATCAATGGTATAGAGAATATCGTGCCTGATTAAGCTCCCGCAGTCGATCACAAGATGGACGGGGCCTGCAACAGCAACCCAACCAGTGCAGCTTCTCTTCCTCAGCCATTGAAGGTCCAAACTCTGTTAACGGCCATGCTCTTGTCCTTGTCGGTGAACAAACTGGGTGCCACATCTATTACATACAACAACGGATGAACCATACTGGTAACCATTACCATGAGCTATACTCTCTGAAAGAGGCCCTTGCAAATGCGGCCGTTCTTGTGGTGTAGGCAATGAACTGTCACACGGTCTATAAGCATCGGCCAATCTTGGATTTGCCTCTTGCACCGCTTTTCGAATCAGTATCGGTAACCAAATACCCGTCATAAGGGAAGGCCTAGTAGTACTCGGCACATAAGTTAGGCAAGGCTTGCAATAAAGGATGTGTACATTGGGTTTGACACCTCATTAGGGTAAACACTTTTTACCAATGGACAAAATATTCTCCGAGGGAGTGATTGTATATTTATGATACTCTCGTTGTAAAACCCATGACCTCCCATGAAAGCAACCCAAATGTATTTTCACTGTGAAGAAGCTACCACAAAATATCAAGTGTGTTGCTTTCCAAAGAAAAAAGATTTCAGCCCTTGCAAGGTGCAACAAAACCAATAGAGACCTTTATGCCCTAACATGGTGACTCGTTGAAGGCATCTCAAATGATTGCAAAGCAAATTGTGTTTCATGAATATTCCGATATGAAATGGATCCATGCCTATGGGATTCTCTCCCATGAGTTACATTGTAAAACAAGTAAGATCTCAATAGAGACTCTTTGTAAATAAATTTCATCAGTCTCATTAACACCCTCAACTGTCACATAACTGATTTTGAAGAAACAACCTCTCGTACATGCTCGGATCTGAAGATATCCTGCTACCTTCATCTCCCAAGACATTTTCTCCAACATTGCGTAGATCTCCAATGCTGTGGGTGTGATCTCGGACCGACTAAAATCTCACACGCTATGGAGAGATATTTCATAAAGAGGAGCCCATACACAACTTTCCCAATTCAACAAAGGAGGGATTACTTTCTCCTTGCTTATCAACCAAGGCATCTTTTTCTTGTTGATTATCCACTAAGCCATCATCTGTTCTTGCATATGAGCGCATTTCCTTTAAAGAATGAAGGATGCTTTGAAAGAATTGGGTTCCTTGAGAAAAGCTTCATAAGCACTTGACAAGAAAGGCCTTACTTCCATATGTTGATATGAATTTATACCCATAGACTTTGCAAAACCAAAAAGAATTGTCCTAGATTGTCGGATCGGAAACTTCTTCCTTGTAGGAACGCATTTAGGTGTAAGTGTCTTTGAAAGTTACAATTTGACTAAAATTTCGAGAGCCACAAAATGCCTTAAGGCTTAAAGGGTGCAGCAAAGACTTTGGAAGCTTTGCATGTGACGTTCATTGGGCAAGTTCCTCTTTTCATTGAGCACATAATCACTATTTCTCTTTCATTTTTTTTTTTTTCTTTTTGCCGTCCTCTTCTTCTTTAGCTCTCTCGCTTCTGGTTCTTTTTTCATCTTCGTTTTGGGGATTGGGAAGAGAGCGGCCATAGTAAATGGCTGGTGAAATACGAAAGTTAGAAAAGCAAGTGTTGAGGATACGAGCTTCATCGCCTCATTGAAAATATGGATGAACAAATTCTCTGAGAGAAAGTTAAAAGATGTTCTTGAATGCATACCCTCTTCTTTACACATCACCATGGGTGGAAGCGACTTTCCAAAATGAAAAGGGCAAGACAAAGACAACTAAAACTTTACCTCATTCTCCAACTACATTTGTCTAAGATTTTGCAACAACTGCTTCACGACATCGCGGTCAAACCAAGAATAATAGCAGGGTGGACACCATCGGTTCCTTGGGCTCGCCTGCATGGAGCCTGCCGCACCTAGCTCTCTCTGGACCACCGATTTCGAGATACGTTTACTTCTCTGCTGTAGGCTGCCGCGTGCGGCCAAATACCTCCTCACGGCACTCCTAGAGAATTTCGGTTCGGTTACGCTCCACCGAAACCGCCTTTGCACAACATGATTTTGAGAATCCACACCCACCCACGCAACATCGGGGTGACTGACACTTCATTTCACCATTAATGAATCCACTTTCTGAACACGCCAAGGAGGAGTAGGTCAAAATGAGGTGACAGAGGGTTATAAATTGCGGTAGGTTGTGACAATTAGTATGTTGAAAAATGGAGATATCCGGTGGGAGGCAGGGTAGAAAAGGAGCCAATGCCCGTCGGGCATTACAATATTACCTTTGAGTTTCCATTACATTGAAACCTCCGAACCATCCTAATTCTTAGCTCTCCTAGCCTCTCATTGATCCTATAACAATAATATCACCTCTAAATACTCTTCCTTTTTTGTCTTTACCTCATGGGATGTCTTTTCTAAATCTTGCTATACTATGAATTTAATATTTTTCAATTCTATGAATACAAATTTTTTGATATAAATATCCTATTGGAGTCATGGATTCAACAATTAGTATTTTGTGACACCATTTCCATACCCAACAAAGATGGACTTCTCAGACATGAAGTCGAGTAGCATTCTTTTATCATTATTGATATGTTTGTATTCTTCAAAATAGAAGACCCATAGATTGTTCAATAGATAGTTTTTACCATCTAAGATTACCATTATGTCTTCTAGACCATTGTTGTTGTTGGTGTTCTAATCACAAAATAACACAAAGCAACCATTAATTCAGCCCATAACTTCTAATCTAAGTCGCAAAAACTTATCTTAGTTACGACCTTACCCATCAACCACTCCATTATATTGTGGAGTATAATAAATTTTATTTTTTCCTAATTATTAAAAAAATCATACAATTCATCGTAGACCTTAAAATAATAATCTCCTTCATTGTCCATACGAAAATCTTTAGCTTTTTATAAAACTAGTTCTCACTAGTTCCTTGACCTTGTTGCAATTTTGAGTGTTGATTGTTTTCTTGAGAAAATATATCCATGTATTCCTATAATAGTCATCTATGACACATAAAATGTCAAATTTCCATTTGATTACCTTCACCGGTCAAAATACATCAATAACCTATAAAATATGAGTTAAATGAGATGTAACTCATATTAGAGAGTGCTTCTTAGCATACAAGATGTATTTAAATTGTTACTCCAACATATCCATATTTTTAAAGTTTTTGGTAGGTACCCCCAAAATCATAATGGTAAAACATATTATGTTCTTCAATAAACAAAATTTTGACTAAAAACAATAAACAATGTTAATATTTTAAAAGTGGGAAAGTATGTAAGTTTAACTTGATATTAGTCGAACACACAACCTTCTAATCTAGATTCATGCATGTTATTTTACTCGCTCTATCTTCCATAGACACAATATGAGCACAAAATTTTGATTCCAAATTAGGACAACTAAAAATTCCTTTAACCATTAATTTTGAGTGTAAAATATGTTTCCTTATTGACCAATATGACCCAACCTATTTTATTTTATTTAAGAAATACTTTTTTGGATTTGAAACAATACCAAGATATGCCAAAAAAGTATATCTTAAATAAAATAGAATATACCAAGAATATTGACACAATGTTTATCTTGGGAAAACCCTTCCGAGTAAAAATAATAGAATTTCAACCATTTATAAACTTGAAAAGATTGCAAATACAATAACCAACATACATAGTTGTAGCCTCCAACCAACCTAGTCTTTTCTACATGCGACTCACAATGAGAGCATGTAGTTTTATATCTGAAGTACATCTTATAATTAATATTTATTTGAAGGAAAGTTAAAATATTAAAATAATACTTTAAAGCAGAGCCACTTCAACTTTTACAATGAACTTAAAATACAAAGTTAACTTAGCTTTACTATTATGAGGCATGACCATTGTTTTCATCGTAGCCTACCACCCTTCATGGGTGTTGCATGGATAAATGACTACCCAAAATATTGCAATGCTCATCTACTTGCTCGTTTGTGAGGAATCTCTCGCATCCTTTTAGCCATTGTTATTTTCCGTAACATGGAAGGATAATAAAATTTAATCGTATTTATAATTACCTAATTTATTATATACTGAGATAACTTTCAAATTAGAGCTCTCTCCTTTCCCTTAAAAGATTTTGGGGGCTTAAATTGTATGTATCCACCCCTAAAATGGTGAAACTTACGAGAACCTTCACGGAAAGCTTTGTTATTTTTAATATATACAATAACGCATATATTTCTTAGTTGTGTGAACCGGTTATATATAGTACATAGTTTACCTTCAAAATAACTTATAAAAGCGTTTTCAAACTGAATTTGCAGGAAGTATTCCTCAATGACCGGTGTTTGTAGAGCAGAACTAAAATTTGTATACTTGATTCTTTTGCGGAATCGTATGAACATATTTTGCATACACACTAAATACAACGAAGAAACATTTATACTTAAAGAAATGCAGAACTTTCCATTAATGTTGATAAAATGCCCTTATCATTTAGACAGAGAATCTTAACATTGATGATTCCGATGTGATCTTCCATGGTCATTGACGTCGACGATGGTAAATTTCCTCATGCTAAACCCCACTGACACTATCAGCATGCTCATACTTTTAAAGTTCATCTCCATTGCCGAAGTAACCCATAAAACTGAAGAAAGATTATATTCCAACACCAACGAAAATGTGGAGATTTTTTTCCCAAAACGATTCCAATCTTGGTTCTAAACTCGTCAATAATTTACCTTCTAATCCGAACTTTGTTGCACATCTAACCTATAATAGATGGCGATCTAACCTGATATAACGACCTAATTTCATGATGGAAATATCAGAGAACAAATAACGCGCCAAAACCACACTTTCGAGCTTAGACTTTGCTTTCATGGTTATTCTCTGATAACGCACCCTGCGCGACCCACGCTGATAAATCTTAATCCAAAGCCATTTCTGTCACAGGTCCGTGACACCGCATGAAGCATAGTTGGGTGTAAACCCTAATGATGTTGACACGCATTGAAATCGGAGAGGGCAGATGGGAATGGTCAATATTGAACACCACCGCTCGCCAAATAACTTTAGAAACTTCAAAGTCGGCAGTTAAAAATGGCTCTTCATATTATGACTTTGAACTTTCCTTTATCGACAATTTGGGGACTTGTCCCCGCAATGTTTACGATGATTCTCGAATAGCGCAGAGAGGACCACAGATTTAGCGGTGTAAGATGCCAATTTGTTTTTGTTTTAAAATCAAAAGTTTGAGATGCGTTGAGTAGTTTGTTGAGAGATGACGCTCTATTTTACTCTCATTGTCAATGCTACGTGGAGAGGTTTTCCTTAGGCCCAAAGCTTCGTGTGGAAGAGGTTCTCTTTGTTTTAAAATGCATGGATGGCATTAATGTTGGTAGTCAAACAAGATCTATTTGGATTATTGCCATCTACTACTGCATGGGACCTAATGTAGATTTTGCAAGTAGTGATTGTTCCCAAATATGACATTTAGAATCATTGTGGGAATGCGAACGATGTGGAAAATAATATTTACAACATGTTTAATTTTTACCTTGAGAGTTTACATTGGAAGGTGTAGAAGCGTTATGGTTTTATTGGTTGGCCTTCTTAAGCTGCCAATTTATGTGTGAAGCGTTTTGTTTATTTTGGACAAGTAACAAGGTCTTGAGATGGAGCTAGCTCTTGCACACACTCTTCAATGAAGATAATTGTGCTTCATTTGAGTGCTGGCATAAATTTTTTCATGTTGCACTACCCTTCACTCAAAGAGTTGGAAGTCAAATATTCAATTACATACATGTAGATGAAGTGAGTCGATTTTGATGTACTTCAACAGTTTCTCTCTTCCCTAGTCTCAAGAGGTCTTCATGCGAGAATTAAATGTAGCCATGAATTTTTGGTATCGCCTTCTTCAATGAACTTTTCCTTGTGTTGCAAAAATTGTTGGAATTCTTGTATTCGCCCCTCATAGTGCTTAAGGAGGTAGTACTTATTCTATGGAGAACTAAAAAAATCATTAGAAGTCTATATTGCATGGTGTGGTTGATGTCTCCCACTAGCACAAAACTAAGATGGACATTCAATGGTATGAAGAAAATCTTTTATGTGAAGTTGATGGTTGAGAAGTAGGCATCAAGTTGTCATAATAGCATTACCAATGCTACGATATAAATCTTTCCTCTCGAATGATTCAATATTTAGGTTCACTTGAACCATTAAAGACATGATGTTCAAAGTACATGTGAGATGGCTAATAAAAATTGGGTGCTCTCATAAGGTTGAGATGATCCATCAACTCATGGAATCAACCAAATATTTCATTTTCAATAAGCTTTCATAGAATCTTTAATGATATTTTGATGTTTCGAGTGACCTCACTCAACACTAAGAATCAACCATTTCTTTGTTGTTCGGATAATGTTAGGGATTAGGTGGAAAATGAATCAAATTCTTATCCTTTTGTCGTTAATATGCTCATGTGTTTATAGAAAAGAAATTGTTTATGATTCATGCTCTAATACAAATGATTTACACCTAGTATCCCAAGACAATGTGTGGTAGAAAATCATTTCAACCCATCGAGAAAGAGATTATATTCATTGTGTGTGGGCTATTGAATGAAATTAACTAAACATAAAAAAATATATTGTAAGACTTATTTATAGAAAATGTAACTTCTCATTAATATTCAATAGGGAAAGAAAAATGTATATAAATCCATTAACAAGACAAACAAAGTCCTTTGTTAGCTCTTGTATTTTAAGGGAATGTGTGCTTACTAGTTTGTATAGACTATTACAAAGCATATTAAAAAATATTTGAATGTTAAAGCATAACCATGCAAGAGTCTCTATAATGTCTTGAAATATTACAATTTAATAATTCTGGATGATTCTCAGTGAAATTGACCCTTTAAACATGTTACATGTTAATGCAAAATGTAATTTGTGTTGGGGCTCGATATTCCAAATAGGGACAATAGAGCCCTAATAAAATTTAATGTGAAAATTTGATATGTATTTGGAAGACTCAAGGATAATAAAGCCCTAATACACCTTAATGTGAATATTTAAAGTTTATTAAGGATTTATTTGTGCAAAAAGCGTAAATCAATACATAATATATGTCAAATGTGTATTAATGTGAGTTATGTGTATTAGCGATTGATTCACAGAAATAGGACCAGTAAAGCCCCAATGATCATAATGCAAAATAAAAATGTATTTGATCTCTATTGGTTTGAATGGGGCCAATTGATCCTTGATACACATTATGTGTCAATTTAACATGTATTATGTATCAATTAGATGAAATAGAACAAAGAAATCTCTTAAACACTTCTTAACAATTAAAAGTGTGTATTAGACCACATGAGGAAAATAGAACACATAATGGTACAATTTTATGTATAGTATTGTTTGATTGGTGCAAACATGGTTAATTAGTCTCTAATACACATTAATGTGAATATTTAACAAATATTAGGATTTGATTATACTATGAAAGAAAAATCAACTTTAACTCACCTTAATACAATAATTTAGTGTGTTATAATTCAATTGGTGTAAACGAGCCAATCAAACCTAATACACATTATTGTGATAATTAGATTTCTGTTAATCCTTGATTCACACTTGTGGAGCCAAAATATCCCTTTATATTTTTACATTTTATTGTATTATCATTTCCTATACATTCTAAATACTTAACCCTAATGATATGCTAGCATACGGTACCACATTCTTAAATTCCTTTCCAAGAATGAGAATACATCATAATAGGAAGATAAATTTAATGTTGACATGAATGATAGGAAGATCCTACCAAATATCCAAAGATAGTTTGAAAATATTTAAGGCTCCCAATCCACTACAATTAGACACGTCTCTCCTTTTTCTATATTTTATTTTTATTGGAAAAACAATTCCCTAACCCTTTTTCCACGAGACATTTTATCTTAATATCCCAAATCTTTTCATCTCTTTCTACCCTCTTGGTATAATATGTGTTTCTTTTATTTATTGTATAGGTTTAGTTGTAGGTTTGAGACTCCAACCATTCACCACTTATAGTTTTAGAATGAAATAATGTTAAGAATTGGGGTTTTGTGTTAATGTAGGTCTTTTACCTTAGCTCATGTTCACCTAGGTACTTTATTTACATTATTTTTATATATCCTCACCCACTTATGTATGGATATTTCTTTTATCTTATTTAGATATTACGAGGATATTATTTGGTTGTTAGTTATAGTTCTTTCCTTTATTTATGGTCTTGACTAGTTCTTTGTTGTCTAATTCTTTCCTAGATCTATGGTCTTGACTAGTTCTTTGTTGTCTAGTTCTTTCCTTGATTTATGGCTTGATCTATGGCCTTGAATAGTTCTTAGATTGATCTTCCTTGCCTATATAAGCAAGGCTCCTTGTCATTGTCTTGAATTACTATTCCATTATAATATATGATATTGTTGATCATTTGTGTGCAAATGTTTTTGTAAAGTTATTCAGGTGAATTTCTTTTAGCTTACTAAGTGTGATGTTTTATTAGCATCTAAGTTCTTTATGGCATGGAATGATTTGTTTATTATTGCTTTTATGGTAGCAGATGGTAGATGTAGTAGAATGTCATCTCACGTAAGTTTTATTTTACTAAATAGGTATTTTTATATTAATATATTCAAAATTTCTTAGTATTCTATTGAAACATGAATTTTTATGTAATGTGGAGGGCTACATTATATTTAGAAGGTGGAAAAACACCCAAAATGACTCTAAAATCCACCATTAAAGGAGATATCACTACAACAAACAAGTTTGTTTTACCACAATTATTCAACAAAATTGCCACAATTTAGAAGAATTGTAGAATATTTGTAGCATCTCTATAAAAATTTCATTTATTCATTTTCAAATATTGTGGATGTTCCATGATTTACATACAATTATAATATTTTGTAGAGAACTCACATATCCAACCCTTCTTTATAGAAAATCTACATTTTTTTAGAAAATAAAATTAAAATTTATACTAAAATTTGATGTGTACAACATTACACTTATGGAATATTTTGAAAAAACTAATATAAAATTATACTATTATTAAAATTTGATATTAAATAATTTGAAAATACCATATTATATAAAAAAAAACCTATTTTATGTAACTTATAAAAATTAAAATTAGAATAGTATGGAAATATAATTGTATAAAAATATATTTATTATAACATAAATTATAATAATTATTAAAAAACATTAATGTTAAAATTACACAATTAAATTTTTAAAATAGTGTTTCCAAATATTTCATTATGCTTAATATTAAATTATAATTAGATGTAAAACTAGTATATTACCGAAAAATATTATGCTTAATATTAAATTAATAAAAATTAATTTATGCTTGATATTAAATTAATAAAAATTAATTTAAATTAAAATATTTTAAAATTATCATTAAAATATCATACCAATAAAAATATTAAAAATAGATTTAATGTGATATTAATATTACTTCACATGCTTTTATTTATAACATATTTTAAAATAGACAAATTTAAAATAATTTATATTAAAAATAATGATATTTAAAAAAACTTAAAAAATAATAAATTAACAAATAAAAAAGTTATATTAGATTTTACTATTTATTTATATTATTTATTTGTTTTATAAATAATAAATTTATAATTAATAATGCTAACTACAAATTTGCCGTATTGACCAATATGTGTATCATAGATGAAGAGATCGATCATTCAACTAACTTTGATTCATTTCTGCAGATTTGTTTCTCCATCCAGTATTTTTGAACCTGAATGACAATTGTAAGATGAGAGTTTTAAAAATTAATTTCATTCTACCAAAAATACATTAGAACTTAGATTTTCACACCTAATAAAATAGAAGAATTCTTCTTTAAACCTGCCACATGTTACACCATCAAAATTCAAGCTACTTTTATGCGATATTATCCTCAACCGATTAATTATCCCTTACATTTAGGAAAAGAGTTTCAAAATTTTCAAAGAAATAAATGCATTTGCCAATCTAGTTTCCAGGTGGAAGCTGAGACGCGAAACATATTGAACTCTAGATGATTACAAGGATTTAATCAATAGTTTGACCATAATGATTAAAATAATTAAACAATTCCGTTTTTAAAAAGTATCTTTATCTGGCTGTTATGATTATAAAGTAATAGTTAGAATCCATTCGTGGACAATGAGGAGAAGAAAAATGACAGTCTGGTTTACTATATCCATCTATCAATTACGGCTCTACACTCTGATTAGTTGTGGATTTGTTTTTTTATTCGGTTCCCTCAGACCATTGCATGCTGCTCATCGACATGTTATATTTCTAACAGATCTGTTATGTATTTTGGCAAGAGGCGATCCATGTACTCAGAGAATTTTTAAAGAATATCTATATATCTTGAGATTGGATCTTGACATTTCTACTTACTTATCATTTGGTATGTTGGTCTCTACTTGTGGCATGAAATATTTCAAACCATCAATGGAAGTAATATTGAAAAATTAGGTGAGTCGGGCCATTCACAGTAGACCATTGCATTTTTAACAAATATTTAGATGCAAAATTGGGTTTCTTCCAAGTGTTTTAACATAGAAACTGAGCAACATGTCCTCCACATATTTGAAGATATTGAATGTGTAGATAAATTACAAGAAGAAACGAAAGTTACCCGAGTTATGCCAAGTTATGAGAAAGAAATATTGGTATCTTGTGTTCCACGTCGTACCACAACTTCATGTCAATAAGCACGATGATTATCTGGCCTCTGATATGACCAGCACCAACGGTGCCACACAATACGTTATTGATCTGGATTACCTGTTGGCGGCCTTCAACGATGAGCTCGGGATGTCTTTGGTCACAGCTTGTCGTTTGAAATATTTCAAACCATCATTTTTTCAATTCAATCATACTGGAAATGCACTTAGGGAGACTTAGTTTTCATTATGGATTGGACCTAATTTACCATATCAATTATGCCCTTCTCTGTTCCTCAAATTGTTTTTCATGAACCCGGTCACTTGTTAGGGATAAGGTTACAGGTGATTAGCAACGAGATTTAAGGTTCTTAGCATGCCTTGTATTTGATAAAATTGAGGAACTTCTCCATCAAAATAGTTTGCAGTTAATATTATAAATTTCATTCGTGTGTCATTTAACAGTGGGAAAAAAATGTGCTACAGTGGCTAGTTGTAGTGATCTATTGAAATTTTAATGGAAGTGTGCATACAACTATTATGTGCAACGTAGTATTTGAAACATGCATGATTTTAATTAATATTTATTTTTCTATGAATGATTTTATCAATTGATTCTATTAATATTTTTTCTTAGTTTTATAATTATTTTGTGAAGCGAAGGAAGGTTGAAGTCTATACAAAACATAAATAAAAATATTGAGAGAAGCAAGTCTACCAATTTTTTTCTGTCATGTCAATTGGTGTTGTGGTGTTGTATAAATATGACATGGAAAAGAACATTTATCAATTGGTTCCAAGAGAAAGACAAACTTGGGGCTATAGTGATACTTTCCTTATTATGCATACTTATTTTTATTGTTAAATAGGTTTATTTAGATCCTTTTCCCCACAATTTAAATGCATAATTATAAAATTTAAATAGTGTTAATACATAATTATAATTATTAAATAGTTTTTTTCTTAATTTCTGACATTTCCTTTTGGATGCAATTTTTTTCCTCCATTTTAGAATAGAGGAAGAAAATTATTTAGACTGTTATAAAATTTTATTTAGATCATATAATATGAATAGTAAATATTTATTTATAATATATTTTTAAATATATAAAAATGAAAATGTATTTTTTAAGAAATATATTCTGATTTAATAATAAATTAATATATTTGTGTATTTTAAATGTAGATAATGCACGTAAAGAATTATTTAAATAAATGTGAAATTGGTTGTTAATAGTAATTTTTCTCCATTTTTTAAAAAGATAATTTCACAATTAATTATTGTAGCAATCAAATTGTAGCTTCCACCTACAAGTTTTATGTGGCAAAAACAATTGTAGAAAAAAAATGTTGAAATTTCCACAAATACAACATTGACGAGACATAAGATATTTAATTTTTTTGTTAAATTTCTACAAAGATTAAATCTATAGAAATACTACATCTTGGTGAAAATTGTAAATGCTAACAAAAAAAATTGTAGAAATGTTACAAACATCACAAAATGTGGACAATGTACAATTTAAAAATGGAGTTTAGTTATAAATTTTATTAATTTTGGACCATCCATGGTTTAATGAATTGTTAAAAAAACTACAATAATATATCAAAATGTGGATTAGCTACACTTCCATTGCTACATTCTTAATTTTTGAAATACTATATAACCACAAGAATATTGTTGAAATCTTATGGTAAAAGATCTAGTTTGTTGTAGTGATATAGTTATTGTTTTTAGTTTTCTTTTTCTTCATTGTGACAAAAGGCCTAAAGAAAATGGATTCTTTATTTTTCTTAGTTGTACTTGGGTTTTGTTTCTTCTAATTTTCGAGTTCCTATTTCACAAGAGTATGACCTTTTTGGATGGGGTGATTTTCATTTTTGGTTGTACATGTAGATTCATGGGTTCAATTAGTGAAATTTTGGAAATATGGAGGTTTCTATGTTGGTTGCTACAAGTCTTATTCGTCATAGTCCCGAGAAGGAATTTTTTCTTTGGAATAAGAAGCACCCCAAAAATAGAAAGAAGTGCAAGTAAAATTTCCGAGGAGGAGGTCCCATAATATACTTAGCCATTAGTCATATGGTATGGTTATATAAGGGCTTAAGTTTGTGAGTCCTATTAGTAGCTACAAAAGTCTAGCCCCTTAGTTTTTTTGAGTGGAAGTTAAAAGAAATTTATTTTCCATCTAGTGCCAATAGAGTGGAAATTTAATAAGCTTTGAATTTTTGATAGGTCGCTCATATTTGAATGTCATTTTTTTACCAATAGAGTGGAAACTTAAGAGTGCAATTATATACTCTCTTACTAATTTCAAGCATTTTTGACACATTTTAAAGGGAGTGGAAGATATAAAAATGATGAAAAGTGTGTTTACCTAATTCTTTCCAAGTTTAGAGATCCATTCCAAAAAAAAATCTGCATTTTTCTCTAGCACGAAAGCCTTAGATGACACATTCCAAATTCCTACCTTAGAATTTTTTTCTTAAATACTTAGTAGGGAAGAATGCAAACTGTCTAATCTTGATTCTTCCACCTCTCAAAAGGCATTAGTAGCATCTAATCCTAAGGGAAAGGGAAAACCAAAAGGAAAATCCTAATTCATCCCTTCTCCATCTCAATATTCTCCTAAACCTAAGGAAAAAAACTCTAAACCTAAAGAGTCTCGTTAAATCAAAGAATAAGTCTATCCTTTCATGCTCTTTTTGTGGGGGTAGTAGTTATGAAGAACATAGGTATTACAAGTGAATGAAATCCTTGGAAGAAGTAAAAATATATATACATCTATTTCCACTACCCCTCCTTCAAATGAGCATGAAAAAGAACTTGTATTTGTTGGGATATCTCAATCAAAAATTGAAGATAGCTAGGTTATAAATTATTTTTCTTCTCATCACATGACTTCTTACAAGTAGTCTTTTGTATCCCTAGGTTTGAGTACTAATTCTAAAATTGAGGTTGGGGATTTTTCCTTTCTCTCTGTTAAAGAAAAAGTTCACATACACCTTGATGGTGGTAGTATACAACATGCATTCTATGCTCCTAACATCACTAAAAATATTGTTTCTATATATCAATTTTTCATTCTAGTCAAGGAAAAATAATGAATTTTACATCACGAGGAGAAAAATTACAAACATTATTGGAGCCTTATTCACTTGTTTCTCACGATATTGTTGATCATGGTTATAGACTATATGCAATTGAGAATTCATATGAAACTTCCTTCATAGGGACAATATTTGTTTCTCATGAAGATTAAGAGAGTAAGATTTAGCATGAGAGATTTAGACATCTCAATTACAAATATTTGAAGTGGTGTTGATATCTGATGGTATGGTTTATGGTTTATCTATAGTTTATTGTCTTGAGGGAGTTTGTTCTTGCTGTGCATTAGGGAAATCACTCCAAGATCAATTCCCTAAGAATTTTTCTAAGAGAGCTTCTTCACAACTTGAGCTTGTGCATAGGGAATTAATGGTTTTTCCTACCCCCTCTTTTAATGGAGATAAGTATGCACTTACATTTAATGATAATTTCTCAAGGAATACTTTGGTTTATATTCTCAATTACAAAAGTGATGTTTTTCACACTTTGAAGGATTTAAGGATTTCGTTGAGAAACAATATTCTAGTTGCATAAATAAAATTCACACCGATAATTTTGGGGAGTACTTCGAAAAGATTTTTATTACTATTTAATAGCTCATGGCATTATTCACCAACATTATCTTCCCCATACTCCATAATATAATGGCTTAATAGAATGGAAGAACCAAATTTTGAAGGAAACGGCTAACTACATGATGCATTCTATAGATTTACCTCATATATATTAGGAAGAAGCAATTAATTGTGATATCTACATTAAGAATCACATACAACATAAATTCCTTGACCATTTGAATCCAGAAGAATCTTGGTCCAAAACTAAGCCTTTGATGTCTCATTGTTTTGAGTCTTTGGGAGCCATTTTTGCCCTATGTGCCAAAAAAGAAAAGGAAAGCCTTGGATAAGAAGATTAAACCATTGATCTTTATAGGGTATGGTGAGGACATGAGAGCTTATCAAATTTTTGATCTTGATACTCGTGGGGTTCTTCTTCGAAATCATATTAAGTTTGATGAGCGTTAATCTCTACATGATTCTTAATCTTCTTCCATACCCACTTATTATTCTTTATCTCATCTTGAGGATCCCTTATTTGAGGAGGTTGATTAGAAGGTTATAGATGCCAAAAATATCATATTCCCACTTGATGTTGTCACTATACCTAATTGGGATCGTACTTATAGATTTTGAGACAACACCTTTCATAAAATATCTTTCGGTGACTAGGAATCACCATGAATAGTCTACAAGTTCTAGAGTTTTGTGTCGGATATTTTCTAATGATCTAGAGTTTTTTTCAAGTGCTCATGGTATACAAGAGTGGGATGATGTGATGAAATATGAGTATTATTATTTGATGAAGAATATTACTTGGTATTTCAAATCTCTTCCTAAAGATAGAATAATGGTTTCATGTAATGGGTATACCAAACCAAATATACAGATGACATGTCCATTTCCAAGTATAAGACTCATCTTATTGAAAAGGTTTTTCAAAAGTTGAAGGTATTGATTATGATAATATTTTTGCATTCATTTCCAAGATGGATTCTATATACCTTATAATTACTATTGTTTCCTCATAAAGGTGGCCCATATGCTAGATAGATGTGAAGATTACCTTCTTACATAGGGATTTACATGAGGAAATATATACGGATTAACCTATTGGAATTATTGATGACTCTTCTCTTGATTGTATACTTTGAAGGTCTCTCTATAGTCTCAAACAGATGCCATGACATTGGTATGAGAAGATGGATTCTTTTCTTCTCTTTATTGGTTTTATTTGCTACTACAACAATCCAACAAGATATCTCCAACATTTTGGTGAGCAGATTGTGATACTTTTCTTGTATGTTGATGATCTTCTACATATTGGTAGCTCTTCTTCCAAAATGCATACTACTTAAAGGGATCTTTCCATGGAGTTTGACATCAAAGATTTTGGGTTATTGCATTATTTCCTTGTTTTACATATTTCTGAGACATATTTAGGGATTCATTTGAGTTAGCAAAAGTAAACCCATGATCTTATTTAGTGTTTTGATATGGATAATTGTAAGTTAAGTTCATCTCCTTTTCAGTCTAGTGTTACTCATACTTCTACATATACCACTAGAAGTTTTGATCCTACATTGTATATGTAATGCCCAGCTGGGCATCGGATTTTTTTTACCACCTGCCTCCTCTGCCACCGTGGCCTCCTGCCAACCACCCCGGCCTGCAGATATTTGACCACCGCGTTTTTCTTCTCTGTCCTTGCGTGAGGGAGACGGGAGTGGGTGGAGCCCCATTTTTCTTCGCCAAGATCTCGTGCTGATTCTCCTTCAATGCGTGCAGGTGGGTGCGGGTCTCCAAAAATCGCGCTGTACAGGCAGCTTCAGTGGAGCGCAGAACTGAAATTCTCCTCGGAAAGTGCCGTGAGGAGGTTTTTGGCGGTATGCAGCAGCTACAGGGTCGAGAGGTAAACTTACCTCAGAAAATCAGTGGCCTCCAGGGAGAGAAAGTGCGACAGCTGCTGCAGGGTGATCCCAAGGAACCATTGGTGCCGAACTTGATGTTCTAGTTGCACGCGACCACAGTCATGATCAGTTGTTGCAAGATCTTGCAGGTATGCAGAGTAAAAAATGAGATAAAGTTTTAGTCGAGCTTGTCTTGCCTTTTCATTTTGGAAAGTCGCTTCTGTCCAGGTGGCGAATCTAACATGGAAGAAGCTCGATCAAATCTTGAGGCAAGTTTTGCAATGAGGCTGAGATTGCGTTCACTGACTGTTTCTAGTTCCGACCAGAAGTTATTCCAGCGCCTAGCCCATGGGTTTGATATGGTGGTTATAGATGAAGCTACAAGCTAGGGAAGTAGGCGTGTTCCTCCACTTTCCTTGGGAGCTGTAAGGTGTGTTCTTGTTGGGGATCCACAGCAACTGACTGCAGCAGTAAATAGCCAGGCAACGGGCTTGTTACAGTTGGTGGAAGCCTATGTGAGCTTTTCCAGCGAGCAGGTTGTCCAACTATGTTGTTTTCTGTGCAATATCAATGCATCCTCTGAGTCGGGACTCTCCTTCAAGACATTCCTGTCAGAATCGACCTTGTGACAGTGAGAGAGAGTTACAGAGACCCGATGAAAATTATTGCAAGGATTCTCTTATGAGACTTTACTTGTTTTACGCTATAACTCATGGAAGAGAATCTCTTAGGCGTGGAGTCTCATGTATCATGTCGAATATTCTGAAGCATAATTTGCCTTGCAACTATATGAGCATCTTCTACGAGTCACTAAGTTGGCAGGCATAAAGGTTTCTGTTGGAATTATCACACCTTTCAAGCTACAGCTGAAATGTTTGCACCGAGTGTTTGATGCTGCCCTCAAATCTGCTGAAGGAAAAAGGTTTATCCATCAATATGGTAGATGCCTTTCAGAGCCAAGAGCTCTGCTATCTTTCTTGTCTTTTGGGTTGTCATCAAATCTACATTTTTTGGTGGCCCTATGTTCCTTATGCCCGGTTTGGTTATTGCCTTGTATGTAACAGGAGCACTAAATGTTGTTTTAACGGAAGCGCATCAAAAAGAAATGTGTCGTTACTTGTACAATCATTAGGCATAATGAAGATGGTGGATGGGGGTTACACATTGAAGGTCACAGCACAATGTTTGGGACAGTACTAAACTATGTAACTTTGAGACTTCTTGGCCAAGGGTCTGATGGAGGAGATAAAGAAACAATGGAAAAAGGTCGTGTATGGATTTTGGACCATGGCAGTGCTACTGCTATACCTTCATGGGGAAAAATGTGGCTTTTGGTGCTTGGAGTATTTGATTGGTCTGGAAACAATCCGTTGCCTCCAGAGATTTGGCTTCTTCCATATTTTCTTCCCATCCATCCAGGGAGGATGTGGTGTCACTGTCGAATGGTTTATTTGCCAGTGTCATATTTTTATGGGCGGAGATTTGTGGGACCTATAACTGAGACTATTATGTGTTTAAGAAAGAAGCTCTATACAATGCCTTATGAGAAAATAAACTGGAATATAGCACGTAATATGTGTGCAAAGTTTACTGGAATGGTTATTGTTTCTCTTGCATGGTATTGGGACACCGTGTGGGTGAGAAGCGTGTGTTTGGTGGAGAAATAATTTTGGGACTGCTGGGAGAAGGGGTCTGCTCGTGCATGGCCTTGGGATATAGCATTTAAAATAGGCATGATAAGCCCTAACCCTCTCTCTTAATGATTTATTTCTTTTAGCATTTAGATAAATCAATATCTGCAACTTTGTTCGAATGCTGTAGATGTGGGTTTCTTTTGGAATGTGGATGTGTTTTTGTTTTACTAAATAGATAGCGTTTGGACTCTGGATATCATATAACACGTATTTACACATATTGACTCCTTCTTGAAAGAGATGCTCAAAAAGAGACGAGCTTTCCAAATGACTTTTAATCATAATTGCATGAGCTGATCTCTCCCCCTTTACAATTTATTTTATTTACTGTTTGAAGTAGAAGAAATCTCTACATCGATTCTTGCCTACTGATTTTATAATGTTGGTTTCTCTTTTGCCTTGATTATTCCTTTGAAGGATGGTTTCTGTAGAAAATAGTATGGAGCGTGAATGAGGTTCATAATTTTTCTTGTATTGTTTATATTATGTAGAACATGGCTTGAAAAAGGGAATTTCCGATATGACTGTATTTGGATTTTACTGCGATTTTATAATAATTTAAACTCCCACTAAGATTGGGGCTTCCATTTGGGAAGAGTCATACTAGTTTATTTGGTCTTCTAGATAGCTCCATCTGAGTCATTTGATTATCATTTACCTTGGGGATTATTGAAAACCCCTCACCAGGACCTCTACTATTACTATTACTATGAGCTTATTATTAGATTGGAACCCTCCTGAAGCATGCGTTAATGGGTTTTCTATGACCTCTACGAATATGTTATGCACGCAAGTCATTATCCTCTGTGGATAATTATTTGGCTTAATTTTTGAGACACTACTTGGATCCTTGAATCGGTTAAAGTAATATTGGATACATCGACATTCCTCAAGTTTGATTGATATGTGATGCCCTCTTGCATATGAATTCAGGAAATGCCTGAAATATGAAATTATAAATTTATCTTATACTTGACCTTGAAGCTTGTCGATAGACGTTTGGTAGAAAAACAGATGAATAGGGAAGTTAAGATAATTACCCTAAAATGGATTCATGCACAGCCTCAAGTAAAGGTAACAGCTACCATAATGGGACTGTGCATACCATGTATGCCAGTAAGGATAAATATGTTATTTCAATACTTGGTTAACGAATGGAATATTTTCTGGTATTTACGATGATTATTATGTTAGCTAAAATTTGATACTTGCATCTCAACTGGGAGTTGAGATAATGTTGGTACTTGTATTTATAGTGGCTTGGTCTGCGCTTACTTATCTTAGTTAGTCAAATGTATCTTGGACATATTAGCAAAACATGACAATGTCGTTAATCGTAGCTCATTCCAATGAGTTGGACCCTTGTACTAAAAGAAATATATAGAGACATGGAATAAGCAACCAAAAGGATACCTAAATATTATACGAACTTGTGGATTGGTGGAATCTTTGTTAACATAAGTATATCCTTAAAATTGTGAAATAAATATCCAAATTATACTTCATATCACTGAGTTTCTATGAAGGTTTGATACTTGGGTAATATCGATGAATAATATAAAATTGGTACTTGTATTTATTATATAAGCTTAATGTCGTTGGTGCTTTTATTTAATTGAAAGATAATATTGTTGGGTACTTAAATATGCGAAGTAGGTCGAGGGTATTAGGTGAGCGTCATTATTATTTACTATAATTTAAGTATGTTTAATTGCATGATTAAGGTTGTATATCTAGTCTCTTGGGATGGTGTTCTTATGTAAGCAAATCTTAAGGAAGTGAACATTAATGAGTATGAAATGCATTATCATGAGATGTGCGGTTAAGTTTTAAATGTCTGTTAGAAATTGCTTGATAAAGAGTATTGCAAACTTTCATTTATTTAAATACTAGATGGCATAAGTTATTAGGAGAGGTTTATATCTTATCATGCTCAGTTCTAGCGAAATGACTCTAGATAATATTTGTGCAGATGGATTATGCGAGTAGATTAAAGAAAAGAGTGTAAAAGTTTCATCAGTTCAAATTATGCAGTTCTTGTAGAAAGTTCAATGCGGTGTAAATTTTGTAACTTTGCTTGCAAGGAGTTTAGAAGATCTCTTGCCGTTGTATGTTTGGAAAAACTACGTGGTGAAGTGTTCTTTCCCTTTTTTTATGTTAGACTAGTTACTTACCTTGGTGAGATATGATATTCAATCATTACTTTGGCATAAGTATTGTAAAACCTTGTTTTTGAGAATAAAGTGTTAAGTCAAAACTCTCTGACACCTTGTAATGATGTGATACAAGTAAAATTAAATGGAATGGTTAACCCTTATAGAAGTTAACTAAAATATGTGTATTCAGATAAATTAATATAGAGATGACTTACTTGAGAACAAGAGATTCCTGAAGTACTCAAAGGTGAAACTATCCTTGTAAAGTAAATTTTTTATAAATTGATATCCCTAGCTAAACTAGTGAACACTACTCTTTTTTGGTGAATGCCTAAAACAAGCCAAAGGAAAACAATAGTTAGTTTCTAATAAGATTTAACAAGTAAGAGAAGAAAATTTTGAAACCACACAATTTATCTCTCAGCCTATTTGAAAGTAAGTAGTTTCCTTTTGATAAACTCTTTCAGTTAAGCCTAAGTAAAAGCGTTAATAATTACGTATAAAACCCCAAGCTCCAATTAAACCTTGGTAATAACTAATGACATCTTAAAGAGGAATTTAACTCGACTTAATCTCCTTATCTCTTTCCCGTGATACTTTGTAAGTCCTCTTGATTTTGTTGAACACGAATTCTTGTTGTAGCAAGAAAATGAACAAGTTATAGTAGCGTAAGTATGGACATGATAGCCTTGTGGAATTTAATTATTCCCTTTATTAAGTTAATGGAACTAAACAATTCTATTGTCGTAAAGTGAAGATTTTAAGTGAACTTCTCTACGTTGTATAAGAAATTAACTTAGTTGGTAAGATGAATTTGTGCGAATCATATTTTGAATCCTTCTGAAAACTTAAGTCATGAGCTAAAGGGTGTCTTATCAAAATAAATAACCTCCAATCATTTCTTACTATGGCTTGCCCTAGCTGTAAGTGTATCATGTGGATTGGACTTCCATGTTGTCTTGTCAAAAGAAGAGTACATTTTCCTTGATAGGTGAACGCATCTCGTGCTGACCTTGTGGTCTCCCCGTAACAAGTGGTTCCCGGTGTTGGTTGTAACCTTGTGATGACATGTTGTGTCGTGTTGAGTCAAAGCAAGTCAAAAAAATTTATCCTGTATTTCACCGTGTTGTCATTGTGTTGGTATTTTTGGTGTGTTACAATATAGGAAGTTGGTTGGAAGTCTCATTTACTCAACCCATACTCAGCCTAATATTTTATTTATAATAGGGATTGTATCCTTGTTGGCACAATATCCTCATAGAGGTCAATAGAAAGTTGGTAAAAGGATTTTGCACTATTTGTAGGTAACTTCCCACTTTGGAATACACTACGTAGGAGGTTTAACTCAGTTGGTTGGATATATAGATTCATGTTGGGAAGGTTCTATGATGACAAACATTCCACTTCTATCTAATTTTTTTATCTTGGTTCTTCTCTAGTTGCTTAAGCGTGTGAAAAAAAACAAGCTATTGAAATTTAATCTATAGAGATCGAGTACAAGGTAGCAGTTAAGATTATTCAAAAAATTATTTAGCTTTGACAGCTTATTGAATGATTTTAGATTCCCATAGTATTCATCGAACCTACTTTGGTGTGACAACCAAAGTGTTATTCAAACTTCTCGCAATCACACGTTGTGCACTAGTGGACCGAGCATATTGAGATTCACATGCATTTCACTCATAAAAACTCATGACAAAGTTATTTTCTTGGAGTAAATTACAACTTAACAAAGAGGTTGCTGACATATTTATGAAGCCTTTTGTATGACCTCGCTACATTGCGTTGCATGGCATGATTGTAGTTTCAGAATTTTTTCTTGGGGGGTGTTCATGAGAACATGTTCCTTCTTCTTTCTATTTCCTTCTATTAGGATAATTTCCTACTTTTATTTCGATATTTTTTCATGGATATATTATAAATGAGTACCTAATTAGACCTTTTTGTAGGGACTCATATTGTGGATATTCCACTCTTATTTTGGGCCCCTAGCTTCACTTAAGGGGGTGTTAGAGTAGGTTGTTACCTTAGCTCATGTTCACCTAGATACTTTATTTTGCTTCTTTTATATTTATCCTCACCCACTTCAGTGTGGATATTCATTTATCTTATTTAGATATTAGTAGGATATTATCTAGTTGTTAGGTATAGTTTTTCTTGATTTATGGCATTGACTAGTTCTTTGCTTAATTTATGGCTTGATCTATGGACTTAACTAGTTATTAGATTTATCTTCCTTTCATATATAAACAAGGACCTCTCAATGTAATGTAATAGAGTTCCATAAAAATATATGATATTGTTGTTCATTTGTTTGTAAAGGTTTTTGAAAATTTATTTTGGCAAATTGATTTCATCTTATTGAGTGTGATTTTTATTAACATCCGAGTAATTTGTGGCTTATAATGATATGCTTATTGTTCCTTTCATCTTCCTCTCATAGACTATAGAATTGTATATCATTTTCAATTTCACCAAAATATACATCAATTTTTTGAATCCCCAAGTCTCTCTTCTCGCTCGAGTTTTCCTTTAGTTTTTCTCTCTTCTGGCATGGGATCATAAAGATGAGCTTTAGACATGCATTAGAAAATACAAAATGCCTTAAGACAGTTTAGAACATTTATTTTCCATCATAGGAATAAAATCCTTCTATAGAACCTACCATGCTCTTTATATATATATATATATATATATATATATATATATATATATATATATATATATATATATATATATATATATATATATATATATATATATATATATGTAGGCATCACAAATCAACTAAATATCTAGATAGGGTTCCATGAGTAATTTTTAACTTCCTATAAGGTTTTGTAGAGCTTAGAGAATCTAGTTTATGAATTTTTAAAGAAGATTATTGTTATCATGTTATTTTATGATTGCATAATCTCTAAGTATAGTAACTCATTTTGATTAATTCATGCATTATTAATAATAGTTTGATAATTATTTCACATCTAACCAACCTATTATAAATTTAACTTCTTAGGAATCTGCACTTCATTCACTATTATCCTCAATGAATATAACAATACATGAAGGTAAACTCAATAAATTGTGTCCATACACTTCAATTTTCTTTTTCCTTCTTTTCTTAATTGTAAAATTGTTATATTAATTATAAAAATATAAAAACATTTCTAAATTTTTTAAGTAGAGATCTCGGTCACGAGTCATCTTTAAGGTAGAGATCTCGGTTAGTTGATTTAATTTTAAGGTAGAGATCTCTCATTCGAGTCAGTCAACTGCTATAAAGCTCAATTTTTAAAGTGGTCTCGAGAAAGGAAGGTCGCGCATCATGGTAAGTGTCTTCGAGGAATAGCTCATCATTTTGGTAGTTGAGAAATTTGGAAACACCTCTAAAACGGAGGACTATATTTCATCATTTTTAAGTATAAGTACTTAGTTGTAGTTGTATAAAGGACACTAAGATATTTCCAAAAAGTCTTATTTTGTGCGAATCTGAGCTCCCCATCAAAGTTATGGCCATCTCGAAGATGGGGGTGTTATTCTACAATAAATGCAAGTGGTTGGATCTATTTCTTTAGACTCCGAAATGCATCAAAACCATAGAAATCCAAATTTCAGACTTCCAATTGGAACTTCGTGATTTTTCATTTCGAGGTCGTGTTACACCCGAGACGGTAAAACCCTAAAGTTTGAATTTTAGAATTCAGGTTTCAGGCTTCAAGTTATGAATTTTGTGAACTGAGAGATCAAGGTTCAAAAATGATGAAACCTTTAAGTAACAAATTCGGACTTCAAGTTTTAGATCCTTAGATTTTTGAGGTTTCATATTTTTTGGGGTTCAGATTTTGGGGTTTCAAGATTTCAGGGGTTCGGGTTTTAGGATTTCAAGGTTTTGGGTTTCAGGATTTCAACATTTCATTGGTTCGTGTTTCGTGTTTTTCTTATCCATCCAGACACATGAATCCTTTGAAACTCTAAATTATGGGTTTCGTGACCTTCGACCCTACTTCACATTGCACTATTCACTACTCATCCCTACCGAGATCTCCAAACCTTTGAATTCCAAAATTTGTCCAGACTTCGGACTTCAAACTCTACCATCCTTAATCTACGGTGTTGTTAACCCCAAAATCCCAAGCCTTTTCATACTTTCGTGTTTTGGCCTCTTTGGACCTTTTTCTTGTTTTTTGGTTTGTTTGTCCATCGAAACTCCGAACTATAAAACCTCTAAAGTTCGAAGACTTAAACTCCTGGGCCCCCATTTTTCACTTATCTCGAATCCGACCCTCATTTAATTTCTCATCCTCTGACATAATTTCAATTTCCGAGCCCACCTACAACCTAACCATTAGAATCAATGTGTGAGCTCTCATGGCCGAATGATCCCTCTAATTTATCAGTGTGCAAGTTCATGTTTGTCTAATTTTTCCTGAGGGGAAAATTTCATAAGAATGTTTTTATTTGTCTTAGTACATCAAAAGAAAAGTAAAAAAGTGAGTCTTGAGCTTTTACAATTTTCCACTTTCACAAAATAAAAATCAGAAGAATTTTCACAATGAGATGGTCAATTCTAGCTTCACCTCGAGCTTGAGAAGTCTAATGGCGCAGATAGTTGGAGTAGTTTCAAAGCTTCATTTGGATCTCCACATATCAACTACAAGCTTCCAGACCTTCCTAAGTTCATTTCATGCTTCAATACGGCCCCAGGTAAGAAATTTAAATGTTGCACATTAGTTTTTATGTTTTTTTCTTGACTCCATGCCCAATGGATGCATAAGGCTATTGATCTAATCTAGCAGGAAAATTACCCCAAGAGGTCACCAAATTATTATCCAAAATTAATTTGTCTAGTTATTTTATCTTTAACAAGCTTTAAAAATGGACTTGGCTATTTTTACAAGTCTGTGATGGTCAAACAGCTGTTAAATTGCACTTCACAAATGCACTCGCTGTTGGCATTTGAAAATCTGTGGGATACTTAGGTTTAATTCATTGGTGGGTTCTATGGTTTAACAAGCCACAGAACAAAGGAGCTCGGTCAAAGAATTAAGTGTGTTTTGATTAAACCTATGACATATTCAAAAGCTACAATACAAAGTAAAATAAAAAGGGCAGCATGACCACATTAAAAAGCCAAAAAGTTTCTATGTCTCCCAGACTTAGAAACTCATGATGTCAAGAGCTATGTGGCACCATTTCATTAGCTCGCCTTTCAAAATTTGACAAATACAAAGGCCGGTGAAATCAGATCCAAGCACGAAGCAACAAATTGACGAGTTCTTACACAAGGAAATATGGAGTTTTCTCATTTGGTCGTGTTTCCAGTAGTTGTCAATGGATATCAAATAAAAGACCGAAAATGCGAAATATGTGGAGACTTTTTATTGGCTCTAACTTCACAAATTATCAAAAGGGCTATCAAAAATTCTAACAACGCATCAAGGTGTGGAGCTTCCTCATTGGATAAAATATTTTACAGAGGTTATAGGGTGGATATCAAACAAGGGACTGACATGCGAAGTATGTGGAGCCTTCCCATTGGCTCCTATTTCACAATGGTTAGTTGAGGGTGAATTATGAAGAAACATGGTTGTTTCTTATTGGCTCGCGATTCTAGGGGGTCTGAAAGGTTTGTAACGTGAAAGAGTGTGGAACCTTTTCACTGGTCCATGTGTCATGGAGACATACAAAGGTCTAAGGACAACCTAACATCCCAAACGAACGTGGAAAATTTCTATTGGCCTGTATTTTCATAAAGGCTAATGCC